>CM062819.1:151397524-151997524 GCA_031772625.1 Pinus tabuliformis | reverse complement strand
ACGATAAGCTACTCCTCAACCTTTCACAACAATGGAATGGGAGAACTAGGAGGAAAGCCCATCTTGACCCTAGACAAACATCCTTTTACATCCAGTGTAAAATTATTTATCTCATCCACCCTATGCATCAAATTGTCCTAAGTTTGGCACTTGTCCACCAGAACCTTGCCAAGAAGTAGCTTTACATGCCACTATATATCCATAGTATGGAAATAATGTTTTGATTCCCACATGAATTTCTAGTGTCTAGAACCCACTAAGCAACCTTTAACATTACTTCTAAATCAATGATCTATTGCTTCTCTAATCAGGTGCTTAGAATTATGCTAAAAAATAAAAGTGTCAGAATCTTGAAGAGCTCGTCATTTTGAATCCAATAGTGTGAACAACACTCAAATCCGAGTTCGTATGCAGAAGTTAGAGCAAGTCAAAGTTTAAATTTGACTTGCCTACATGGCAGTATTAGGATGATGTGGAAAGGTCTTCAATGAATAAGGAGGCACCAAGTGGTAGCCCACCATTGGCCCTCGTATATCACATATCCCAACGGTAATTGGTTCGGGTTAAGAATCTACCCCCAGGCAGAGACAATTGTGATTTGCGATCTCGCATATCGCAATCGTAGGAAAGGATTGACAAACAGATATTGGCCCTGACACCGGCAAGGTTGGGAGTTGAAATGCGATGTGATCGCATATCGTAATTACAACGAAAACAAGAATCGATTCCGGCAAGGGTTGGGTTGTGATGCAATATCGGCCCCGATTGCAATGCAGTAAACAATAATTGCACAAGACAACATAGTCGCGCAATTTATCACCGCCAAACATCGCCGAATGCGATTTGCGATACCCCTAACAGGATATGGCCTACGGTGAGGAGAAATTATTTCCCGGTTAGCAGATTTTGGGGATAATTTGTAGTTTTCTACCGGTTTTAGAGGATTTTGTGGAATGAAATAGAGGAAGAACTAGGAGAAGTCATAACTCCTTCAGTTCTTACCCAAATTTGATGCAAAAATAGTCAATTCTAGTATTTTTGTGTATTTTGAACTCATTGAGACATGTTTCAGAGTCACCTGAGCATTGTAACACACTTTTTATGTAATTTGAGCATAATAGAGAGGCCCAAGCCATTGGAAGCTAGACCATGGAGATGTAGCCCAGGAGGGGTGAACTCCTTTATCATTTTCTTGTTGTGCGTTATATTTTGATGTTATTTGTTGTTTAGCATATGTTTTTTTTATGTTAAACTTATTATAACATTTACATAAGAAACTCTCATGGGAATTTGTTAATTATGCAAAAGTTCTGACTCCTTAAGCACTTGAAAAAACAAATGATAAGCATCATGGGTTTATTTCTGAATGGGGAATTAGCACATCATTACTAATCTACTCCAATTCAGATCAATAATGAATTTCCTCTTCCACGTCCTGAATTTCAACTTATATCTTTGGCAGAGTGTACTCTCGGCATCTTTGAGTCGAGTACTCCACCTGAAAGTGTGGCCTAGAGCCATACCTACTACCTCAACATCCTCCTCCTCTATGACAGTGGTCTCATTATCGATTCATGATTATTGGAGGCTATAAAACATAGGCCAAACTTAGAAGGTTCAAGACTAAGGAATGAAGAATAAGCTTTTTGAGGAAGATAAATAAATTATCTTGCCAAGAGGGAAATGAAACAAAGGTGGCTTGGGAAAACCCTTCTCCATGGACAAAATCCTTCTGAGGTGAAAGGAAATCCAATGGAGGGAGACCATTCAATAGTGCCTAAGACATAAAGCCCCGATTAAAGATGTAACCACCTCCCATCCCCTGATCATCCTGGGATGAAGTAGTGTTACCTGTTTGTTTTGACTCAACCTAAAAGATCTATTTTGAAGATTGGGTTACCAAAAACTACACTTTTCAAAATTTATGTAAATTAATTCTAAATCACCATTACAACCATCTAGTCGAGAGCTTTCGACGGTATAATTTACGTCTCAATCTAAGTTTCCAATTAAATTTTATCCTCATTATAAGTTTTTCCCTATTAACATAAGCCATGTCATCACAAGGACACCATGTGGCACCCACGTGACCTCCACTCTACTCTCGTGGCACCACCACACCATCTGTGGATGGGTTCTAGGTTGACCACGCCACGAGAAACACACTTCCATTCATTGTAACATGCGTATGAGGTGGAGCCTATTCATCCAAATCATCTCGGTATCTCAATGTCACGGTTTCCTCGTCACCTCCCTCAGGATCCCCCTCAAGTAAAAGTGTTGAGGTACAAGGTCTAAGAATCGAGGCATCAATATAGTCCACTCGATGCCTAAAGTGGAGCCCACCAATCCACATCATCTAAGCACCTTGACATCGAGGGTTTCCTCTCTACCTCCCTCAAAAATTACCTTTATTAAAAGTGACGAGGTCTGAGATCCAAGATCTAAGATCCATGCTTTACTTCACTAACTCGTGTTTTGAGGTGGAGCCTACTGACCCACATCATCTTGGGGTCTTGGCATTAGGTTTTCTTGAGTCTCCTTGCACATGAAAACTTAGGGGCCAATGACCGAGGATTGATATCGGTCAATTGGCATCGGGTCCCTCCACAGGTTGGCTCTTCCAATTTTCTTCAAGGTTCGACGTCTCAATGGTATAGTTCAAGTAACTAGGGTTCTGCTCTAGTCCCAATCTCTTCCTTTTTATACACGTATTTATCGTTTTAGCTAGGCCTTAACCAAAATAATTGGTAGCAAGGAACCCTCCCTTGGTGGTTTAACATTTTGGGAATGTCGGGCTCTCAATTAATATCATTCATTGATTGAAATATGGGTGGGTTGTCACTTTTCCAAACTATTCCCCCCACCCCTACTCATTAAACATAAACCGCAAGGGGGCACCTTAATCGATATTGACTATCAATCTCTAGGTCTCCTCTCCACTTAATTCCTTTGAAAATATCAGTGGCTCAGAGACCCATGAGCTTGGTAGGGTCCACTCGCGGGCCACATCACCCAAAGCCACATGATCTTGACATAGGGTTCTCGAGCCTTCCCACACAACTAATCATCTATGAACTTGAAGGCCCGAGAGCCTAATGGGACCACTCCCAACACATTGCGACACCGGACCATCATCCTACTTCTTCATCTACCTTTTTTTAACGCTATTAAAGCCTAGAGGTCAAGAGAAAAATTACCCAAAGGGTATGATGGTCAAGTAACAAGGTTCAATAGGGATAGGTTCCACCACCAGATCAACTCACGGTCTCATTGACCATATTCACAAATGCTTACAACACTTCAACTAGGTAATTCGATAGATAGATCTGACATGAGACAAATATGTTTGCGTCACTGGACATGAATATAATCTTTTGTTGGTTCACCTCCCATATATAGGAATTCAAGGTTTAAAAAACTAGTGGTGGAGGTGGTTGGGCTCCCCTTTTCTAGATTTCTTTGTGAGTTTTAGTGCAAGGGAGAGAACACTAAATTTTGATGGAATATGGCGCATGGGCCCAGGGCCCTAAAATTTCAAATTTCTAAGTAACAGGGGTGCGACACTCCATATCACTTATAATGCACCAGTTCTTAAGCTGAAAAAAGGTAAGATCTAGTCCACTAGCAAAATATACAGAAATGACTATACTATGCAAGAGGATAATGCACCAGTCACTCCAATTTAGCTAACTTATTTTCGATTAGTTAGACATGCTTAGAGGCATGTGTTTATTAATTCAACAGAGTGCAAGCATATTATTCTAATAACAATACATGAGGAATTGTAGATACTCTAATAACAATATATGTCATCTAAGACAATAAGTTATTGAATTCCTCAACCATAGCAATCAAAATGAATAAGCATAAACACATTGTGTATCACATCAGCCATGAACGCAATATTGGACAAAACAGTCTAGTCATGACATATAATACATTGTTGCAACACAAGGGTGACCCAGGGTTCAGAATTTAAACCAACAAATCCCCCTCAGAAATCGACATTTTCAACACCTACAAGAAGGTGATGTATTACTGAGGTATATTGATGGGTTTACAATAACCTTTGAAGGTTATGAAAGCGAAAAGGGGAAATAGAGACGACTTTAATTCATAATAACCTACCCCGAACTAGTGCACCCACCATATGTTGCAAATATATTCATTAAAGAAAAGTTGATTCAAGCACCTTTACATCATAAGTTGAAACATTCCCAGTAAATTATGACATACATCGGTAGAGTAAAATATAATGTTTAACAAAAAAAGTGAGCATTCGAGGGGAATTCATTTTCTAAGTGAAAAACTAACTCCAACACAAAATAAGGGAAAGAGAGTTCTTTCATACACAATCATTTTCATTAACACTATATTTCAACCAACATATTAATTCAAGACATTTCCCCAAGATCTCTTCCAAAAGTTTGTCATTCATTCATTCATTCATTTACCCATTTTATCATAATATGTATTATTTAAAAAAAAAACATTAATATTAACTATATATATATATATATATATATATATATATATATTAAATTTTTATACCAGTCAATCATAATTGTGTAAATTCCTAGATGGGGTGATGAGATTACAAAATGGCAGGGCAAGTTATCACCTCCCCAATGAGCCAAGTGGTTGGGGGACATGGAAGCATGCCCCCCATAACCACGTCTCATTCTTTGCTGCACCCGAGGAGCCCCAAACAAGTGTTTTGTTGGCCATTGCAAACATAATGATTTGTTCCACTAGCATTGATTATAGTTTGAATCACCAGTCCTTCCATTGTCTAGCTCATGTAGATTATAATTGTTTTTCTTTTTTGTTTTCCACCTCGCTCCCAACATTATTATTCGATCTTCTTTTCATTCTTGGATGACTTCTATTCTAGATCTTTTTTCCTATCGCCACCTCTAAGCGCTTCTGTATTTTGTTCTGTGGGCACTAGCTAGCCCACTTTAGTGAGTTGCATCTAAGCCCAGTCCCCTTGCTCTGCTTTCTCTCCTGAAACCTATAATTTGGTAATTCCTATTTCCCTAGATGATGATTTAATAACACAACGTATTTGGCTACATGGAACTTTGAGGTGGTGCTGATGTTTCCTTTTCCACTTCAAATTGTCATGCATGTAGTGATATCTAAAGTGAATCCCTTGAGAAAAGCCATAGTGTCGAGCTCTAGGTGTCAAAAATCTTTGGTTTGATTCTTTTCCTTGGTCTTTTTTTCTTTTCTAAGTGTGTTTAATTTCATGCTCTCCTTTGGGTACTCTTATGACTGAATGCTCCCTGTGTAATTTTTCGTATTTTGTGGTCTTCTATGCCTTCTCTATCTTGCCCCTAGTGCTCTTGCATGCCCATGGATGTTCCACTCTAGTCAACCCCTGACTTCTTCTTCTACTTTTCAAATCACTCTCACTATAGTCTTTTTTCTGCTCCTACTTTCTTGATTTTGTGGTTATAGTGGGTCTCTTTCCATATGCTCCTATAACCCCTTATGTGGCATTTCTTTCTCAACCTCCTGTTTTCACCCCTATGACCTTGACCTTTCAATTATGTCCTCTTGTAATTTCTTTATGCATGCCCCGACAAGGGGCTTGTGCCCACCTAGGGGCAACATATTATCAAGAGTGTGTCTCTCAGGGCCACTCCCATACCCACCAACCCCTGGAAGAAATGATTGCCAGATTTTGAGAGCTCACACCTGACCCCATTAAGGAAGAACACACCTAATTGAACACATGAAGGAACCTAAGTACAACAATAACTCTCAAAACCCGAGATTCTTGCTGAGCTAGCTGATTGGGTACTATGCATGGGCCACACCCAAGGTCGCTTCAACTGATACATGTATACCATCGACTTATACTAGCACTTGAATTTTCTCTTGGGTCACATTCTTATGGATTGATTTTAGCACATAGAAAATATCCCTCACTCTCTAGAACAGTTCCATCAACATCTGACATACTTGGACTAGCATTTGGATTGCATCGAGAAATGTTTGGGCATTCCCCTTTTGATTAACAACAATCTTGGCAATACTGAAGATCCAATTCAAGTTGTTACCACTGATTTTGATCCCTCTACTTCATACATATCATGATTGTGTTTATTTTCTATTATGTTCTTATAGTCTATTTTGTTGGCCTACTTAGCCTAGGTCACAATATACATCTTATTCTTTTAATTTCTATGACTATTTTGATATCTAATGCATCTATATGTAGAATGTCATTTTAGTTATAATTGCTTTTTTATATACACTCTAATTTAAAAATCAATAAAACATTTTATCAAAAAATTTATAATTATATAAAAATATCAATACTTTATAGTGATTTATTATTATAAATTTAATTGGTATCCATTAACTAAAACAACCATTAATTAATTAAATAATTTGGTGTATTATCTCATTCACTTAAAATGAGGTCTAAACTCCCAATCTACTACTATAAGTGTGAAATTTCACTTTATTCATATATCCTTTCTTTTTAATTAATAAAAAAAATTATAGTTTAAAAACATTTATTTTATTTTAAAGTTTTTTAAATAAAAGATAAAACTATAAAATTAATTAAATATTTTTGTTTTACATCATAATAATTATTATTTTCACTTTATTTGTATCATATTTTTTTATAGTTTCATGATCCGGATTATCCACAGTTTCTAGTTCATTCTGCCAATGTTTCAAACCCCAAAGGGGGTCCATCATCAGGACAAATCAGAAAGAATATGAATGAAAAATTATTGAGAGAAGAGAGCCTTGCGACCTGGATATTGCAGGTCCGCAATTCTCCTCTCAATTTTTATTCTCAGGATTTCGAGAAGACAGATCTCCTTCCATGTTTCCCCTCCGTACAGGGAAGTTATGTTAGATTTTAAGCTTCTGTGGAAGTTTTTTGTAGTTTCATGATCTGGATTATCCACAGTTTCTAGTTCATTCTGCCAACGTTTCAAGCCCCAAAGGGGGTCCATCATCAGGACAAATCAGAAAGAATATGTAATGCCCCACTTAAATCTTATCCTACAAATTTTGTTAATATTTACATTATCTGAAAATATTGAGAAATATTGGTCTAATATAAATTTATGATTTCCATTATTCAAATTTTCCACTTACCTTCTCAAATTGAATATTATGTAGGATATGGTCTCCTTCCATTACTTCAAAATATATGTATTCATTTCACATTCCCCAATGTACCCTCACATTTACTTGGGAGAAGACATAGTCCTCTCCATCTTATCATCAATATATATTTATTCATTTCACATTCCCCAATGTACCCTCACATTTACTAAGGAGAAGACATGGTCCTCTCCATGTAAGTACATTTCACATTCCCCAATGTACCCTCACATTTACTTGGGAGAAGACATAGTCCTCTCCATCTTATCATCAATATATATTTATTCATTTCACATTCCCCAATGTACCCTCACATTTACTAAGGAGAAGACATGGTCCTCTCCATGTAATTACACTTCACATTCCCAAATGTACTTTTCAGATTTACTTGGGAGAAGACATGATCCTTTCCCATTAAATTCTCAATTTTATATTCACGTCACAATTCCAAATGTACTCCTAGCTTACTTGGGAGAAGAGAAGTCAACTAAGGATGGATGAGAAGTTAATGACATTAATGAGAGGTGGTTGAGGAAAGAGGGTATAAAAGGGAAGGGGGAAGGAAGAAAAGGGGGGTTGGAGTCTTTCTTAGGATTGTGGGGGTTGGTTGTGATTGGTTGGCCTTGTTATGATTTTGGGAGACCTTGGAAACCTGTGGAGGTTTCTTGGGTTTGAGAGGAGGAAAGTATCATTATCTAGTTTTGCACATTCTTCTTGAGGACACACTATATCTGGTTGGACTTGGGCACGGAGGGCTAGGGAACCTGTGGAGGTTTCCTGGGCTAGGAATTTATTTCCTAGTTGGCTGGGAGGTAAATCCGGTTGGGTCGGTGATAAGGAGCGTTCAACTGGAGCTATAAGACAAAGGTATCATCATCAACCACTGGAACAGGTATTTTTCCATGGACTACTCTTGTTAAGTTGATATCAATGGAATGCTCACCTTAATTTATGTTGCTTATGATAAAATGATAAGATGTTAAATGTTTAAAGCTATGTAAGAAGGTCAGTAAGCTCATTTTATTACTTTTAAATCAGCAGGAAAATAGATCTGTTAGTGTATAATAGATTGAGGCTCTAATAATAGGAATCAGGCCCTTACACATGGTATCAGAGCTTTGGTTCAAAATCTGGACCCAAAGCCCACTAAATAGCTATTCCATAATCAAATTTCTTATTAAATAGTTGAAAATCCAGAAAATTAGAATGTCAAAATGTTTCAACAGCAATCTAATGGCTTAGTGCCTAGGGATATGACAGAGCTAGTGTTTTGCTTCAACTTAGATGCACCTGTAAAATTCCTGACAGAATAAATAATATTATAGAAATAAAAAAAAATCTGGACCGAGCTCCTAGATGAAGAAGCTTGCAGTTCTAGGGACTTTTGCAAACAGTAATTAGGCTGCAGTTTTGTGGATCAAGATAAAGATCATATAAAACCCTACTTTAGAAAACCGAGTGGCCAGTTCTAAAGCCCAAAGATGATCGAATATCCTTGTAAGGAGAGCGCAGTTCTGGACACAATAGATGAGGTCTGTGTTTACCCTTGAAGAGAATCAAAGCCTCTGAGCTACCTCAATCCGAAGCTCAGAATTTTGTGCACATTTATGTGTGACCAAACTCCAGGGCATTGACAAAGTTAACGAAGGGTCTCATCATCTAAGAAAGTTTTCCAGCATTTAAGAGATCCGAATTCTGAACCACCTATGAGATCCGAAGCATCATATACATCAGTGGATAATCGATTTTATGGTTTCACATAGCAAATATAGAGTAGCTCTTCTGTTAAAGTCAAATTACAGTCACTCAAGAGCGGTCATCAAATTACAGTCACCTTATTTAAGGTATATTTTGCAGTCTTGTATAACGCCATAAAAGACGAGAACTTGTGGCAAAGTATCACAGTTCTGAGGCTATATATATACATATATATAACTGCAAGTTTGATCAAAGAAATAGAGACCGTACGTGTTTAAGTGTAAAACTGAACGCATTAGAGCTTTCGACTTCGATCTCGAATTGTTATTAGATAAATATTAATATGTTGTGAGAAATCACAGGATCCTATTCAAACTGCTACTATGATAATGTCGATTCAAATCCATTTACTCCTGCGTATTCCTCAATTTAAGTCCAACCTCCCCTTTGGCTGTGGCTGCATTTACTACTCGTTTTTCTGGGCTGGCTGGATCGATTTTCCCCGTAGAGAGTGTTAGACTCCGTCTTGTCAGTCAATGAGAGATTGATTCTTCTTCAAAACCCTGTTTTGAAGAAGAAATCATCAAGTCTGTTTAATACTTGAAGGATTGGAATAGTTTCCGAGTGGTTGCTGTACATAGGATTGAAATATGAGATAATAGGATACTTAATACTGACAGACATGCAGAATCTTCTTGTGAAGAATAAGAAGATATCCTTGAGTTGGAGGAAAATCCATTGATAATACACATGTATCGGGGTCTTTGCCTCCCAGAAATTCTGGAGGATCCTCACTTCGACTGGCAACATTGGCCTCAGGCTTCTATACCCTTCTCAGAGGATGAATTGGAAGATATTTATATCCTTGATGCTATCAAGGATGCAGAAATGTTGAGAACGGAGTTACCCATAGTACGAGAGGCTTGTATGAGATTTTGAACTATTTAATTCCTTGGAATTATCATTTTTGTTCAGAAATTAGCCAGTTTTATCTCTAGATATAGTCATCCTTACGCAGGTTACAGCTCAGTTTTATCTCCAAATGCAGCTCACAACACATGATGTGTCTACCATGCTTCAACAAGGGCATACTACTATCATTCTTCTAATTAATAAGAGGATACACTGTACAGATCTACAATTTCTATATACGATATAGAAATGGAACTACACCGGTTTAATTGATGCTGGTCCTTCCATTGAGGCATTGCGTAAAATGGGAAGAACAGAACATTACAAGCAATTGAACTTGAAAGTGGGCTTGGCTATCAGCGCCGACTTTGGAAATGGTTTCATGGGTGGTACCCGGGTATTTGAAATTGGTGATTCATGGGCGCAGGGCCATATTCCTATATTTCTATAGCCTATGTGGGATTTGCTGCACATATGTGCGCTTTTCTAATTAGTTTTGACATAAGAAGTCTATGCCATCAGACACAATAATAGCTATCATTATTTTCAGAGGGCGAGCTTCAGGAGATTCTTCAGTAGTGGACAATAAAGAATAAGTGCAGGAAATATTAAGAACACTACCAGATCAAGAGGAGACCATTCCCAGTAAGGCAGCGGAGTGATTTACTATCGCAGCTCAAAGATTTCAACTTGCAAATGTGCTCACCAACAATTGTCGAGAGATTTGTTTAAGTTGGCTACATTGATTGTTTTTTCAAAGTATGCCAGAGTTTCTTCAAAGTCCAAGAACAGGGTATGACCAATAAAGGGGGTTATGGTGGATTTATTGAATTAGGCAAAGGAAGCAGACTCAAATTCTTAACTTTCAAACTGGCTACAGGGAGCTCTGCAGTATATTCTATCATTTTAAACTTTGCCTATGATAAATGGAAGGAAAGATGCGTTAACAGGGCTCTAGCAGCGAGGAAGAAAGTAAGAAGATGTGATGTCTGTGATGTCATGTTGGTTCTTCTCAAATCGCCTACCACAATCGAGAAGAAAATATCAATTCGTTCGCCTTTCAAACCATTTTCGTGGTTTCAACTCTGGGAATCTCACACACGCAGGGCCCTCAATTCAAGGATCACAATCTAAATTATTCCCTAGATCTATTTTGTGGACATATTCTGATGGTAGAAGAGCAAATGGTACTCAGAAATGGAAGAAATTTTTCAATTACAGATGCTCCACAATGACAGATAAACCAAACATGATATTTCCTGTATTAGATGTTTTAACATACTTGAAGTCCACATTAGACACTGTCGAAGGTCCTTCTCACCGATGGTTGAACCTAGGGAACAATAAAAAGGGAACTTGGGACAAGGATAGTATCTTTATGGTAGCTGTAAATGTTTTTGTTCAGAATGACATTGTACATAAGAATGAGTGCTCTCTTTTGATTCAAAAATTGAAATTTATTCAGCAAAGATTTCCAAATCTTAAGGTTTTTGGTATTCAGCATTCTCTTTCATCCACTTCTCCTCAAAACGCTGCTAAAGTAAATATGACTATTTTGAAAGAATTTATCACATTTCCTGTTCTTATGTCTTCTAAGGATTTTAGCAAGGATATAAGTGGAGCATTCTACTTGTTATTCGAAGGTTTTGAGGATCCAATTGCCTATGGTAGAAATGATTCGAAGATTGGCACAATGCTTCCAGCTATTGATGCATATGAAAGAAAATACGTTTGCGAAAATGGAGCACAGCAATCAATGGTAGATTCTAGTGTAGAGTTGGGTTTGGCGGAGAACCCTTCTAAGCCTGTGAAAGAGCCTCTTGTTTGTGATATATGGAAAGAGTTGCTGCTATCATTTCCAGGTTTTGTTTCTGTAGATGAAGATAGGCAACACATATTTGTTTCTGACACTAATCATCATCGAATCATCGTGGCAAATGGAAATGGAAGCGTTTTAGATTGTATTGGTTCCTCTCCAGCGTTTGAGGATGGGCCATTTGAGACAGTGAAGATATGCTGCCCCGCTTCATTTTTTTTTTTAGTGCTGATCAAGATTGCCTATATTTTGCAGACTCTGAGAATCATGCAATTAGGAAGGCAGATATGTAGAATAGGAAAGTTGACTCATTTGTAGGCTACGACTACATGACATTTCCAAGTTTTATGAAGAATCATTAGATTGAGATATTCTATGAATATTTTCAGGCAAATAAGAGCATTCAACGAATACAACTGGCATAATATGCACAATTGTGAAATTGTTAAAGATTTCAAACAGAAAAACAAAGGTGAAAAATAAAGGACCGAACGCCACGAAGACATCGATCACAACAGAAAAATAGGAACCGATCTCCTACTAAGGACTTCAGTTAATGATTCAACAGGATCTACACTCCAGTTTGTCGACCATCAGAGGATATTTAGAGGGACGCTGTTTTATTTTAGAATAGAGGAAACACTCTTTTCTATTTTTATAACTGCAGGTGAAACAACGCCCCTGTTTTAGGGTCGATTTGTTTTTCCCCTAGCAGCGTTTATTTAATGTATTAAAAAATCATTTGTAAAAGTGAGTAGAAGAAGAGAATTTTGAGAGCTGGTGGAGAATAGAGAGTTTCATTGTATAGTTTTGACAGAGATTTTAATTAAAAAATGCAGCTCTGACCCCTGAGATTCCTGTGGTATGAGATTTAACATTTGTGTCCTCTTTTGTTTCATATGTAGCCTGTTATGTGTTCATGTCATTTCATGATCGTTTCCATTTGAACAAATGAAGTGTTAAGGTAGAATTCATAATTTATATGCTCTGCCTTTAAGTTTGTTCATATTTAATTTTTTCTTCTGTTTGACAAGGATTCATCTTCTATGCCCTTGTCAGCTCCTCAGCAGTCTTGCCATTCCATTTAATCTCAATTTGATGTTAAAATTTCTTGCCTACATTGCCTCAGGAGATAATCTGTGTTTTTGATTACATTTCTCTGTTCAAGCTATTTCTTTGCCCCATGCAGCCCAGAAAAACCCCATCTTTTATTAAAAACCCTTTTTTATCAATTTACTAGCCTAAAATCAGTTTCTTTTAAAGTCATCTCCGCCTTTTGAAAACCCTTTTGCTGAGATAGACTGGAGAGAGCCCTCTCCTGTCCTCGTAGGGCTAGCTACGAGGCTAAGTGGTTTGATGTTGCCTTGGATTTTGCATTCTTCAGCCCGAGGCCAAATTCGAGCGCTAACATATTGGCGACCATACTGGGGAGAGCATTCGACTTGTTGATTGTCTTGTCCCAGTACATGAAATCAAATTGCAGATCTGATGCTAATGGTGGACATCAGTCAGACACATATGCAGGCTGAACCATTCACCTGGCAACTCCAATTCGATCCAGACATTCCAACGCTTGTTGATTCAATCATGCAATGGTAGGGTATGTGGCAAGCCCTGCCCTGTGTGAAGCTGTAGAAGAAATAAGAAATGAGTTAGCAGATACTGAATTTGATGAAGCTGTTTTCAGTGCCTTGCTTCATTGGTTGAAATCTCCAAAGTTCCCTTGTTTCGAAACTAGATTTTGTGAGTTAATTGTTGAAAGAATCGAAAAGGAGATTCAATGTTTAGATGAGCAAATCCAGTCATATGATTTCCAAGACCCTAAAAAGTTCTTGGAAATCCTTCCTCCTTCGCAACAACAAATCATAGAATTGCCTACAGATGTTTACATTCACAGTGTGCAGTTGGAAGTGTGTATTGCAGAGTTGGGGTAGCCAACAGAGTCCGGCTTCCGCGATCCAATGGCAACTTACATGGACACGTTTTTCAATTTGATTGATAGATCAGGCTGTCTTGTACGTGACCAGGCTCATTACGTGCATGAACGGCTGCCAGCAATTACATCTGTGTCCTGGCGGAATCATTCTCGAGTGGCATCATTCTCAGGTTAACTTGAATGGCTGATCTGGCACTTCAGTATTACCCGATCTATTGTTTTTTACAGCAAAGTAGGGTAGATTTTGTAAATAAATAAGCAGCCAAAAGGCAGCATTTTGTTCCAGTTTTAGTTTAGTTTGAAGTTTGCCGAATTAGTCTTTCAATCAATTCAGTCAGTATCCAGTTAATAAGTTGAGTCTTCAGTTGTGCTGATTTGTTGAAATAATGGACTCCATTGCCCAATGGATGGAGGCACTGTCTGCTCTCCCAAAGTTCTGCAGTTCTTGGCACCTCCAAAAAGCGGCAGCTGCCATCTCTAGTGGAGCCGATGTTAGACTCCGTCTTGTCAGTCAATGAAAGATTGATTCTTCTTCAAAACCCTGTTTTGAAGAAGAAATCATCAAGTATGTTTAATACATGAAGGTTTGGAATAGTTTCCGAGTGGTTGCTGTACATAGGATTGAAATATGAGATAACAGGATACTTAATACTGACAGACATGAAGAATCTTCTTGTGAAGAATAAGAAGATATCCCTGAGTTGGAGGAAAATCCATTGATAATACACATGTATCGGGGTCTTTGCCTCCCAGAAATTCTGGAGGATCCTCACTTCGACTGGCAACATTGACCTCAGGCTTCTATACCCTTCTCAGAGGATGAATTGGAAGATATTTATATCCCTGATGCTATCAAGGATGCAGAAATGTTGAGACCGGAGTTACCCATAGTACGAGAGGCTTGTATGAGATTTTGAACTATTTAATTCCTTGGAATTATCATTTTTGTTCAGAAATTAGCCAGTTTTATCTCCAGATATAGTCATCCTTACGCAAGTTACAGCTCAGTTTTATCTCCAAATGCAGCTCACAACACATGATGTGTCTACCATGCTTCAACAAGGGCATAATACTATCATTCTTCTGATTAATAAGAGGATACACAGTACAGATCTACAATTTCTATATACGATATAGAAATGGAACTACAGCGGTTTAATTGATGCTGGTCCTTCCATTGAGGCATTGCGTAAAATGGGAAGAACAGAACATTACAAGAAATTGAACTTGAAAGTGGGCTTGGCTATCAGCGCCGACTTTGGAAATGGTTTCATGGGTGCTACCTGGGTATTTGAAATTGGTGATTCGTGGGCGCAGGGCCATATTCCTATATTTCTATAGCCTATGTGGGATTTTCTGCACATATGTGCGCTTTTCTAATTAGTTTTGACATAAGAAGTCTAAGCCATCAGACACAATAATAGCTATCATTATTTTCAGTGGGCGAGCTTCAGGAGATTCTTCAGTAGTGGACAATAAAGAATAAGTGCAGGAAATATTAAGAACACTACCAGATCAAGAGGAGACCATTCCCAGTAAGGCAACGGAGTGATTTACTATCGCAGCTCAAAGATTTCAACTTGCAAATGTGCTCACCAACAATTGTCGAGAGATTTGCTTAAGTTGGCTACATTGATTGTTTTTTCAAAGTATGCCAGAGTTTCTTCAAAGTCCAAGAGCAGGGTATGACCAATAAAGGGGGTTATGGTGGATTTATTGAATTAGGCAAAGGAAGCAGACTCAAATTCTTAACTTTCAAACTGGCTACAGGGAGCTCTGCAGTATATTCTATCATTTTAAACTTTGCCTACGATAAATGGAAGGAAAGATGCGTTAACAGGGCTCTAGCAGCGAGGAAGAAAGTAAGAAGATGCGATGTCTGTGATGTCATGTTGGTTCTTCTCAAATCGCCTGCCACAATCGAGAAGAAAATATCAATTCGTTCACCTTTCAATCCATTTTCATGGTTTCAGCTATGGGAATCTCACACACGCAGGGCCCTCAATTCAAGGATCACAATCTAAATTATTCCCTGGATCTATTTTGTGGACATATTCTGATGGTAGAAGAGCAAATGGTACTCAGAAATGGAAGAAAGTTTTCAATTATAGATGCTCCACAATGACAGATAAACCAAACATGATATGTCCTGTATTAGATGTTTTAACATACTTGAAGTCCACATTAGACACTGTCGAAGGTCCTTCTCACCGATGGTTGAACCTAGGGAACAATAAAAAGGGAACTTGGGACAAGGATAGTATCTTTATGGTAGCTGTAAATGTTTTTGTTCAGAATGACATTGTACATAAGAATGAGTGCTCTCTTTTGATTCAAAAATTGAAATTTATTCAGCAAAGATTTCCAAATCTTAAGGTTTTTGGTATTCAACATTCTCTTTCATCCACTTCTCCTCAAAACGCTGCTAGAGTAAATATGATTATTTTGAAAGAATTTATCACATTTCCTGTTCTTCTGTCTTCTAAGGATTTCAGCAAGGATATAAGTGGAGCATTCTACTTGTTATTCGAAGGTTTTGAGGATCCAATTGCCTATGGTAGAAATGATTCGAATATTGGCACAATGCTTCCAGCCATTGATGCATATGAAAGAAAATACTTTTGCGAAAATGGAGCACAACAATCAATGGTAGATTCTAGTGTAGAGTTGGGTTTGGCGGAGAACCCTTCTAAGCCTGTGAAAGAGCCTCTTGTTTGTGATATATGGAAAGAGTTGCTGCTATCAATTCCAGGTTCTGTTTCTGCAGATGAAGATAGGCAACACATATTTGTTTCTAACACTAATCATCATCGAATCATCGTGGAAAATGGAAATGGAAGCGTTTTAGATTGTATTGGTTCCTCTCCAGGGTTTGAGGATGGGCCATTTGAGACAGTGAAGATATGCTGCCCCGCTTCATTTTTTTTTTTAGTGCTGATCAAGATTGCCTGTATTTTGCAGACTCTGAGAATCATGCAATTAGGAAGGAAGATATGGAGAATAGGACAGTTGACTCATTTGTAGGCTACGACTACATGACATTTCCAAGTTTTATGAAGAATCATTAGATTGAGAGATTCTATGAATATTTTCAGGCAAATAAGAGCATTCAAAAAATACAACTGGCATAATATGCACAATTGTGAAATTGTTAAAGATTTCAAACAGAAAACAAAGGTGAAAAATAAAGGACCGAACGCCACGAAGACATCGACCACAACAGAAAAATAGGAACTGATCTCCTACTAAGGACTTCAGTTAATGATTCAACAGGATCTACGCTCTATTTTGTCGACCATCAGAGGATTTTTATAGGGACGCTGTTTTATTTTAGAATAGAGGAAACGCTCTTTTCTATTTTTATAACTGCAGGTGAAACAACGCGCCTGTTTTTGGGTCGATTTGTTTTTCCCCTAGCAGCGTTTATTTAATGTATTAAAAAATCTTTTGTAAAAGTGAGTAGAAGAAGAGAATTTTGAGAGCTGGTGGAGAATAGAGAGTTTCATTGTACAGTTTTGACAAAGATTTTAATTAAAAAATGCAGCTCTGACCCCTGAGATTCCTGTGGTATGAGATTTAACATTTGTGTCCTCTTTTGTTTCATATGTAGCCTGTTATGTGTTCATGTCATTTCATGATCGTTTCCATTTGAACAAATGAAGTGTTAAGGTAGAATTCATAATTTATATGCTCTGCCTTTAAGTTTGTTCATATTTAATGTTTTCTTCTGTTTGACAAGGATTCATCTTCTATGCCCTTGTCAGCTCCTCAGCAGTCTTTCCATTCCATTTAATCTCAATTTGATGTTAAACTTTCTTGCCTACCTTGCCTCACGAGATAATCTGTGTTTTTGATTACATTTCTCTGTTCAAGCTGTTTCTTTGCCCCATGCAGCCCAGAAAAACCCCATATTTTATTAAAAATCCATTTTTATCAATTTACTAGCCTAAAATCAGTTTCTTTTAAAGTCATCTCCGTCTTTTGAAAACCCTTTTGCTGAGATAGACTGGAGAGAGCCCTCTCCTGTCCTCGTAGGGCTAGCTACGAGGCTAAGTGGTTTGATGTTGCCTTGGATTTTGCCTTCTTCAGCCTGAGGCCAAATTCGAGCGCTAACATATTGGCCACCATACTGGGGAGAACATTCGACTTGTTGATTGTCTTGTCCCAGTACATGAAATCAAATTGCAGATCTGATGCTGATGGTGGACAACAGTCAGACACATATGCAGGCTGAACCATTCACTTGGCGACTCCAATTCGATCCAGACATTCCAACGCTTGTTGATTCACTCATGCAATGGTAGGGTATGTGGCAAACCCTGCCCTGTGTGAAGCTGTAGAAGAAATAAGAAATGAGTTAGCAGATACTGAATTTGATGAAGCTGTTTTCAGTGCCTTGATTCATTGGTTGAAATCTCCAAAGTTCCCTTGTTTCAAAACTAGATTTTGTGAGTTAATTGTTGAAAGAATAGAAAAATTGATTCAATGTTTAGATGAGCAAATCCAGTCATATGATTTCCAAGACCCTAAAAAGTTCTTGGAAATCCTTCCTCCTTCGCAACAAGAAATCATAGAATTGCCTACAGATGTTTACATTGACAGTGTGCAGCTGGAAGTATGTATTGCAGAGTTGGGGCAGCCAACAGAGTCCAGCTTCCGCGATCCAATGGCAACTTACATGGACACATTTTTCAATTTGATTGATAGATCAGGCTGTCTTGTATGTGACCAGGCTCATTACGTGCATGAAGGGCTGCCAGCAATTACATCTGTGTCCTGGCGGAAGCATTCTCGAGCGGCATCATTCTCAGGTTTACTTGAATGGTTGATCTGGCACTTCAGTATTACCTGATCTATTGTTTTTTACAACAAAGTAGGGTAGATTTTGTAAATAAATAAGCAACCAAAAGGCAGCATTTTGTTCCAGTTTCAGTTTAGTTTGAAGTTTGCCGAATTAGTCTTTCAATCAATTCAGTCAGTTTCCAGTTAATAAGTTGAGTCTTCAGTTGTGTTGATTTGTTGAAATAATGGACTCCATTGCCCAATGGATGGAGGCACTGTCTGCTCTCCCAAAGTTCTGCGGTTCTTGGCACCTCCAAAAAGCGGCAGCTGCCATCCCTAGTGGAGCCGATGTTAGACTCCGTCTTATCAGTCAATGAGAGATTGATTCTTCTTCAAAACCCTGTTTTGAAGAAGAAATCATCAAGTCTGTTTAATACATGAAGGATTGGAATAGTTTCCGAGTGGTTGCTGTACATAGGATTGAAATATGAGATAATAGGATACTTAATGCTGACAGACATGCAGAATCTTCTTGTGAAGAATAAGAAGATATCCCTGAGTTGGAGGAAAATCCATTGATAATACACATGTATCGGGGTCTTTGCCTCCCAGAAATTCTGGAGGATCCTCACTTCGACTGGCAACATTGGCATCAGGCTTCTATACCCTTCTCAGAGGATGAATTGGAAGATATTTATATCCTTGATGCTATCAAGGATGCATAAATGTTGAGACCGGAGTTATCCATAGTACGAGAGGCTTGTATGAGATTTTGAACTATTTAATTCCTTGGAATTATCATTTTTGTTCAGAAATTAGCCAGTTTTATCTCCAGATATAGTCATCCTTACGCAGGTTACAGCTCAATTTTATCTCCAAATGCAGCTCACAGCACATGATGTGTCTACCATGCTTCAACAAGGGCATAATACTATCATTCTTCTGATTAATAAGAGGATACACTGTACAGATCTACAATTTCTATATACGGTATAGAAATGGAACTACACCGGTTTAATTGATGCTGGTCCTTCCATTGAGGCATTGCATAAAATGGGAAGAACAGAACATTACAAGCAATTGAACTTGAAAGTGGGCTTGGCTATCAGCGCCGACTTTGGAAATGGTTTCATGGGTGCTACCTGGGTATTTGAAATTGGTGATTCATGGGCACAGGGCCATATTCCTATATTTCTATAGCCTATGTGGGATTTGTTGCACATATGTGCGCTTTTCTAATTAGTTTTGACATAAGAAGTCTATGCCTTCAGACACAATAATAGATATCATTATTTTCAGAGGGCGAGCTTCAGGAGATTCTTCAGTAGTGGACAATAAAGAATAAGTGCAGGAAATATTAAGAACACTACCAGATCAAGAGGAGACCATTCCCAGTAAGGCAACAGAGTGATTTACTATCGCAGCTCAAAGATTTCAACTTGCAAATGTGCTCACCGACAATTGTCGAGAGATTTTTTTAAGTTGTCTACATTGATTGTTTTTTCAAAGTATGCCAGAGTTTCTTCAAAGTCCAAGAACAGGGTATGACCAATAAAGGGGGTTATGGTGGATTTATTGAATTAGGCAAAGGAAGCAGACTCAAATTCTTAACTTTCAAACTGGCTACAGGGAGCTCTGCAGTATATTCTATCATTTTAAACTTTGCCTACGATAAATGGAAGGAAAGATGCGTTAACAGGGCTCTAGCAGCGAGGAAGAAAGTAAGAAGATGCGATGTCTGTGATGTCATGTTGGTTCTTCTCAAATCGCCTGCCACAATCGAGAAGAAAATATCAATTCGTTCGCCTTTCAATCCATTTTCGTGGTTTCAGCTATGGGAATCTCACACACGCATGGACCTCAATTCAAGGATCACAATCTAAATTATTCCCTGGATCTATTTTGTGGACATATTCTGATGGTAGAAGAGCAAATGGTACTCAGAAATGGAAGAAAGTTTTCAATTACAGATGCTCCACAATGACAGATAAACCAAACATGATATGTCCTGTATTAGATGTTTTAACATACTTGAAGTCCACATTAGACACTGTCGAAGGTCCTTCTCACCGATGGTTGAACCTAGGGAACAATAAAAAGGGAACTTGGGACAAGGATAGTATCTTTATTGTAGCTGTAAATGTTTTTGTTCAGAATGACATTGTACATAAGAATGAGTGCTCTCTTTTGATTCAAAAATTGAAATTTATTCAGAAAAGATTTCCAAATCTTAAGGTTTTTGGTATTCAGCATTCTCTTTCATCCACTTCTCCTCAAAACGCTGCTAAAGTAAATATGACTATTTTGAAAGAATTTATCACATTTCCTGTTCTTCTGTCTTCTAAGGATTTCAGCAAGGATATAAGTGGAGCATTCTACTTGTTATTCGAAGGTTTTGAGGATCCAATTGCCTATGGTAGAAATGATTCGAAGATTGGCACAATGCTTCCAGCCATTGATGCATATGAAAGAAAATACTTTTGCGAAAATGGAGCACAACAATCAATGGTAGATTCTAGTGTAGAGTTGGGTTTGGCGGAGAACCCTTCTAAGCCTGTGAAAGAGCCTCTTGTTTGTGATATATGGAAAGAGTTGCTGCTATCAATTCCAGGTTCTATTTCCGCAGATGAAGATAGGCAACACATATTTGTTTCTGACACTAATTATCATCGAATCATCGTGGAAAATGGAAATGGAAGCGTTTTAGATTGTATTGGTTCCTCTCCAGGGTTTGAGGATGGGCCATTTGAGACAGCGAAGATATGTTGCCCCGCTTCATTTTTTTTGTTAGTGCTGATCAAGATTTCCTATATTTTGCAGACTCTGAGAATCATGCAATTAGGAAGGCAGATATGGAGAATAGGACAGTTGGCTCATTTGTAGGCTACGACTACATGACATTTCCAAGTTTTATGAAGAATCATTAGATTGAGAGATTCTATGAATATTTTCAGGCAAATAAGAGCATTCAACGAATACAACTGGCATAATATGCACAATTGTGAAATTGTTAAAGATTTCAAACAGAAAACAAAGTTGAAAAATAAAGGACCGAACGCCACGAAGACATCGACCACAACAGAAAAATAGGAACTGATCTCCTACTAAGGACTTCAGTTAATGATTCAACAGGATCTACGCTCCAGTTTGTCGACCATCAGAGGATTTTTAGAGGGACGCTGTTTTATTTTAGAATAGAGGAAACGCTCTTTTCTATTTTTATAACTGCAGGTGAAACAACGCCCCTGTTTTGGGGTCGATTTGTTTTTCCCCTAGCAGCGTTTATTTAATGTATTAAAAAATCATTTGTAAAAGTGAGTAGAAGAAGAGAATTTTGAGAGCTGGTGGAGAATAGAGAGTTTCATTGTACAGTTTTGACAGAGATTTTAATTAAAAAATGCAGCTCTGACCCCTGAGATTCCTGTGGTATGAGATTTAACATTTGTGTCCTCTTTTGTTTCATATGTAGCCTGTTATGTGTTCATGTCATTTCATGATCGTTTCCATTTGAACAAATGAAGTGTTAAGGTAGAATTCATAATTTATATGCTCTGCCTTTAAGTTTGTTCATATTTAATGTTTTCTTCTGTTTGACAAGGATTCATCTTCTATGCCCTTGTCAGCTCCTCAGCAGTCTTGCCATTCCATTTAATCTCAATTTGATGTTAAACTTTCTTGCCTACCTTGCCTCAGGAGATAATCTGTGTTTTTGATTACATTTCTCTGTTCAAGTTGTTTCTTTGCCCCATGCAGCCCAGAAAAACCCCATCTTTTATTAAAAACCCCTTTTTATCAATTTACTAGCCTAAAATCAGTTTCTTTTAAAGTCATCTCCGCCTTTTGAAAACCCTTTTGCTGAGATAGACTGGAGAGAGCCCTCTCCTGTCCTCGTAGGGCTAGCTACGAGGCTAAGTGGTTTGACGTTGCCTTGCATTTTGCCTTCTTCATCCTGAGGCCAAATTCGAGCGCTAACAGAGAGACAATTTGATTTGTTGTTCAATTTTAAATTGATTTTTCAGGTCCCTATTTCACTACTGCACATATCTCCTTGTGTCAATGGGGGAGAATATCATAGCATTCCTCTTACGTATATCTTTGTCATCTCCTCTTTTAGAACAGTGAAATCAGAATACATGCACATGGGTCTATGATACCCCTCTGTTCTATATATTGTGTCCAAGTCTCCACGTTTACACTTGTGAAATCATAAGATCCATGTATCTGCATAGATTCTGTGAACTTACCTATAATTTTCCTCTTCGTTCACTTGACAAGAAAAACTGATTGATGCCATTGAGATTCTGTTAACTGGTTACATAAATACATTATCTAAAGAAATTGCACAGCCACAGGTGCATAGGCATAAGAAAATAGGAACTCTTGGATTTCCTCTTAAAATCTAGGTATTGAAATACTACATCAAACTCACTGGTGGTTCTTGAAATCTCCCAAAAGGGTTTCTTTTTGACAAAATAGCTAAATAGAGCATGTTGGCAAAGACAACGTTACATGTTCATTCATTTATAGCAGTTAAGTTAGTAGCTGGAGTCGGTTTTCACCTTGCTGTAATCCTTCAGGGAAAACTACTTTTGCTTCAAGGGTGCCATCAGCCTGCGGGATTGTAGTCACATACGCACTATAAATTGGGGTATGCACTATATAGGCCACATTGCCCAGAAGGCGGGAAAACTTTGGTCTGCCTGGGTGCGTTTCCGAATTTCTCACCGAGTGAGTGAGTAGATCCAGCCTTGTTTCAGTGAAACCTGTTATGGTTCAGGGTTTTCTTGGCTTTTGCCTTTTCATTCTTTGTTTCCTTGGATTCGAACTCGAGAGCTCCTGAATATGATGGCCCAGGAGAGCTGAAACCAGGCTATCTCGAATCCAGTGTTTTGGGTTTTTGTTTCTGTCTAGGAGCTACGATATAAATGTACATTGAAGTTAAAATGCATAAGAAAAATCGATGCAAATTCATATGATTTGTGGCCATTTTTAAGCCAAAAATCCTAAGAACTGGGTACGCCCATGCAACCGTGCCAGAGCTTTCAGCTCATGCCTTGATTGCAACTGCATGCTTATTAGGCATCTAAATTATCATTTTGTTGAAGGTGTGCATTTGCTGCTTACAAAGAATCAGTTATCATAGTCTATCCATTTATATTTTGCTCATAACTGTCTCCGTGATCCGGGGGCTCTCCAAATCCCTCCCAAAGGGATCCAACAAAGCTTCCTGAAAGAAAGTGTGAATGGTAAGAGCCCATTATTATATCTCTGCATAGCCTGAAGAGAGGGCAGATTCGTGAAATGCATATATGTTGGAAAAGTAACTTTTGAAAGAGATCGATCCCAATTTTGTACTTATGTCAGTCCTGTTTTGCTTTGACCCATGTTCTACTGTTTTGTGATATTAGAGTGTTAACTAAAGATACAGGTAACTGAATTGCTTCCAAACTTTACAGTGAACATGTAACTAAACTGTGAGAAAGTATTGTGTGTGGGCGTGGCTACCAGGTATGTTGCAAGCTTTGATGGAGTATTTTCTAAGCATATATGAATATAAATCACAGTTCTTCTTAGCATCCTCGTTGACTCCAGTCATTGCAGCATTTTGAAACATGCCACTCTGAATAAATTGACTTTTCAAAAAAAAAACCAGAACACTAGCTTAATTGTCGGTATGTCTATATAGTATAGTTGTATATCCAATATTTACATCTGGCAAGAAACATAAGTTGTTTCAAATTGTTTCCTATCTTGCTATGGTTATCATATCACCAGGGACACGCTAATATCTTTACCTGTGTCTTGCTATATTTCTTTTGTGGGTAGTGACGATCATAACATTGTCAAATAAAAAGATGGAAATTCCAATTTGACTTCCATTCTTGGCCAGCAATATTAGATTAATCAGCAACTGGACCGGTCTCATACTTGTGTGATATGGGGTCTATTCCTACCCTACTACTACCACTATAAAAACAACCATTATAACTGCTGGGTGAACAGCGCCACCCCCAGCAGGTGTTCACAGGTAAATAATAGGGGATTTGAACATAAGACCTTTGTACTCACATTTACTTTACATTTTACAAGCTTGGTAAGTGAACAGCTAACAGTGTTTACGAATGAAGAATTCCAAGAGTGAACCTTTTCTTTTGTCTAAGCCATCCTTGACCTTGTTGGTTCAATTAATATTTCATGGTTTGCTTTTCTGTACCAATTTCTAGTTGTATTGGTATCAACTTAATTTCATCCATAATAGTGCCTTAGGTACGCATGTAGTTGAGATTGTGAGTGATCGAACAATAATCATGCCCTTAAAGTATAACATGAAAAACTACAACCAACAGTTAATATATCTCCCCTACAGATATAATGTGGTTGGAGGGATCTTCTTTAGGTTTACCATTAGTTTTAGGAATGACTAAGGGTAGATTAGTTGGCATATTGGCCAATTTGGATACTTATGGATAGGAACATTAATATTATTTGAGGAGATTCAAACCTGCCATATATGTAGAAGGCACTGGTTGGCATTATATCCTATATTATATCTAGCATTGGTTCTAGCCATGATAATGACTAGTGTGGAATTTAGATTAGAGAAGGATGAATTAGATGAACTAGAACTAGTTCCAAAACTAGATGAACCAACTATCCTGGAGGGGGATGAGGATTCATAATTCAATAAAGATGAACTTCCCAAACCCAAGATGCAGGTAGTGAAGGCTCAAGCGAGGAGTAAATCAAAATCAACAAGTACACATAAAGAATCCAATAATTAAAAAAGAAAAAGTTCAAAGGCCTTGTAGCCTTGTAGCCACCCACTTATTATTGTCATGTGATTATAACAATCCAAGTATTAATGAAGTTATTTTCAACTAAAAAAATTGGAGGCCATATACTATATGCACTGTTAAAGCATGCACATCACAGCTCAACATGATCTTTGACCATTCCTGATCTCTTTGTTTTGCCAAGCGTTCAATTTATAAATGAGATTGAAAAAATTTCTCATAATCTCCTCTCAATTTGACTTGAGGTTTATTTAATTTGGTAATCCAAGATACATGTTCGATTATACGGATGTGAAAGTCACAGAGCCAAGTTGGAGGCTATTTCTGTTGGATTTGATCTGGTATTATACTATTTTATACAATCGATATCTTACTAGCTTGGCATATTATGAAAGAAACCAAGCAGAACGCCTATTTTACATCCGGAACAGTAACAAATATCATGACCCAAACAATGGTTTAGATATGTAATCATTCCACTCATCGGGCATCCTTTCTCGATACTTCAGCAGCTTGTAAGTTGCTTATGTTAAAGGTATACCCCACGCACCATGATCTTTAGGTGGCTACATGGTCACTTACATCCCGTTAGAAACCTTTTCTGCCATGCATCAAAACTAACTGCAAAATGCTTCTAAGAAATAACAACCAAATAGTTCAACAGAAAGGGAATCTTAAAAACCTTAGGAGTCCTAATCAGTTTCATTTCTGCCTCCTCCAGGGTTTTGCGGCCTTTCTTTGAATTGCATTCGTTGCAAGCAGTAACCTGGTCAATAGATAAGCAGGAGTCCAGGCAGAATTAAACATAACTAGAAATACAAATATGATAAGCATGAATCCAGGCACACTAACTTCAATTGATAGCCGAAATATAAATGTAATTGTTCAATTCAGTCAATAAAACTTGTCGTAACATCAATGAAACTCATCTGAAAAACATTCAAATGATATACTTTCTTCAATAGTTACTTTGTTGGTGACAATCTTGAAAGCAGTAACCCAATATTTAACTCGCATATACCTCTATTATTTAAAAATAGCCTGGCTCAAAATCACCATCAAACCAAGCAATTTATAAAGTATGTAGCAGTCAAACCAGTTTTTTTTTTTTTTTAAGTTCAACCATTTGTTATGTTTATGAAGCTAAGCAAGTAGTGACCTTTCTTGCTAATACAACTGTAGTTGTTTTAGCACTGTACAAAACCAAAATGCTTAATAGATGGGGGATAGAGAAAATTATGGGTATGCTCTACGTGAATGACCAAATAATTTTCCATAAGTTTATCACTTAAAGATGGATTAATATGCCTGCTGCAGATTGAAATTCCTGTCCAGGCTATCAGTTCAAAATCTTTTCCATTTTATAATTTATATAACAAACCAAGCACATAGAAATATCAGATGTTCTATGCTTTCGACCTATCTATTGCAACCCAGGTTATTTCTTGTATATTATATCAAAAAGTAAGTGTACAAATATACTATTGTAGCTGCTTGCCTTCTCAAACTATTGGTTTAATGCATATGTTTCAGCATACAATTACATACCTTTTACAATTATTATCTTTTGATGCAAACAACAAATGAAACAATCAAATATGATTGAAAATGCAAAAATGTCATTTGTGTTGAACCAGAACCTCACGTGTACTTTCATGAAATCCATTTGAAAAGTTACAACATAAATGTTTTAACTTTTAACTTTTTAGTGGTCATTGTTGTGTTCAAAGTTTCTACATTTTAACTATTAGGAATAAAATATAAATATAATAATAATAAGAAATAGTTAATTAAATAGTAATTAGTTAATCAATAGGCATGTCCCTAAGGACATGACCATTCATGAAAGCATACCTGCCTAGGTATATAAAGCAGAGTTTCATTTGTAATTCAATCATCTCACTTGTATTCAAATATACTTTTATAATATATTATTTTCCTATCATGGATGTTTATATATTTCAGATCTTCTGAAGTAGTCTACTGTGTATATGAACTTGTTCGTTTCAGAGGTGATGTGCGTACAAGAAAGATTATAAATAAAAACTAAATATTTTAAAACAACAGGAAAAGTATATAAAGGAGTGCTGGCATACAATACAAAGGTGTGCTGGCAGACAATACAAAGGTTGCAGTAAAACGATTGACTGACTATCATAGCCCTGGTGGGGAGCAAGCATTTCTATGGGAGGTTGAGATGATCAGTGTGGCAATCCACTGCAACCTTCTGCGCTTGATAGGATTTTGTGTTGCACCATTAGAGCAGCTTCTAGTCTATCCATATATGCAAAAACGTAGTGTTGCATACAGGCTAAGGGAGCTCAAACCTACAGAAAAGCCATTAGACTGACCTGCTCGGAAAAATGTAGCCTTAGGTGCAGCCTGTGGTTTGGAGTACCTTCGTGAGCACTGCAATCCTAAAATCATTCATCGGGATGTGAAAGCTGCTAATGTCTTGCTAGATGAAGACTTCGAAGCTGTTGTTGGTGATTTTGGGCTAGCGAAATTGGTTGATGCTAGGAAAACTCATGTTACAACTCAAGTCCGTGGAACCGTGGGTCACATTGCTCCTGAATACTTATCAACTGGAAGATCCTCAGAGAGGATAGATGTGTTTGGTTATGGTATTACTCTTTTGGAGCTTGTCACTGGACAACGTGCTATAGATTTTTCACGTCTCAAGGAAGAGGATGACGTTCTATTATTGGATCATATTAAGAAGTTACAAAGAGAGAAAAGATTAGATGCTATTGTAGATGAAAACCTAAAGCAGAACAATGACGTTAAAGAAGTTGAGGCAATGATTCAGGTAGCATTGTTGTGCACACAGACCTCACCGGAAGATCGACCCAAAATGACAAAAGTTGTGTGCATGTTGGAAGGAGAGGGTTTGGATGAACGTTGGGAAGAGTGGCAGCAGGTTGAAGTCATTCGTCGACAAGAATATGAACTAATGCCTCGAAGGTTTGAGTGGGTTGAGGATTCTGTATATAACCAGGATGCAATCGAACTCTCTGGTGGAAGATGATCAACATGGGCTTTGTTGTCTCATATTTTTGTAACTTGGAACATTTTACAGTTTTCCTCAAATATATCATTATTGGAACTGTAAAAGTGGTTTTTAAGGTCGTAAGATTTTATTTACCTATTCTTCCACTTTTGTAAGCAAGGTGTGACTGCTTGTTCAACGATACTCAAATTCATTTTGAATCCTTGCTTCATCAGTATGAAATCTCCAATCATGCTGTTGTCCATTTGAAATCGTGTACATTAGATATTCACCTAGGTATCCTTGAACATCTGAATACCAGGAAAACCCTGACTTTCATTAACCAGGAGAGATCTGGATTATGGTGAGGAAATTATATCCAACAATATTATAGTTTTTGTATTTATCATGGAATACTAATCTCCAAAGCTGGTTTTTTGAATTGGAATAATTCCTTGATGTAATGTGAAAAGATAAAATTAAATGTTTTTCCTTTCTAAGGGATCTCATTGTTTTGGGTGAGTGTCACTTCCAACGACCAATTTACCCTGGTTGAGTTCAAATTTATTGGCTTAATTTTCAAGAACGAAATGAAAATCATCCCACTCACTCGCTGTTCAGCTAAGTACTAATAGAAGCAAAGCATTTTTATGCAGCATAGGAAGTATGAACGGAATGATGAGAATAATTCCAAACAACCCATGCCCTTATACAATATTATAAAGGCACCTACCACACTGGAGAGGGGTGCTCTTGCCACATGGCAGCCTATAGCCGTTTTCCCTTGTACAACTTTTTGAGAATTATGCAAAGAGACAAAGTTGACTGTAGAAGATATGACAAGAATATGATGCTTTGGGAAAGCTTTTAAGAAAAGCCCCTGAATAGGAGGCTCACACAAGAAAGAGTATCTGAGGGCATCGAGATGATGCAGTTTTTGTTTGTATTTGGACACAAATTGTTGCTTGATGTACAATTCTTAGCTCTTTTTTTTGATGCCTTAGTCACATGAAAATAAATAAAGAGAGGATTCAAAGAGGGCAGTGTCCAAAATATAATGAAAACTGACTGTTTTTTTTTTGTGGGATTTGAATGCCTATGCTAGTTCTCCTAATCAAAATTCCTAACCAATTGACTAGTCTGTTTTTTTAATAATAAATATGCAATCTTCATTTATTTTTCATGTGGTACGTGTTACAAGGGTGTCATTTATAGTTTGAACAAAACAACATTGATTCTTGGACCTTAGTTTGATCAAATGAAATTTTAACCTTATGAAATTAAGTGTCATCTCTTGTCAGTGGCATTTATGTACTGCGGTATCTTAGTGATATTGTATAAGTTATGTGTTGTGGCCATGCATCATATTATGGTGAAGATTTTATAAATTCATCTTCTCTTCTCCACAAACATTAATATGCATAAAATGCATAGATTTGTTGGATGGTGAATATTGTGGAATCATATTGATCTTATTCCAAAAAATCCGTTTATGTTCAGTTTATGCTAATGTCTTCTTGGTTCTTGCATTAAAATAACCATGTAACCTCTTAGTTGTTTGGAAACATGGCTTATTATTATATAAATATAAACACAAAAATTTCAAAATCAACTCTACTTTAAAAACATCTTTAATATAGGCAATTATTCCATTTGTTTAATTATTTCTCATTTGACAGATCATATTGTGAGCTGCATTATATATCATGAAATTGTTTTAGTACTAGTAAACAATGATTAAAAAAAAAAAATTGAACCTTTGATATGTAAAGGACATTTCTCTCAAATTACAAAAAAAAAGGTATGAAAATCATACTGGAAACAATTTCTGAAGTTTTGAGTCTTTTATTTTCAAGATTAACTAATTGGTTTGGAAGATGAAAAACCAACAAATTGGAAGAGTGGGACTTTTATATTCACTAAGGTATCAAAGAAATTATATGCATGAAACTTATACTAGCACCTTCTAGTGGAAATTGATAGTGCACGAATCCGTTGCTTGCCATTATTTTGGTTTTGGTACCACCTTATAGCATATCCGGGTTCAAATGCTATTTTCCATGACAAATAGTTAATTCTGTTTCAACTCTAATTGTTATTAAGGGGTTCCACAAGGATGTCACATGAGCGTTTATGATGCCCATTTTAACATAGATAGCCACCTATGTTAAGGTTCTATTTTGCAGTTCCATGTTATTTATGAACATTATATACATTTGGTTGGACACGTGAAAATCAATTGATGGTTTTGGTATTGATGATGGACATGTTGGATGTATGACCAAATGTATGACTTACTTGGTTACAATTTATCTAGTGCATGACTTGTCAAAGTTATTTTTGCATCGTATGGGCTTATATAGATATGATTTATCTAATCAATGACTTAGTGAAATTATGATTTATCTGATGTAAGATTTATTTCCAGTATGAACAACAAAAATTGACACGTGGACACTGGGCTTAATAAACATGATGTTTAAGATCATGTATCTATATCTATTTTGTGGTTGTATATATGCATGGATGAGAACTAAACTACAGGTTGGAAAGAACCGTATGATAACCAAGATCTACTATTCCATTGGGGAAGGTCGAGATGACCAATGAGGAAAGGTACGATGTACATTGTTCTATTACATTTGGTATCTACTTGATATGCACTCCTATGACATGAGTAAAATGAAAATGACAGGTGGCAAGACGACCTGACTGGATTATTCGATGACAAGTCCAACCAGCTTTGTAGTGTGGTCCGTGCTTTGAAGGAGGGGTGGAGGTGTTTCCCATCGTGTATCCTCCGAAACCTGGAATCGTGGGGAGGATAACTGAACGCTCCCCCTAGACGTGTGATGACGATTGCCAGATTCCTGCCGGGGAAAGTTTGGTCGAGGCATTCGACGCTTCCACCATGTTGGTTTTATCAGTGGTCAGTATGGCCTTTGCCACTGATAAGGCAACAGAGGATGGATAGGGCGGGAGCGGAAGTAGGCCAGGGTGGATAGGAAGATATAGATCAGTTGGAGACTCTTGATGGGAAGTAATGTCATTGTCTGACTTATCGGATTTTAATGCTATAACTCTCTTTGGTTTGCTATGCTTTCAAACTCCTTGTATCTTTTCATTCTAACTTCGGGACGAAGTTTTTTGAAGGAGGGGTGTATGTAATGCCCCACTTAAATCTTATCCTACAAATTTTGTTTTTTTACAAGATCGTCTACTCATATATTATAAAATTGTGCTATGCAAAAGCTATTACATCAGATTTAAGGAGAGAAAGTAGAGGAGAAGTCCAAAACCGGGACGCAGCCCTTGACTTCTGCGAGTTTAACTTGAGGAGAAAATGTTGAAATAGATATCTACTGTACTGTCTGACGAACAAGCCATCTATAATACTTACTTTGCTATTCATGAGATTAACACCAGAATTGGTTTACTGTGTCTTCCATCTGATCATCCTTCTGCTGATCCTTTTGGCTTGCCTTTGTAGAGGCCTCCGCCTGCATGCTCTCCGTGAGGTTCTTGATATGGCTGATGGCCTCCTCCAAATGCTGACACTTCTCCTTAAGATCCTCGATTTCCTTCTTTTGTTTTTCAAGCTTTTTTCGTTTGGAACGACTGTCGGCATGAAAATCGTCTTTGAGGTCATTGTGGTTCTTGACAAACCGGGCAATCAAGAAACAGTGTTCCTTGCAAAGGGTACAGGTGTCATTTCCTAGCACCCTATCCAGAGGATTCCCCTGAGGCTCTGCTCCCTCCTGCGCCGCTGGCTGCTGTCTGTTCTCTGCCATGACTGAGAAGAAGCTGGTTAGCAAACAAAGAGTAGAATGATGACTTGAGTTATACCTGAGGACTGCGTGGATGGCCTGCTGATCGAGGAAGCTCTGCTTTTTGCCTTGCTTGTTGCTGAAGAGGAGATCAGAGGAAAGGAACCGCAGTGGTATGAGGACGCACTGATTGCTTTCTCTGTGGTGGACTGCGTTGCAACACTCAGAACGCCCGACTCTACCAATCTGAGACTGAAGATGCAATGAGTTTCTGATGAAGTCGGGGGAGGGAGAGGGGATATAAAGGGAAGGGGGGGACCATTCATGATGAGAGGGCGGGATATTTTTTTCTGCGAGAGCTGGGAGCGGATCCTGCTTCAGATTCGAAGTGCACTCTCCGGTTGGGCGGAAGTGATGTTTACCTGAAAAGTCAGTGGGGAGATCACGAGAGGATTGAGGGTGCATTGCTCTGGGATCGAAGGGAGAGGAGAATGACGGCGGTGAGGAGGAGAAAGGAGAATCAAAGGGTGAGAGACCGATGAAGTGATTGCTGATATGACGGAATTCTGAGAGGCTGTTCTGATGTGTTTTCTGACCATTTGATTCCTTATGGTATCGCCCTTTCATAAAAATTTTCATTCTCACGGACCTGACCATGCTGCCTGTTGACTGCCTTACTTGCTAAGGAGTCCGCCTCTGTGTTATTTTCTCTTAGCACGTGCCTAAAGGTTACTTCACCCATACTTCTGATGTAATCATTAATCCTTATCCTTATGTTGTTGAGGCTTGCTTTACTGAATTCTTTGCCTGTGCTCATAGCTGAGATGATGATAGACGAGTCCCCAATAATGATGGCGTTCCTTAATCCCAATCTGGAGAGAATTGCGGAGCCTAGTAGTAAGCTGTATGCTTCGGCTGCGTTATTCGATGCCTTTCCAAGTCCCCATTCGTAGCTGCAAATGAGATTCCCCTTATGATCTTTAATTATGCCTCCTGCTCCCGCTTCTCCGGGATTTTTCTTTGATGCGCCATCGAAGAAGAGCAGGGGGCGATTTTGATTGGAGATCCATTGACTTATCTCTGCTTTTGTTCCCCTGAGTTTCCAGTTGGAATGCTTCTGAAGTGCTTTGCTCTGGGGGGGAGGACTCTGGGAGTGGGTGATGTTGAAGTTACTGTACCAATCCCTTTCTTCTTGAACCCAACTCGACTGATCTGGGGAAGCTATGAAGTTTGCGCTGACAGCTTCAGAGATGTTAGCCATTGTTTTTGCTATGACATTGTCTAGTTTAGGCATTTTGTTGTTAAAAACGTAATTATTCCTGGCTAGCCAGAGGTTCCAGCAAAGGGATGCAGGGATGCACTTCCACACCCTAATTAAATTATTTTTGCCTTTTCTAGAATATGGGAAATCTTTCTTCCAGTTCTTCTGTAGATTGTGCATCTGTTCGTGGGTTCCTCGTATCTCCAAAGGGCTTGTTAACTGTTTCCAACAACTTTTAGCGAAGGGGCAAAGAAGGAAGGAGTGCTGAATAGACTCCTCCTCTGCTCGGCAGAAACAGCAGATCGATGGGCCTTGTATTCCTCTCTTTCTCAGATTCTCAGCTGTGAGAATTTTCCCTTTTAAGAGGGTCCAATTGAAGTGTTTTACCTTTGGAAGGCATTCTGTCTTCCAGGCAGCTGAGTGAAGGTTCCAATTTGCTACAGGAGTTGTATTTTGTAATGATTTATATCCTTCTTTTACTGAGAAGGACCCTCCACCAGTGTCCCAGATGTATCTATCCTCGATCTCCTTGTAGGTTGGTGCTGATCCAGATAGTGAACGCTTCAGTGTGAGCCATAGCTCTATGAGGTCCGGAGGGAGATGCAGATCTTTCCAAGCCAGCCATCGATTTTGGTTCCACTGAGATATATCGTACAGGGTGATTATCTTTCGTTCCTCCATCCAATCTTGCAGGGACCTGAGCTCTTGAAGAAGGTTTCTTGGACTGGAGTTCATTATTCTGTCGGACCATACCTTGGTGTTCTTTCCGTTGCCTGGGAGCTTGGAGACATTTTCTCTGAAGTGAGCCAAAACTTTCTTGATGAGGCGCCACATCGGAGTGCAAGGCCTGTCTGCTATAGGTTCATTGAGGATGTTGGATTTTGGACCTCTGAGATATTTTCTTTTTATTGTCTCCACCCACCACGAGCCATTTTCTGTGAGAATCCTCCAGATCAGCTTGAGCCCCAGCGCCTGGTTGGAAAGGCTTGGAATTTTTATGGCGAGGCCTCCTTTTTCATAAGGAAGAGTGACTTGGTCCCAGTTGACGAGGCTGAATTTCTTTGTGTCCTGTTTACCTCCCTGCCAGAGGAAACTTCTCATCATGATTTCCATGTGTTTGTGGATGCTAGCAGGAGCCATAATTACCGCATATTGATAAATAGGGAGGCCTGAGAGGACAGCCTTTATAAGGATGGTTCTGCCAGCTAGGTTTAGCCAGGAGGCGCCCCAGCTCTGGAGTAGTCCTCTCATCTTTTCAATGTGGTTTGTCCAGACCTCTGCTTTAATGTGTTCCTTTGCCAGAGGCAGGCCCAAGTAAGAAAAGGAGTTCCAGTTTTTTTGAAGTGGAATGTCGAGAATTTGGGCTATTCTTTGCTGTGTCTGATAGGGCACATTCCAAGTGTACAGTTTGCATTTCCTGTTGTTCAGTTTGCCTCCGGATGCTTGGAGGAATGCTTCCAAAACTCTTTTGAACCTCCTAGCCATCAAACTGGAGGCTCCCCCAATTAATAAGGTGTCATCCGCGAATAACGAGTGATTTATCTCCTTTATTCCTCTTTCAATGCGTATGCCTGTGATTTCTTTTTTGTTGCGAAGATTTTCAAGATGAACACTGAGAGTCTCCGCCATGATAATGTAAAGGAAAGGGGAGAGGGGGCAGCCTTGCCTTAGCCCCCTAGAACTTCTGAAGGATTTGCTGGGTCGGCCATTGATCAGCGGGGCAGTCCATGGGTTGGAGATACACCCGCTGATGATGTTAATAAAGTTGGAGGCGAAACCGAATTTTTTTAGGACTGCACGTAAGAAGGAGTGTTCCACTCGGTCAAAAGCGTTGGCCATGTCTAGTTTGATGATCATTCCACGATCTCCTCTGTTGTTACTGCTATGGATGGCTTCCTGTATTAAGATAACATTATCTGTGATTTGCCTCTTTGGGACAAAGCCGCCCTGATTCTCTGAAATTAGAAGAGGGAGGAATTTCTTTAACCTGTTGGCAATTATTTTGGTTATGATCTTGTATGAGACATTGCAGAGCGAGATGGGCCGGAACCTATCAAAGGATTTGGGGTTTGTTTCCTTGGGAATCAAAGCTATGTGTGAAGACTTTGTGTTGTCCCCCAACTTGTGATTTTTAAATGCATTTTTAACCATTCTCACAAAGTCCTTCTTTATGGTTTCCCAATGCTGCCTGTAGAATGCAACTGTAAATCCATCCGGCCCCGGGGCCTTGTCTTGTTGCATGCTGAAGGTGGCTTCTTTGATTTCTTCTACTGTGGGTTCTTGCTCCAATTTGTTATTGTGATCCTCTGTTATTTTGGTCTCTATTACACTTAGAAATGCATCGCTGTCATATTGTTGGGGATCTGCCGAGAGAAGTGCCTTGAAGTGGTTAAATGCTGCGTTTTTTATGTCTTCTTGATCCTTCAATTCTCTCCCTTCCACTTCGATTTTGTCTATCTGATTGTTGGCTCTTCTGATTTTGACATTATTGTGAAAGAAAGAAGTGTTTTTGTCCCCAGCTTTCAACCATAAGCAGCGGGATTTCATTCTTTGCTCCTCTTCCTCCATTCGGTTTTGCCGATATAGTTCTTTGTACATATTTTTTTCCTTCTCTAAGTCCTCTGCTGTGTATTGCATCTGTTCCTTTTCTTTGTGCCAGCTTTCCATCTCTGCTATCAGCTCTGTTTTCTTTTTCCTTTCCAATGTTGCCTTATCCCTCGCCCATTGCTTTATAACTGTCCTGAGATTTTTTAGCTTTGATTCCCATACAAAATGTGGAGAGCCTAATACTTCATTTGCCCACTGTTTTCGTACAAGGGTGCGAAAATCTTCATGGGAGTCCCAGGCTTTGTTGTATTTGAAAGGAAGGGGACCTAAGTTTATTCCTTTGTCCAAGGTGAGGACCACGGCCTTATGATCCGATGCTGTGCCGTGAATTATATGACTCCTGATTGCTTGGAAATTACCTGCTACACCTTCCTGGATGAGGAACCTGTCCAGCCTCTCTTTTATATTGTGAGATCCTGTTCTCTTATTGGTCCATGTGTATTTGCCATTCGACAAAGGAGTGTCGATCAGATTGAAGAGCTGAATGATGGCTTCTAACTTGTCTCTCGATGGATCTGCATGGTAGTTCCCACCATATTTTTCTTCCACCTGCCTAATTAGATTCAAATCTCCCCCGAGAATTATACAGCTGCTGTTGATAGTGGTGAGATCCGCTTCTATAGAGTTCCAACAGCTGGCTTTGTCTCTGTAATGGTTAGGTGCATATATATTATAAATGTAATAAACTTCTTGGGTGCTCTTGTTCTTTAGATCTGTTCTGATCCACCAGTTACATAGCTGTGAGTTGATGATTTCCCACTTATTTTTGCTCCATAATGTTCCTATACCTCCTGAAGCCCCATCTGAGCCTTTTGATATGCCTGTGTAGTTTTTGAATCTTTGGGTTTGGAGCAGAAAGTCCTGCTCGGTGGTTTTGGTCTCCTGGATTAGGAGTATATCTGGCTGTTCCTGATTTATAAGGTCCTTGATTGCTTTCAGCTTTAAGGAAGAGCCGATCCCCCTACAGTTCCAAGAGACCAAGTTCATTATTTACCAGTTGTGGGGTGGAATCCTGATTTCTCCTTGGCTTTTTCGCCACTTCCTTTTAGCTTGCCTAGGAATGAGTCCATGGGTTGTTGAGTACCGGTTGCCATCTCCTTTGCTGCTGTTTCATCCCTTAGCTCTTTATTCGTTTTTCGACCGACTTTTCTCGGGGGGTCGGATGGCTGGTTGGCTTCTTTTGCTTTGTTTCTAGTGAGGATTCTTTCGATGGTAGGAGGGGGGAGGGAGGAGGGTTGGAGCACGGAGAGGCTGGGCGAGGGGATTGAGGAGGGGAGGGCGGAACTTCAGCTGTCAGGGATTCGAAGGGGTTGGAGGAGGAGGGGAAAGCTGAGGAGGGAGGGGGAGGAGGGGGAGGGTGACTAGATGCCGGAGGGGCTGAGGAGCTATTGCCCGAGTTAGAGGAGGACTTTTTCCTTTTAACTTGTTCCCATGGTACTTCAACATTTTCCTCATTATGTTCTACTTCATTTACTTTTAACTTGCTACATCTATTGGCGAAATGACCGTACTCATGACATACCTTGCATTTGAAGGGCAGCTGTTCGTAGTCCAGCTGCTGAATGTGCATCCATTGGTCCACCTTTAACTTAATGGCTTCTGGCAGTCCTTTCCCAAGATCAACTTCAACGCAGATCCTTGCGCATGCATGCATATTCTCCCTTGGTTCCGACCTGTCTATATATTTTCCAACTGCATTGCCGATCGCTTTGACCGATTCATCCCCCCAGCAGTGCAGGGGCAAATGGGGGAGGCGCACCCAAACAGGAACCGCGTTGGGAATGTCCATTTCCGGATCGAAGTCCGGGGTCCATCTGTTCAGATAAAGACCTCTTGTATCCATGAAGTAAGGTCCATTGCGGAAGATGAGGTGCTTGTCTTCTTTAGTCTCGAACAGGAAGGTGTAGTATCCTCGCCCGCAGAATCTGATGGCGATCTTCCCTTGGATCATTGTGCTCCAGTTGCGCTCCACCCATTTTTGGACCGTTCTTGGAGATGGCCAGAGGCCAGTGAACTGTCCAACAAGACCTCTTTCTGATAAAGCTATTGCCGATTTCCTTGGGAGGGAAGGAGGTAGGTTTACCTCAGGGATCTCATCCAGCTTTTTTATGAACTTTGTTAGAGAGGGTCGAGGTCTGGCTTCTGATGGCTCTGACAGAAGAGAGGCAAAGATTTGTTCTGGATCTGAAGCTGGAGGAGGGGAAGCGGATCCTGCCATTGCAGGCCCGCTGAGAACAACAGGAAGGACAAACCGTCAAGCGGCAAGAGCCCCGTGGGAGGGGTCCGCGCTAAACGACGAGAACGCAGCGGGGGCCCGACCAGGCAGAGCCTGGGGGCGAGGGCAGAGGCACAGGGCGATCGATCAGAGCACCATCGCAGCGTCGCAGTCCGTCTTCCCGCCTTTTCGCCAGGTACAAATTTTGTTAATATTTACATTATCTGAAAATATTGAGAAATATTGGTCTAATATAAATTTATGATTTCCATTATTCAAATTCCCCACTTACCTTCTCAAATTGAATATTATGTAGGATATGGTCTCCTTCCATTATTTCAAAATATATGTATTCATTTCACATTCCCCAATGTACCCTCACATTTACTTGGGAGAAGACATAGTCCTCTCCATCTTATCATCAATATATATTTATTCATTTCACATTCCCCAATGTACCCTCACATTTACTAAGGAGAAGACATGGTCCTCTCCATGTAATTACACTTCACATTCCCAAATGTACTTTTCAGATTTACTTGGGAGAAGACATGATCCTTTCCCATTAAATTCTCAATTTTATTTTCATGTCACAATTCCAAATGTACTCCTAGCTTACTTGGGAGAAGAGAAGTCAACTAAGGATGGATGAGAAGTTAATGACATTAATGAGAGGTGGTTGAGGAAAGAGGGTATAAAAGGGAAGGGGGAAGGAAGAAAAGGGGGGTTGGAGTCTTGCTTAGGATTGTGGGGGTTGGTTGTGATTGGTTGGCCTTGTTATGATTTTGGGAGACCTTGGAAACCTGTGGAGGTTTCTTGGGTTTGAGAAGAGGAAAGTATCATTATCTAGTTTTGCACATTCTTCTTGAGAACACACTATATCTGGTTGGACTTGGGCACGGAGGGCTAGGGAACCTGTGGAGGTTTCCTGGGCTAGGAATTTATTTCCTAGTTGGTTGGGAGGTAAATCCGGTTGGGTCGGTGATAAGGAGCGTTCAGCTGGAGCTATAAGACAAAGGTATCATCATCAACCACCGGAACAGGTATTTTTCCATGGACTACTCTTGTTAAGTTGATATCAATGGAATGATCACCTTAATTTATGTTGCTTATGATAAAATGATAAGATGTTAAATGTTTAAAGCTATGTAAGAAGGTCAGTAAGCTCATTTTATTCTTTTAAATCAGCAGGAAAATAGATCTGTTAGTGTATAATAGATTGAGGCTCTAATAATAGGAATCAGGCCCTTACAGAATATGAATGAAAAATTATTGAGAGAAGAGAGCCTTGCGACCTGGATATTGCAGGTCCGCAATTCTCCTCTCAATTTTTATCCTCAGGATTTCGAGAAGACAGATCTCCTTCCATGTTTCCCCTCCATACAGGGAAGTTATGTTAGATTTTAAGCTTCTGTGAAAGTTTTTTGTAGTTTCATGATCCGGATTATCCACAGTTTCTAGTTCATTCTGCCAACGTTTCAAACCCCAAAGGGGGTCCATCATCAGGACAAATCAGAAAGAATATGAATGAAAAATTATTGAGAGAAGAGAGCCTTGCGACCTGGATATTGCAGGTCCGCAATTCTCCTCTCAATTTTTATCCTCAGATAATCCGGATCATGAAACTACAAAAAACTTCCACAGAAGCTTAAAATCTAACATATTTTTTTAATTAATAAAAAATGATAATTTAAAATTATTTATTTAAACATATATATATATATATATATATATATATATATATATAATTAATTAATTAAATAATTTTCTTATAACAAAAATGATTTGATTCTATAATGTCCGGATAATGTTACATCTCCAAAATAAATTTGGGAATTTTACATTTAATTAGTAAATATTATTTTTATTTTTTAATAATTTTTTCATGATTGCAAATATTATTAAATAATTTTTTTTTTAAATATAATTTTCTAAAAAACATATTATTAAAATAATGGCCATAAAAAATAATATTTTTATAATTCCAATGAATAATATTAATATGAAAATTCTCATAAAATTACTTCAAACATTTGATATAATAAATTTTAGTTGATTAAATCAATTAGTATCACAAACTTTTTATTTACAATATAAGAACCTTATAATTTAATAAAAATAAAAATAAAAATATAATATATATATAATAATAATAATAATAATAAATAAATTTGTGTAAAGAATTATTATTAAAATAGTGAATTATATTTAAAACAATATATCTTAATGGTAATATCTACTATATTACTAATTTTTTTGACTTGTTTAGTTAAGAAAACTATAGTGATCTAGGAATGTTTTTTTCTTTTTTATTTGATCATAGAAATAAAATTGTGATACTTCCCACACTACCAACTTTCTTGACTTGTTCAGTTAGGAAAGCTATAGTGATCTAGGAACGCTTCTTTCCCATCGTCGTCGCCACCGCTGCCGCCATTGTCGTCATCATCGTCATCCATTATCAAATCAATCAAGACCACAAACTCTTTATTTAATATTAATTGTAATATTTGCCACACTACCAACCTTCTTGACTTGTTCAATGAGTAAAACTATAGTAATCTAAAAACACTTCTTTCTCATTGTCATCGTAACCGCTACCACCAACTTCATTCTGGTTGTTCGCTGCCGTCATATAATTTAATAAAAATAAAATAAATTTTATAACATATATACCGATATAAAACATACAAAACTATCATTAAAATAATACCATATTTAAAAAAATAATTTTAAATGGAGAAACGGGGAGGGTTAATGACCATAAACGCGCCGTCAAAAATACATCCCAGAAAAGAGAGATCGCGCTGACGTGTCAAAAGATTCTAAACATAACCATTGTACGTCTAGTTCCTGTCATTTGAGACGTTATCCTCTCAACAAATTTTGGCCACAAGCGCTCTGATGAATCCCAGCCACGAGTTCTATGGCACGTAAAAAATTGACACGTTGTAATTAATAATAAGTTGACGTATCACATTTGAATGAAGAAGTTGTAATTAATAATAAGTTGACGTATAACATTCGAATGAAAAAGTTGATGGCTACTTTTTTGGAATTTATAATTTTCAGGTGCCAACCAGTGTTCAAATTTGAACACATCACAGCCCACAGCCCTTTGGAAGCTCTCTAGCACGTCAGAGAAATTTTTAAAGAATATTATAAAATGTCGTATGAAAGGCTATCTATCTGTAGGACATTTCAAAAAAAACCTAGTTGTCTGATTGATGTAACACTATCTGTAGGACATTTCAAAAAAAACCTAGTTGTCTGATTGATGTAACACTCTAAAGTCTGCAGGAGGCTCTGGCAACACTCTAGAAAGTGCAATGGGACGTAATGGAGGTTGTTCATCCATTCCCAGGCCATTAGTCATAATGGTAGTACTGATAGAGTACGAAGTCATGATATGAGGTTTATGCTCGCATTCGTTGATAACACAGGTTTCTTTTCGCATTCATTGATAGCAGAGGAGAAGTAGCTATGTATTGGTATTCGTGAACTTGGCATATTTTGAAGGTATCGGAGATTTAGAAGAAACAAATGTCAAAAGACAGAATTAATTATAACTAAGATAGATTATTCTAAGCCTGTGAATCTTGCCTGCATTGATTTTTCCAATCCCAATCTTATTACGAGTGCAACACAAGTTCGCAAGGTAGTTTTAACTCTCAATTTTAATTTTCAACATTCATTTCCCTGGCCTTTCATTCAGTTAGGCGGAACCAATTAAAATTATTATGTCTAGAATGGTTTATTGATCTTTATATAGTCATGTGTAGACTCTGGATTTTTTTTATATTGTCCATCATGTCATCGATGAAGATTTTTTGGACTAAGTCTTTGAGCAAAGTCGACAACTTTTTGCCCTTCCTAAGGAGGAAACGATGAAATAGCTGCGGAATGAGAAGCATCAAGGTTACACTCTATATCAAGCAGAATCTCTTAATCTTTCCATTCAACTCGAAGGTTTGATGTGGATTTGTGTCTCCTTCTATTTACTTCTGCTTGTAATTACATCTTGCTGTGATCAACTCTGAAAAATCAATCCGTTGAAATATTTCACTTCACATTTTTTCATATATTCGTTTTTCTAGGGTATTGGAAGGGGAGTTATGAAGCTTCTGAAGCGTCAATAAAGATAAGTGATTTCAAAGTCCCAATCAATGGCCTTCAACAAATATGCAATTTAGCATTTAAAACGATATTTTTTTATACTTGTCCAACACTTAAAAATAGATTAAAGTGACAGTATTGACATTTTTACATCATAACCACATACTGCATTTTCTGTGGTATCTTCATTTTCCTTAATTTGAAAATTTTTATTCTTTCTTGTCAACCCACCATTAACACAAGATCATTGAATTATGAGATTACCCCATTAGATAGTGATACCTACGCTTACTGATTCACAAACTTTTATTTGTCATCTTGTAAATAACTACTACCATCTACTACATCTTCGAGGATGATGAATATATTCGAGTACTAATCATCCTACGGCTATGAAAACATCTTCCATCCTACCTTTATGTGGACATATTCATGACATTACTTTGATGTTCCACATAGATATCTTGACATAGTATAATAACGCTGATATGGTTGCTTACATTTTCAATGAAAACATCATTAGTTTGAAACTCTATTCAACATGGAAATCTTGAGATAGCATAATGAGACCGATAGGGTTCTTTATTTAGGGTTTCTTTTTAGCGAACATTGGTATATAGACATAGTAATCTGTTTATTAATTTGAATTCTTATTTTATACTAATAAATGAATATGTTCTCATTTTATAGTAATAAATGAATAATTTTTCATTTTATAGTAATAAATGAAATAAATTAGTTAAAGATGTAATTTTATTGTGTTTAAAAATAGATTAAAATGATAATATTGATATTTTTACATCATAACCATATTTTCTGTTGTATCTTCGTTTTCTTTCCTAATTTGTAAAATTTTCTTTCTTTCTTGTCAACCAGCCATTCAGACAAGATTGTTCAATTTTGACAACCATTCATACAAGATTGTTCAGTTATGAAATTACCCCATCAGATGGTGGTAAATAACTACTACCATCTCTTTTCTATTTTAGATGATTGTTCAATTTTAACAACCATTCATACAAGATTGTTCAATTATGAAATTACCCCACTAGATGGTGGTAAATAACTACTACCATCTCTTTTCTATTTTAGATGATTCTATGACTGACAATCATAATGCTTACAAAAGCCTAGCATTGCTTCCATTTGAACTTACTGTAATCAAGCTTACTATTAAGCTTAACATTTGTAAAATCAAGCTTTATTTAAAACCTTTTATTTCTTCTCTTATCTTAAAAAGCCTTTTTCTTTATTAACTCTCTAGTTTTTGAAAACATAGAAGTTAATGCTTTAAAAAAATTGAGAAATAATAAGTGTGCTTCCCATAAAACTATGTAGAGTTTTGAACCGAGGAGAAGTGTTAAAATGAAACTCCAAAGCTCTATTAATAACCACACAACCGAAGATTGGTCTGCCTATAGGGCTACAACTTCATTTTCTTTTTCCAGTCGGTCTTCCCAAAAGATATATAGAATGCCAATAGTTATCCATACAACTATTATTGTCTCTCCCGCTTCATTTTTTCCATTCGGTATCTAGGAAATAAGTTGTGTGTGTGGGTGTCCATGTAGCTGCTGCTATGAAGGGGTTTTTAAGGAGATGTTGAAATCATAGAAAAATTAAAAGACATTGTTAATGAAAAGAAACCATATTATTAGAAAAAGACATCAACGAAAAGAAACCACATTATTAGAAAAAGATATCAACCAAACTTGAATTCATTGTAAGGACCAAATTTGAAAACCGTTCTTAAACAACAACAAAAATGATCAACCAAGCCATACAACAACAACACTGCAGATGTGTATTACATATTACAATATTTCCTTATTAGATATTGAAAACTTTCCTTTTAATTACATAAATTTTTGAATCTATAGAGCTTGAAGTTTTTAATGGAGATAAAAGTATATTGATAGTGTTCTTTGATTGAGCAATGTTAAAAGAAAAGTTCAATTCCCTTGGTTGTTGAGAGTATATATTTGTTTTTTTGGTTTTCTTTAAATTGTTTCAAGCTAAGCAAAAGATATATTATAAATTAGAAACAATGAAAACTAACCTCTTTTTTTTTTCCATTGTGCAGTAAATTCAAATACTTTTGAAGATTATTTAATGAATAGAAGAAACATATGTTTAATTTTTTTAAACAGAATTTGAGAAAAATGTTTGCCTATTAGATATTACAATATTACAATATTTCCTTATTAGATATGGAAAACTTTCCTTTTAATTACATAAATTTTTGAATCTATAGAGCTTGATGTTTTTAATGGAGATAAAAGTCTATTGATAGTGTTCTTTGATTGAGCAATGTTAAAAGAAAAGTTCAATTCCCTTGGTTGTTGAGAGTATATATTTGTTTTTTTGGTTTTCCCTTGGTTGTTGAGAGTATATATTTGTTTTTTTGGTTTTCCCTTGGTTGTTGAGAGTATATATTTGTTTTTTTGGTTTTCTTTAAATTGTTTCAAGCTAAGCAAAAGATATATTATAAATTAGAAACAATGAAAACTAACCTTTTTTTTTTTCCATTGTGCAAATAAATTTATATTTTCAATGATGTAAATTCAAATACTTTTGAAGATTATCTAATGAATAGAAGAAACATATGTTTAATTTTTTAAACAGAATTTGAGAAAAATGTTTGCCTATATACTAAATTCTATTGAGATTTTATAGTGTTTTAATGTAAACAATTTCTAAATTTTAAATATTTAGGACACCATTTCATTTTGTCATTCTTTTCTATAAAAAAAATTATTTAATATACACTGGTTAATAGAAATACAATTTTTTTTTTTTTAACTTTTCATCTTTGAAGGATTAGATAAATATATGCCCTTCCAAATAAAATTAAGACCAGCCATTCAAATTTGATCACTGGTGCCGACTAGCATTACTACTAAAAACACCAATTTTAAGCAACAACATTCAAGTAGAAGTATGGAAAACTGAAGAGGTGGGATGATAGAAACAGTGAAGCGCTAATTAAGTTCCCAAGATTTATATATTATGAATATATTTTTTATTAATTAGTATATGTAAATTTGTATTCATATAAACGTTGTAGGTTATTTAAACATTGTAGGTTATTGAATAATATAAGTAAATCTATAATTACTGTATGTATCATTATTATTTAGTAACAAAATGTACAACCATAAATAAGAGTGAAACCGACAATTTCATTACACTATTTCAGAGGGAGAAAAACATATATGAAGTGATAAACAAAGGGTAAACATATTGTATATTGCTCTGAATGGAATCACCAAAGAGTTTCATTCATCCTTCAAAATGAGTCCAATTCACCAGTCCATTTACATTCAACAAGGTATCGCTCAAGTCCCTCATGAACAGGAAAATAGAACCAAAAGTGGAATTACAGAATTTTGACCCCTCGTGTCACGCCCCGAGGCCGACAGTAGTCTTTCAACCGCTTATAGCGAGGTGCGGCACCATCGAACACTTTCTTTTCACCAATACTTATGTTCGTGGACTATGCCTATCCACTTATCCTACTTAGTTTGTGTTTCACAACCAAGTATTATTAATGTTCCTTTATACCAATGAACACCCATACACATTCATTAACATCAACAATTATAAACGAGAACACAATTGCACAGTATAAAGGGAGGGGTAACTCCCTAAACAATGAGTCTGCCCAAATAATATAATATACAGTCTTTCAATATTACAAAGCTTTACAAGTATACTTGGAAACACCAAGTTTCATACTTAGCCAATTTTACAATCTTATCACACCTCTGTGCGACAACCAAGATTTCCTTGCCCAAGGCGGGCGGGCGCGCCCTCACACGAGCTACCTTCCGCACTTCACAACTGAACCTTGTCTTCATGCACGATGAGTGGGTGACTCCACCAAGTCACCAAGACACCCTCTTCGCACAACTAGCTTCACCAACGTTTCACCATGCACCCGGCTTCACTACGTTCCACCGTTTTCTAACTTCACACCAGCGGACAACTCACCAAGTCTCCACTGTTTACCCTTGCACGATGGGTGGGCGCTCACCCGAGCTACCAAGACACCCGTGCCAAGTCTCACCCAAAACCAAGCTATGCGCTACCTTCGTGCGGCCTTGCCCAAGAACGGGCGCATCACCAAAATCTGTGCCTTCCTATCTTGTTGTGTCCACCTCTTAGATCTGCGCACTTCTTCACATGATGAGTGAAGTTGTTGTGTGTCTCAAATGAGCTCCACGCCTCACCAATATATACGAGTGGCAGGGCGAGGTCGTGGCTGCCCAGCCGACCTGCCCACGCCCTCATCTCCATCGCAAACTCTTCTAAAACATGAGTTGGCCTCCTTCCAAGTATGGGTCGGCCGTGGGTTGAGCGTTCATGCTCCCCACGCATATATAAACTCCTCGCTCTCCTCCTACGCACTTGTATTATAACATAACACCTTCGCACGCTAAGTTGAGCTCGCACTTTCTTCATTTGTCATCGCACTTCATGCCGGAGCGCGTGTCAAGGACTGCAGGTCCTTACATCCTCCTCCACCTGAAGTCGTTGTCGTCCTCGACAACATACCATCCTGGTAGCCATCCACCAAGATCATCATCAATATCTGTCTCATCCTTGGTCCATGATGTCAATTCCTCCACATACTGCAAACATCCCTGCAACATATGTAGAACTTCCATCTCCATCATGTGTCGTCCCATCCTATGAATTGTCCTCCTCGTCTGCCTGATGCCAGCATCTCTCCATGCACTTCCAGACCCCATGTTTGAATTAGTTGGGTAGCTAATCCAAATGTCACGCTCAAGCCATGAGAGTGAACATCCTTATGCCTTCACCAGTGTATCTCGGATTCTGCCACATCCCGGACTCACCAAGAATCTCACCCATGCTCAGGTCCATGGAAACTCCATCCCATCTGCAACATGTCATGATGCTTGATGTCGAACCATCCCTACACCATCTGTCATACTTGCTCAATCTGTTTTAAGGACTCACTGCCATGAGCAGCTAACAATGAGCCTCATCTTCTCGTCATCTAAGAAGATGTGGAAGGAGTAGAGCCTGAAGGCTCTCCCTCACTAATCATCTCAATCCATCTGTCAGGATTCTCTATCTCCATCCTCCGTAGATAAGTGACTCGATCCTCCTCCCGGACATTCGGCCTCACATATGCCTCCTCCTCATCATCATCATCCTCAACCATTTCTAACCTTCTTGACAAATCCAAGATACTATTAGAAAGTGTCCTAATGATCAATGACTGCTCGGTAAGCTTTGTCTCAACGATAGACAACCGCTTACTCATATCTCCCATCCACTTCTCATCCCCCATTTGCATTACTGCCAACTTACAATCAGTCTTTGTCACTCCAATGGTTGTTACACCAATGGGTACATCTTCCCTTCCATCATAAATATACATCCTCTTCAAATGTGGAACAATCATAGTATCGAATTGTTTCAAGAATTCCATTCCCAGCACAGCTTCATAGTCATCAATTCGCACTATAGTGAAGTCGACCTTCCCTGTCCACTCACCTAGTGTTGTGTCCAACTTTTCAGCTACACCAAGAACACAATTAGGAGGATAATTGATTGTCTTCATCTGTGCCTTCACCGGTACAAATTTCAGCCCAATTCTTCTCGCAGTATCTTCACTCATGAGGTTGTGAGTAGCCCCACTATCCACCATAGTGAGTATATCAGCACTCGCAACCTTCATCCGAACATACTCTAAACTGTTCCTCTTAGGATCCCTCCGAGAGATCACCTCTGTAGCAGCAGCAGCTCCAAGAATCTGCATCATCCCCACATAAGCTTCTTCATTCTTCGCATTAGATTATGTTATAGCAGCTGCTTTCGGTCTAGAAGGACAGTTCTTCACCGTATGTGGTTCAGCACATATCCAACACTTCAAGGCTTTCTTCGTCTTCGTCTTATCATCCGATTTCGAAGCATCATCCTTCTTCTTCTCTTTCAACTTATCGGACTTCTTCTTCCTATCATCAGAAGTCTCATCATAATGCTCCACAAACCTGTCCACAGCAGCAAAAGCTTCCTCAAGTGTTCTAATCCTCTGCCTCTTCACTTCATTGCGTGCCCAAGGCTTCAACCCAATAATGAAATTGAACACCTTGTCCCTCTCTGCCATGTTAGGAAGTTCCAGAACCGCACTTGCAAACTCCTGCTGATATGTCTAAAGGTTCCCTGTCTGCTTTATGAACTTAATTTTCATCCTTGCTTCCCACGTTTCATCTTGAGGACTGAAATGGGTCTACAAAGCTTTCTTCATCTCGTCCCACGAAGTAATGTCACCAGCACTTCCATTGGCAATCTGATCCATCCTCCTTTGCCACCACATCTTAGCATCCTTTGTCAAGAACTGAGCAGCTACCTTCACCTTCGTCTCATCATCAGATAGACCCAATCGTTCCAAGTATTGCTCCATGTCCCACAGAAAGTTGCCAAGAGTCTTTTCACTCCTTGTACCATCGTAAGATTCCGGTTCCTTGACTTTCACATGAGGCACTCCTCCACCTGAGTTATGCCTCACGGCCTTCTTCAACACCACGATATCATCTCTGGCTTCGTCAAGATATTTTTGCAAGTCCACGATCTCTGCCAGACCTCAATCCCTTGCCTCTTCAATCTCCTTGACCCTTACTTCAAGTTGTGTACACAAAAGATCAGCGTACTCGTGTTGAGTCTGGAGTTCCTAGAGCTCTTCCCTCATCTTCGAATTGGCCTCTTGATCTCTCTCGCCAAGTCCATCTTCTTAGTCCAGAAAGCCTCTAAGTCCTCCATCTTTTCCAACACTTTTTCAATGAATGCCGTAGTAGCATCCTTCGCACCGTGACTAGACCCAGCCTGAGATTCAGCTGCCATTGCTAACAACTTCCTTCTTCTTTGCGATCTAGTTTCGACCATCCAACAACTTTACCAAGTTGCCTACAACCTGAACCAGCCCTTGTTCCACTTGTATGTGAAACAACTTCCTTCACCTGCAAGTACCTACTTCACTGTCACCAACTGTCAAGTGTTTACACACCTGCTTCACCCAGCTTCCTGCAAGACTCCTCCAAGTCTTCGGACTAGCTCTGATACCACCTATCACGCCCCCAGGCCGGGGGTAGTCTTTCAACTGCTTATAGCAAGGTGCGGCACCGCCGAACACTTTCTTTTCACCAATACTTATGTTCGTGGACTACGCCTATCCACTTATCCTACTTAGTTTGTGTTTCGCAACTAAGTACTATTAATGTTCCTTTATACCAATGAACACCCATACACATTCATTAACATCAGCAGTTATAAACAATAACACAATTGCATAGTTTAAAGGGAGGGACAACTCCCTGAACAATGAGTTTGCCCGAATAATATATTATACAATCTTTCAATATCACAAAGCTTTACAAGTATACTTGGAAACACCAAGTTTCATACTTAGCCAATTTTACAATCTTGTCACACCTCCGTGCGACAACCAAGATTTCCTTGCCCAAGGCGGGCGGGTGTGCCCTCACACGAGCTGCCTTCCGCACTTCACAACCGAACCTTGTCTTTGTGTACGACGGGCGGGTGACTCCACCAAGTCACCAAGACAGCCTCTTCGCACAACCGGCTTCACCAATGTTTCACCGTGCACCCGGCTTCACTACATTCCACCTTTTTCCAACTCTCACCGGCGGACGACTCACCAAGTCTCCACCGTTTACCCTTGCACGACAGGCGAGCACTCACCCGAGCTACCAAGACACCCTTGCCAAGTCTTACCCAAAACCAAGCTATCCGCTACCTCCATGTGGCCTTGCCCAAGAATGGGCGCATCACCAAAATTTGTGCCTTCCTATCTTGCTGCATCCACCTCTTAGATCTGCGCACTTCTTCACATGATAAGCGAAGTTGTTGTGTGTCTCAAATGAGCTCCATGCCTCACCAATATATACGAGTGGCAGGGCGAGGTTGTGGCTGCCCAGCTGACTTGCCCACGCCCTCATCTCCATCGCAAACTCTTCTAAAACATGAGTCGGACTCCTTCCAAGTATGGGTTGGCCGTGGGTTGAGCGTTCATGCTCCCCACGCATATATAAACTCCTCGCTCTCCTCCTATGCACTTGTATTATAACATAACACCTTCGCACGCTAATTCAAGCTCGCACTTTCTTCGTTTGTCATCGCACTTCATGCCGGAGCGCGTGTCAAGGACTGCAGGTCCTTACACCTCGGGTGCAGAATTTCAGAACCTCTATTAAGTGTTTCTTCCCCCTATTTATAAGGAGAGGGGGGGCTTTGAATTAACAATTACAAAATATCTCAGCTAGATCTCCAGTTGTCTGATCGACTGTCTCGGCGTGTGATAACTTTGCTGCCCAAATGATTACAATTAGGATTTGATTTCTTTCTTTAAAATGCAAGAAATACAAAATAAAAAAAATAATGAAAGTTGAATGATGGTGAGGAAAATATCTCCCAGTCATCCCTGTAATCACCTATGATCAAGCCACGTCTCTGCCATGATGATTCGGCGAGTTCGCCTATTGCTTTCCTCTTTAACCGCTTGAATTCCCCACTCTCTGGAGTCGGGAGTGATCAATTGTGGTGGCCTTGGTGGTGTCGCGGAATCACAGCTGCCAACTCATCCATCCCCTCAACTCCCTGTATCATGCTATCAGAGCCCAATATGCTTTGTAGTGTCGCCACCGTGTAATATCGAAGATGTCCCATGTTGCAAACTTCATAGTGGTGCAACATTCAAATCTATCGATTTCCGACCTCCGATATGACAAGGACCTTTTTCTTAGCCCTTCTCACGTTTTTCTCCATAAGACCGAGGGTCGTGACTAGGTGCTTAGCCTTAAGGCGTTGGGGCCTTTTGCTTTTGCCCAGGGGCTACCTTTCCTTAGTAATGTGCTTTACACCCCTGGTCCTTTAAGTTCTTCTTGACCGTGGACCAACCCTTATATCAGAGCCCCTCAATCAGAGGTTTTACTTTGATGCAACAACATGTCTCAACTTGCGAACGCCGATTTTCAATTTGACGTCATCCTTTGCTACGTGGCACCTCGTGAGTGGTGACATGTGTCACCCTTTTTTGGCCTCTTATGGCCCCTGAAAATCTCAAATATACCTGTCATGTGTCCACCATATTATCATGTCATGATGGCGTTAGCCGCCACGTGACATATCAGAACCAATCTCTGTTCACCATGTGTCCCTTATCGAAACCAATCTCCGTTCACCATGTGTCCCTTATCCGAACCAATATTACATTTCCACACGTCTGATTAGAGGAGAGAGAAAAGGCTTGAACCTGCTCTGGTTTTTCGCTAAAATCCTTTGTTAATTCATCTTCGGTCTTTCCCGGCGCTTCAACATTGAAGGCACAATCCCGACAATTTAACACTATCAGTGTTCACTGATCGCAACTTTGTTAAGGTTGACATTTTGAAAACATCGATCTTCAATATGCGATATGGCCTGGACTCGCCCACTGTCAATATTGCAGGACCTCTGATTTGCGGGACCTCCGATATGCTCATCACATTAATTTCAAAGGCAACAAAACCCTTAAACTTCAACAAGCCATATCTTTTGATCGAGAAGTCCATTTTTTGACTTCCACATATCATTGGAAAGCTTATTCAGAGCATTATCCAATGGAGGTGGTCTAATTTAGACTTTGAATCCTTCTATGGCTTGGAAGATGACTGAAAAAATTTCTACTCTTTTGTACTTTGGGCAGCTGAAAACACATTTTGCAATAGGTGACAACGTCTTCATTAACAATTTTTTTACTATTAATCTCCATCGAAATTAGGTAGAATCTGCAATAATGCACCATAGAATGACATACAAAAAAGTTGTACACATAAAAAAAACCATTTAATTTGCCAACTTCAAAATTCAATAATCAAACCAAGTGGTAAGTAACACTAGCTATGCGGCCTTGTTTGTTTTCAAATTCCTATGTGTTCCTCATATTAAATATCGATGCATGTGATGTTGTAATCACTCCATGTGATTTGTACAAAAACTCAACTTTATATTATAAAGTTAGGACCCTTTTTCTTCTTATTTTCTCTCCCTACACAAATAAATTTCAATTTAGAAAAAAATTAATTAAATTTACATCCTCAACCTCTAGAATCATAACATTTTAAAAATTAAATTTTACTTAAAAAAATACCTTACACCTAATAAATTATATATACATTAACATAGTTTAAAATATTTTTCTCTCTCAACATAAATGAACTTATAATAATATTGAAATAGTTTTAAAACATATACACGGTTTATACAAAACTATTGATGTACTTATTTAAAAATGTCACATTTAATGCAATTTATCAATTATATAATTTTGATAAATGGAAATGGCTCACTAAAATTCAATATTAAATATTAACATTGGACCTTTACGGCCAGCAATGCGATTTTTGATTTATAAATAATCGGTCCGCTCACTAACTTCATTTAAAATTTATGTGATATATATATGAACTTATAATAATATTAAAATAGTTTTAAAACATATACACGGTTTATAGAAAACAATGGATGTACTTATTAAAAATTATAATTTATCAATTATATAATTTTGATAAATGGAAATGGCTCACTAAAATTCAAAACTAAATATATATATTTCTAAAAATTATATAAAATTTAAATACATTTTTAAATTGAAATAATTTTTTTTTTAATCAATAAAATGAAAACTCAATTAACAATATGTTATTCTGGATTATTATATAAATTATTTAAGTAAAAAACATATTACTATATATATTTTATTTCATATATATATATATAATTACAAAATTTCATATATGTTGTGTTTAATAATCTAATTAATTTTTTTTAAAGGTAATTATATCATTTTATAAATGAAAATGACACTAAAATTTAATAATAAATATTAAACATTAATAAAAAAAAAAACTATAATTATCAATAAAATTATTATTATTATTTTAAAATATTAATTACTTTTTGTATAAAATGCAGGTATTATCTCTATTTTTAAAAGTGGGGATACAAATAACCCCTCTAATTATCACACAATTATGATCAACCCTCTCCTAGCCAAGTTATATGGTATTATTTTGGAAAGGAAGTTGAGCATATGGCTTGAAAGTGAAGGTAAGCGCGCTAAAGGCCAAACGGGTTTTAGAAAGCAATACTCAACAACAGACCACCTCGTTATGCTTAGGATCATTGTGGAGCAATGCTGCAATGATAAATCCAATCTCTTTTGTTGCTTTGTGGATTTTAGAAAGGCTTTCGATACGATTCCTAGAAACAACCTTTGGAATAGATTAGAAGAGCTAAAGGTTCCTTTTGAGTTGAGTGCTGCCACTATAAGGTTATACGAGAATTTAATTGCCAAGTTAAAGAGCAATGAGGGGTGGTCGAAAGATATTAAGTGTAATATCGCAGTTAAACAAGGTTGCCCCCTCTCCCCTACCCTATTTGGCATTTACATCGACAAGCTAGAAGGTTGTTTAGAGGAAGCAGGATGTATTGGCACAATCTTAGCTGGGATAGTCATCATCCTTCTTCTCTACGCTGATGATATTGTTCTTCTCGCAAGGTGCCCATCTGATCTTGATAAGCAACTTAGACTTCTTAAGGATTTCTGCTCTACCATGGGTATGATTGCTAACACTGACAAAAAAAAGTTATGATTATCGAATCCAAGAAGGACACTTATGCTAGTTTTATGTATGACAATAGTAACTTGGAGGAAGTGTCTTCCTACAAGTACCTAGGAATTGATATTCACAAGCTCAACTAGAACTATAACATTGAGAAAAGGATTAATGGGGGATGGGAAGCTTATTTTGGTCTTGAAAATAATTGTAAAATGACAAACCTCGTACTGTGGGATAGAAAGAAGTTCCTCTTTGAAACTTTAGTCACTCCGGTTATCTTATATGGATGTGAGGTTTGGGGTTGTAGCATCTCTAGAGAATCCTGGAGAAATATTGAGCAAATCCAGAAGCGTTTTGTAACGTATAACCTCAAAATTAAAAGCAACACACCATATCCTATTCTCCTTATAAAAGTGGGTCTTTCCCCTATCGAGAGCCTAGCTATGACTAGGCTTTTGTTGTACAAGCACAAACTCAATAACATAGGAGACCATAGACTTCCTAAGCTAGCTTTAAATTCTAGCCAAAACCACCTAAGGCTTAAACGAGGTTGTTATAAAGACACCAGGGCTTGGTTAAACCATTGGGAGATCGACGAGAATGTTGCATTGCAAAACATTAATAACATTAAAAATATTGTTACTTCTAAGTTCAAAGAAAAAATGTGGTGTGAGAAAGATTTAGCAGCTAAAAGAAAATTAAGATATTATAAGGAGGTCATCAACCCCACCCTAGAAGATCAAAAGTATCTCTCTGTTTTAACTAGCTCAAAGAAGAAAATTAATATAGCCAAGATTAGAACAAACTCTCATGAGCTCCATAGTGAAACGGGTCGTTGGGCAGTTCCTAAAACACCATGGATGGAAAGGTTCTGCCATCTCTGTGAGAATACAAACATCGAGGATGAAAATCACTTCCTCTTAGAGTGCCCTGCGTACAACCACATTAGATCTTAGTTTCAAAATCTTTGTTGCAATACTAACCTTCCTAGCCTTTTATGATGTCAAAATTACAGTGAGCTCGGGAGGCTTCTCTCCAAGCTGAGCATAGGAATAAAATCTTAAATCAAACTAAATAATTTGTTTCTTTAGGTCCGATAGACCAAAGTTTGGTCTCAGTGGACGTTAACCATCATCATTATCATTAAGCAACAATGTTGCAATATGGTGAATGTAAATCTAAACATGAAGTGAACGTGAATTTTATTTTGCTTTGGAGAAATGCTTGGCATGAAGTTTTTTTTTTAAATAATAAAAGTTATTTAATTCTCATTGATGCTGGACTTTTTGAAGTTAGGTATGAAGTTTTAAAATCTTAAATGGCATGAAGTTTTAAATATTTAACATCTGTTTTTCTTTGCACTTGAAATTTGGAGTGAAAGTGAAAAGTGGAGTGAGAAGATTAAATTAATTTTTTAATTATTTTTTAAAATATTTGTAATATAAAACTTATGAGGAGAGAGAATTAGTGTTTTAGAGAATAGAAATTTGAGTTAATTAGTGTAAAAGATATTATTATCTCTTATTTTGTGAAATGTTTTTTGGCACAAATAATTTATAAAGGTTTTTTTTTTAATTGTGTTGACATGCATTTATTGTACTTGTTATCACCCCAAGAAACTCTCCTAGGTTGTATATCAGAGATGCTTGGGAACATTACAAACTCAACAAAATTTTGGAAAATTGGTGGATAAATGAAAGAAATGCTGCATATTCAAGCCAGATAACTACTCCTACTCTGCTTGACCCTAGACATGGGTGAACACCCCCAAACTACAAGGCTTTAGACCACCAATTACTCACAGTTTTAGGGAAACTGTGAAGATGGAGAAGACTGATCACACCAACAGATGCACAAGACCCTGAGATGGCTAGCTCCAACTGGTTTAAAAGTCTATAAATCTATTTCCTAATGCACAGACAGGATGACAGCTCTCTGGCATTAAAACAACAGAAACCTGCATACAAATTCAATGAAACTAACTAGATTCTAACACAGAGGTGGGATGACAACCCCTCTAATGCTAAAATTTAGCAGCACATGAATAAATGCACGACAGGCATAGCCTGGAACAAAGAAGAAAAAGTGAAAGTGAGCAATTAACAACAAAAGAAGCTTGCATTAGCTGAAAGTGAAGACCAGAAGCTGTAGGTTACACAATAGTTGCAGTCTCCAGAAGTTGAAGTTTACATCAGAATAACATTCATCAACCTATTACATTCTGTCTTCTGGGTATATATAGAATTTGTTCACAAAAACACTCTTCTAAGTTCCACGAGGAGGGGTCATAATGGACCACCCACACATACTAATTCTTCTGACAGTTTTTCTGCTACAATCTGATGGTCTTAATGAATAAATCGGCCTTTCTCTGGTACTCTGTTGTCCTTCCTGAGCAGGTGGAATGAACAAAGGATAAAATTCCATGCCTGATAAATGCTCAAACTGCTCGAGGGTGTCCTTTTTTTCCTTCTGCCATTTTGTCTGTTAAATGCGGTTGCTGAGATATTCACTGTGTAGGTACAGGGTAGCTGCTCGCTTACTTTCTCCTTCACACGCACGGGACAGGCCAAAAACATTGAAAATGGCTGAGGAGCTGAGAAAGAATACTAGCCGTTAGATCTGTCAATTTGGACGGCGGAGATCAGCGTATGAGGGTTATCGGGAGGGAATACAAATGGAGGAACGCGAGCCGTTGGATCGCGGGTGGGAAGATCCGACGGTGATTGCAAGCGGAAGGTGCGCATAGGTTAACGAGCAGGGGACGGGGCGGGAAGGCGGTAAGCGGTTTACCCACACCACCTACGGAAAAAGGTGGTTTATGTACAGGGCGGATGCGATGCAATGAAACAACGACACGTGGCTGACAGGACGGCGGGGAAAACCACTTTCCTGTGGGTTAACGGACGTGCAGTTTCGCAGAGCGGGGGCAACGGATACCGTCGAATTTGCGGGAGATGATCAGACAACTGCGGGTGAATGCGCACATTTCGGGGTTGATGTGACAGGTATATGCACATGGTTTTATGATTATGGTCATGTGGGTTATATGTGTTAAGACTTAAGTGCCCGGGGACTAAACACAAAATGGTTTATACAGGGTTTTAAATGGGTTATGAGGGTTTTGAAGAGTTTAAACAAAACAAAAAACGCGCGGGTGCCGGGAATAAGGGTTTAAAGGAGTTTTGAGACAAAAGCAAGGATAAAGGGGTTTAAAGGGTAATAAGGATAATTTAAGGGGAAGGAGGAAACAGAGGTATGGGAGTTATAAGGAGAAAAGGGAAAATTGAAGGAGAAAGCATAAAAAATTGCTGCCACCTTATATAACCAAACCAACACTGCTCAACACCTATTTTGACCCATCAAGTATCAAAGAACATAGCAGAGCTAACAGTACCCTTAAATTAATAAAAGGATAATTTTGTGGTGGTGGTTGAGTCTTAATTTTTGGGGCATTGGTTCTTGTCCTGGGTTGAAGTAGGACACATTGTACATTTTCTTTCTTTCTCTTTGTCTCTCTCTTACTCTCCTCACAATGACAAACACTATTGTGTTACCTAAACTTGTTGGCACAAACTAATTTTATTGGAGCAAATGCATGCAAATTATATTCATCACTAAAGATTTATAGGAACTTGTAACTAATGGATATACTATGCCTTCTCCCGATGAATTCAAAGCATTGAGTGATGATGATAAGAAATCTTTAAAAGAACTTATTAAAAAAGGTTAATGAAGCACTTTCACTTATCGGAAGTTCTATTGAAGAATCTATATTTCCAAGAATTAGTGATGTTTCTTGTCCTGGGTTGAAGTAGGACACATTGTACATTTTCTTTCTTTCTCTTTGTCTCTCTCTTACTCTCCTCACAGTGACAAACACTATTGTGTTACCTAAACTTGTTGGCACAAACTAATTTTGTTGGAGCAAATGCATGCAAATTATATTCATCACTAAAGATTTATGGGAACTTGTAACTAATGGATAAACTATGCCTTCTCCTGATGAATTCAAAGCATTGAGTGATGATGATAAGAAATCTTTAAAAGAGCTTATTAAAAAAGTTGATGAAGCACTTTCGCTTATCGGAAGTGCTATTGAAGAATCTATATTTCCAAGAATTAGTGACGGTTCTTGTCCTGGGTTGAAGTAGGACACATTGTACATTTTCTTTCTTTCTCTTTGTCTCTCTCTTACTCTCCTCACAATGACAAACACTATTGTGTTACCTAAACTTGTTGGCACAAACTAATTTTATTGGAGCAAATGCATGCAAATTATATTCATCACTAAGAATTTATGGGAACTTGTAACTAATGGATATACTATGCCTTATCCTGATGAATTCAAAGCATTGAGTGATGATGATAAGAAATCTCTAAAAGAACTTATTAAAAAAGTTAATGAAGCACTTTCACTTATCGGAAGTGCTATTGAAGAATCTATATTTCCAAGAATTAGTGATGTAGTATCATCCAAAGAAGAATGAGATATTTTAAAGGACGCATATGAAGGTGTAGTCGTAGCTAAATTGTAAACATTAAGGAGTAATTTTGAAAATACTCATTTGTAAATAAATGAATCCATTCATAATTACATCACGAAAATGCAAGATCTTGTTAATCAGATGAGGCCATTAGGTGAATATGTTCCAAAAATAAGGTTTACTGATAAGATTTTAAGAATTGTTCTGCCCAAGTTTCAGATAGTCACTACAAGTATCATGGTCTCCAAAGACTTAAATACAATGAAAAATAATTAATTGAGTGGATTCTTATTAATCGTGTAAGAAAACCAACCATCTAAGGAAGTGGAACATAATTTTTCTCCAAGGGATAGAGGAAGAGGAAGAAGTAGATGTCATAATCAGAATCAAAATAGAAATCAACTACATTCACAAGGTAATGCATCTCCTTTGAGAGGCAGTGGAAGGAGTCCCAGTTACTTCAGAAGAAGAAGTAGAGATGGATCTCGTGGCAGAGGTCAAGGAAGAGATGGAGGTAAAAATGGAGGAAGAGGTGGTGTATTGAGCATAAGGGTGTCAATATAGTTGTTCAAGAAACTAAGAATGAGAAGTTATACATCTCAAATGTGATGGCACATAGTGAAGAAAGTGGAGCATATTATATTGATTTAGGATGTTCAAATCATATGAGATATCAAGAGGAGTTGTTTACAAGAATTAATGACACTTATTATGGTAAAGGCATATTTGGTGATGATAGTGTTTCTGAAGTGAAAGGGAAAGGCATAGTTTCCCTACCAACATTGTATAGAAAGAAGAAGTTAATTGAGGACACTTTATTAACATTAGCATTGAAGAAGAACCTAATTTTTGTAGGATAGATGATGGACCAAAAATACAAGTTAGTGTTTGATAATAAAGAGTGCTTAATCATGGATAAGTTGAATCAAAATGCAATTGTAGCATGAGGATAAATTATTGAAGATAGAATTTTCAAGCTCTCCCTTGATTCAACTAATTCACAGAGTTTGAATGCAACAGAGGAAGCAAATAGTAAGCTTTGACAATTAAGGATGGGAATTCTGAATTTTCAGAGTTTGGTGTTGCTAAGAAAACAAAACATGGGGAATGGTCTTTCTTGTATCAAGTTGAATGATGAAGTATGCAAAGGGTGTATTTTTGGGAAACAACATAGGGAAAGTTTCTCTAATGGAACATGGAATGATAGAGAATGTCTAGTGTTGGTGCATTAAGATATGCGTGGTCCAATGGAGATTGTGTATTTTGGAAAGACACACTATTTTATCACTTTAATTGATGATTATTCCAGGAAGACCTGGTTTTTTTTTTGCAGAAGTAGTCTAAAGTATTCTCTCACTTTCTTGAGTTTAAGGGTTCAGTTGAAAAACAAAGTTTTTTGAAAAATCTCACCCTAAGAACAATTAATGGGGGTGAATACAAGTCAAATGAGTTTTTTCATTATTGTCGGAAGATTGGAATAAAGTGAGAGTTTACCAATTCATACTCTCTTAAAAAAAATGGAGTCGTAGAGAGGAAAAATAGGACCATAGTTGAAATGGCTAGGAGCATGCTAAAAACAAAGTCTCTTGGAAATGTGTTTTGGGCCAAATGACTACACACAGTAGTATACACTCTTAATCAATGTCCTATAGAGGCAATGTTGAATTTGACTCTAGAAGAAGCATGTCATGATACAAACCAAATTGTGCACATATGAAAGCTTTTGGTTGTACAATATATGCACATGTTACTAAGGAAAAGAGGAAGGAATTGGATGATAAAAGTGTGAAGTGTGCCTTTATTGGATATGGGTTTGAAACAAGAAGTTACATGTTGTTTGATCCTCAAGGAAAGAAGGTGATAATAAGTAGAGATATAGTGTTTGATGAGTAGGAATTCTATCAGCTAGAACATTTACAGTTTAAGTTGATGAATGATGTGGTGGATATTGGTGATGAATCAAATTCCAAATCTATAAAGATAGATGAAGTTAAGAAGAATCTTATGTAGCTTGAAAGAGGTCATTTGGAAAGTAATATGTTCAATAATTTTGAAATAAGGGTTACTAGATCTCATATTTCTCTAGAAAATTATGCACTTATGGTATAGGTAACGAAAACGGATGAACGACATAATTATGCATAAGCATCAAGAAAGAAAGAGTGGAATGAATATATGGAATTAGAATTAAATGCCTTGGTGAAAAATGATACATGGGACTTGTTGAAATTACTAAAAGGAAAAGATGTAATTAGCAATAAATGGGTTTATAAGACCGAGTATAAATAAGATGGCACAACTAATAAGTATAAGGATCATTTAGTTGCAAAAGTATACACACATAAGGAAGGCATTGATTACACTGAGACATTTTTCCTAGTGGCAAAGTTGGATATACTTAGGATAGTTCTTGCATTAGTTTCTCAGTACAAATGACCAATTTTTCAGTTGGATGTTAATAGTAAGCTTTTTTGAATGGTTACGTGGATGAAGAAATTTATGTGGAACATCTTGAGGGTTTTGAACTGCCAAGAAAAGAATATTGTTTATAACTTGAAGAAGACTTTATATGGTCTTAAGAAAGTGCCAAGGGCTTAGTATTCAAGAATTGATAAGTATTTTTAGGATCTTGGCTTAATTAAAATCTATTTGAACCCAATCTTTATATATTTCAGTCAAGACATGAAATTCTGATAGTTATCTTATATGTTGATGATTTGATCTACACATGAAACAACATTGAACTATCTCAAAGATTTAAGTCACATATGATTGATGCGTTTGATATGACAAACCTTGATGAGTTGCATTATTTCTTGGGTATTGAAGTTTGGCAAAAGGAAGAAGGTTTTTTCATGTCACAAGCCATGTATACTTGGGACATTTTAAAGAAGTTCAAAATGTTGAGTTGCAAGCTTGTGGAAATTAATTTGGAAGTTGGTTGAATTTATATGGACATGATAACTCCAATTTAGTTGATGTTACCTTGTATTTTCAAATGGTTGGAAGTTTGATCTACTTAAATGAAACTTGACTAGATATTTTCTTTGCAATTAGTATGGTATCAATGTTTGTTGTAGAACCTAAGGAATTGCATTGGAAGGAAGCTAAGAGGATTTTAAGATATTTGTATGGAACAGTTGTTTATGGTTTGGTATACAGATCTACAAAATGTTCCAGGTTGATTGCTTATACAAAGTCAAAATGGGTTGAATGCATGGATGAAAGGAAATCAACTTTAGGGTAGTAATTCAACATGGGTTCAACAACAAATTCTTAGAGTACTAACAAGCAACCCACAGTTTCTCTCTTCGCTACAGAAGTAGAGTATAAACCAACAGTGACAACAGAAAGTGAAGCAGTTTCGTTGAGAAGAATTCTAGACGATTTACATGAACATCAAGAGCAAACCACTCAATTGATATGTGATAATTAAAGCGTTATTAAAATGACCAAGAATCTTGTTTTTCATAAGAATACCAAGTTTTGATATTTTGTATCATTTTTTTTGGCATTTGGTTCAACAAGGAGTGATCGAGATCAAGTGCTATAGAACTAATGAACATGTAGCTAATATATTCACTACAACATTTTCTAAGGAAAAGTTCGCCAACTTCACAAATGATCTTCGAATATTTCCAAATTATCATTATAGCGAAGAAATGGCGGACTAATGATTCATTTGTAAAGTTGTTATTTTGTGTGAGATATTTGTGGAGAGATTTGCAAACTAATTGATGAGAGAATTTTAGAATGATTGATTGAGAAATTTGTGGAGATGACAAATTCCTGATACCTATCCTCATGTATAAATACACATCTTTGATAATGAAGTTTGTTAGAGTTGGTGTGTGCATTATTATTTAATTTTTTCTCTGTTATTTTTGTTGGTGTTTCTTCTTCAGTTATATTGTAATTTTGTTTTTATTAATAAAATTACAAGTAATTTTCGATTAAAAAATCAAGATATTTGTTATATTGTACTTTAATTATATTAATATAATTATAAATAATTTTTTCTATTAAAAAAATCATAATATGCTTATCACATTAAAAAAAATTAAATAATAATTATTGATATTTGTAATCATGATATCTCAAAACATATAAAAATTTAATAATAATTAATAAACATTATATGTATATGTATATGTATATCTCTCTCTCTCTCTCTCTCTCTCTCTCTCTCTCTGTATATATATATATATATATATATATATATATATCTATATATATATATATATATATATATATATATATATATATATATATATATATATATATATATATATATATGTTTTATTTTATAAGTTGAAGGTTACATTAATGATTAAAAAGATCACATCATGTTTAAGACACTCTTTGTCTTTGGTTTGTCGCTTAGGAGACCATACCAAAGAAAAAAGGTATGGATTGTAGTGTATCGAAATCAAAGAGAAAAAACTTTAACGAGATCATAGAACATGAATCTATGTTGATTCCTTGTAGATGAAGAAACCAACAGTTAAGTATAGTAAAAAAGTGGCTCCATAAATCTGCAGATTCAAGAAGGCATGCCTAATAATAGTGAAAACAAAAACCACTTCAGATATGGGGGAAGACTTCCTTCCCAAAAATTGAACATTAAAAACAATAGGAAAAACCTATGCATCAGGATGAAAGAGAGATGTCTAAGATTATAGGCTACTCCTCAACCTTGCATAGTAATGGAATGGAAGAACTAGGAGGAAACCCCATCTTAAGCTTGGACAAACATCCTTTTACATCCAATAGAAAATTCTTTAGCTCATCCAACCTATGCATCAAATTTTCCTAAGTTTGGCACTTGTCCACCAGAGCCTTGCCAAGAAGTAGCTTTACATGCCAATAGGGATCCATAATATGGAAGTAATGGTTTTGATTCCCACATGAATTTACAGTGTCCAGTTGCCACTAAGTGACCTTTAACATTACTTCTAAATCAACAATCTCATGCTTCTCCTGATGAATTTCCTCTTCCACGTCTTGAATTTCAACTTATATCTTTGTAAGAGTGTACTCTCGGCAGCTTTGAGTTGAGGACTCCACCTGAAATTTCACCCTGGAGCGACACCTAATACCTCAACATCCTCCTCTATGTCAGTGGTCTCATTGTCGATTCATGATTATTGGAGGCTATAAAACATAGGTCAAACTTAGAAGGTTTGGGATTAAGGAATGGAGAAGATGCTTGTTGAGGAAGACAAATAAATTGTCTTGCCAAGAGGGCAATGAAATAAAGGTGGAATGGGAAAACCCTTCTCCATGGGGAAAATCCTTATGAGGTGAAAGGAAATCTAGTGGAGGGAGATCATTCAATAGTCCCTAAGACATAAAGCCTTGAACAAAGATGTAACCACCGCTAATCCCCTGACCATCCTGGGTTCTAAGAATGTTACCTGTCTGTTTCAAATCAACCTAAAAGATCTATTATGAAGATGGGATTACCAAAAACCTCACTTTTCAAAGTTTACATAAATTAGTTATGACATCACCATTACAACCAGCTATTTGAGAGCCTTCTGATGGTATAAGTTATGTCTCAACCTAAGTCCCCAATTAATATTTATTCTCATTAGAAGTTTTTCCCTATTAACATAAGCCATGTCATCACAAGGACACCATGTGGCACCCACGTGACCACCACCCAACTCTCGTTGCACTGCCACACCATCCGTGGATGGGTTCTAGGTTGACCACGCTACGAGAAACATGCTTCCATTCATTGTAACATGTGTATGAGGTGGAGCCTATTGGTCCACATCATCTCAACATCTCAATGTTGGGGTTTCCTCACCACCTCCCTCAGGAACTACCTCAAGTAAAAGTTCTGAGGTACAAGGTTTGAGAATCGAGGAATCAATATAATGCACTCAATGCCTAAATTGGAGCCCACCAATCCACATAATCTAATCACCTCGACATTAGGGTTTCATCTCCGCCTCCCTCAACAATTACCTCTTTAAAAGTGTTAGGTCTGAGATCTAAGATCTAATATCCATGCCTTACTTCACTATCTTGTGTTTTGAGGTGGAGCCTACTGAACCACATAATCTTGTGGTCTTGGCATAAGGTTTTATTGAGTTTCCTCTCACATGAAAACTTTGGGGCCGATGACCAAGGACTGATATCGGTCCACTGGCATCGAGTCCCTCCACAAGTTGGCTCTTGCAATTTTATTCAAGGATCAACTTCTCAGTGGAATAGCTCAAGTAACTAGGGTTGTTCCCCAATCCCACTCTCTTCCTTTTTATGCACATATGTTATGTTTTAGCTAGGCCTTAATCAAAACAGTTTGTGGCAAGGAACCCTCCAATGGTGGTTTCAAATTTTTTTGGGGGGGGGGGGGGTGCTAATTTATATCAGTCATCGACTGAAATATGGGAGGGTTGGAACTAGTCCCAATTGTGCCCCCCACCCCTACTCATTAAAAATAAACCACAAGGGGGGGTACTTTAATTGATTTTTACCATCAATCTCTAGGTCTCCTCTCCACTTAATTCCTTTGACAATATTAGTTTCTCAAAGATCCAAGAGCTTGGTAGGGTCAACCCCGGAGCCATATCACCCAAAGCCACATCATCTCGACATCGGTTTCTCAACCTTCCCACGCAAATAATATTCTATGAACCTAAAGACTCAAGAACCTGATGGGACCACTCCCAACACATTGTGGCACCAAACCATCAACCTAATTCTTCATATATCTTTTTTTAACTCTATGAAAGCCCAAATTTAGAGAGAAATATTATCAAAAGGGTATGGTGGTCCAGTAACAAGGTTCCACCACCAGATCAACTCGTGGTATCATTGACCACATTCACAAATTCTTTCAACACTTCAACTAGGTGATCTGATAGATAGATCTGACATGAGAAAAATATATTCATGTCACTATACATGAATATAATAATTTGTTGGTTCACCTCCCATCTATAGGAATTCAAGGTTTAAACAACTAGCGGTGGTGTTGATTGGTTTCCCCTTTTTCAGATTGCTCTGTTGGTCTTAGTGTAAGGGAGAGAACACAAAATTTCAATGGCATATGGCGCATGGGTCCGAGGCCCTAAAACTTCAAATTTCTAAGTACGAATAGAACAAGGGTGTATTTTGTTCTGTGGGAACTGGTTGGCCCATTTTAGTGAGCTGCAACTAGGTCCAATCCCCTTGCACTGCATTCTCCCCTCACACCTCTAATTTGGTAATTCCTCTTTTCCTGGATGATGATTTAATAATGCAACGTATTTGGATCAATGGCACTTTGAGGTGGTGTTGATGTTTCCTTTTCCACTTCAAATTTTCATGCATGTAGAAATATCTAAAGTGAATCCCTTGAGCAAAGTCACAATTTCTCTCTCCAGGTGTTAGCAATATCTGGTAGGTGTGGGCTTCATCTCTAGTTTGATTCTTTTCCCAGGTCTATTTTTCTTTTCTAAGTGTGTTTAATTTCATGCTCTCATTTGGGTACCTTTATGACTGAATGCTCCCCATGTAATTTTTTGTATGTTGTGGTCCTTTATGCCTTCTCTATCTCGCCCCTAGTGCTCTCGCATGTCCATAAATGTTCCACTCTTGTCAGCGCCTGACTTCTTCTCCTACTTTTTAACTCACTCTCACTATAGTCTTTTGCCTGCTCCTACTTTCTTTATTTTATGGTTATAGTGCATCTCTTTCCATCTGCTCCTATAACCCCCTTATGTGGCCTTTATTTCTCAGCCACCTGTATTCACCCCTATTCCCCTGACATTTCAATTATGTCATCTTGTAGTTTCTTTATGCATGCCCCAAAAATGGTCTCGTTCCCACCGAGGGGCGGTGTATTATCAGGAGTGTGTCTCTTGGGGCCACTCCCATACCCACCAACCCCTGGAAGAAACAACTGTCAAATTCTAAGAGCTCACACCTAACCCCTTCAGAAAGAACATGCCTAATTGGAACATGAAGGATCCTAAGTGCAACAATAATTCTCAAAACCCGAGATCCTTACTGAGCTAGCTAACTGGGTACTATACTTGGGCCACATCCGAGGCCGCTTCAACCGACACATGTATACCATCGACTTATACTAGCACTTGAATTTTCTCTTGGTTTGCATTCTGATGGATCAATTTGAGCACATAAAAAATATCCTTCACTCTCTAGAACACTTCAATCAACATCTAACATACCTGAACTAGCATTTGGATTTCATCGAGCAAGGTTTAGTCATTCCACCTCTGATTAGTAGCAATCCTGGCAACAATGAAGATCCAATTCAAGTTGTTGCCACTGAATTTGATCCCTCTGCTTAATACATGTCATGGTCACATTTATTTTGTATTTTGTTCTTATAATTTATTTTGCTGGCCTAGTTGGCCCAAGTCACAATATACATTTTAGTCTTTTAGTTTTTATGACTATTTTGATATCTAATACCTTTATGTGTAGAGTCCAATTTTAGTTATGATCTGGTTTTCCTAACAAAACCTAACAAACAAGTGACTTAAACTACTTTTCTTTTTTATACTTTTTTTTTATCAAGTGAGAGTAGGATCATCTATTAATCTGAAAAAAATTACATAATATACATAAGGCAGCAATAGCTACAAAGGAGAAAAAGCCCACACAACCACTTATCCAAGCAAGCAAAGAAACTAATGGACACCAAAGAACCATCCACCCTAAAGGCATTAATCGGGGAAACCAGTGAAATAGAGCCCTTCTATCCTTACTACCAAGCCACCAAAAAACCTTTATCGACGGGGTCCACCGTATCAAAGGCCCACAAAACAATGCCAATAACTCCCTCAAAACCTCCAAAGAACTTGAAATCCCGAAGACCATGCGATCAACCTTCAAAGATCCAACGGTCAAGAGGTGATCTCGGGATGCCAACAAGCATGCCCTTTATCCATTCAAACGGACCCGAAAAGAACTATGTGCCATCTTTCTAAACTATTTCAGGTTTGAATGGGGAGATAACCATCGAGCAACTTAACCACCCGAAATACACCGGATGCAAGATATCCATAAAGGACAGTGCAACTAGCTCGAGCTATATTTGCTGTAACGAACCCGAAACAAGAATAAGTCACCGCCTAAAAGAATTTCAGGTCTAGATGGAAACTTATCGGTCATGCAGTTTGTCACCCGAAATCCATAAAATGACAACGATCTCATAAACTTGCCCACTCAATCACTAAGTAAACGACCCAAAGTACTTTTATTTTTTATATATATACTCTAATTTAAAAAAAAAATTACCAAAAAAAATTATAATTATATGGAAATATTATTACTTTATAACTAATTAAATTAATTTATTATTATAATTAAATTAATTTATTATTATAAATTTAATGTGTGTCCATTAATAAAACAACCATTAATTAATTAAATTTCATTTATTATTATAAATTTGGTGTATTATCTCATTCACTTCATATGAGGTCTAAACTCCCAATCTACTACTATAAATGTGTATTTCACTTTATTCATATATCCTTTCTTTTAAATTGATAAAAAAGTGACACTTTAAAAACATTTATTTTAAAGTTTTTGAAATAAAAGATAAACTATAAATTAATTAAATATTTTTGTTTTACATCATAATTGGTATCATATTTCCTTTTTAATTAATAAAAAATATAATTTAAAATCATTTATTTAAAAAAATACAAAAAGAAAATTATAAAATTATTATTATTATTTTTTATAACAAAATTTATTTTATTATGATAATATCCGGATAAGGTTACATATCCAAAATAATTTTGGGAATCTTACATTTAATCAGTAAATATTATTTTTATTTTTTAATGGTTTTTTTAATGATTAGAAATATTATTATTAATTTTTTATTCTTTCTTTTTTAAATATATAATTTTCTTAAAAAGTTACTATTAAAATAATGATTATATTTAGAAAATAGTATTTTAATTGTAATATTTTTATAATTCTAATGAATAATATTAATATGAAAATTCTCATAAAATTACTTCAAACATTTTTATTTACTTATTTGATATAATAAATATTAGTTTATTAATTAGTATTATAAACTCGGCTTTACAAATTCGGATTGGGGTAGCAGTGAGACCAACGGAAGGAACACTACTAGAAGATGTTTTAGTTTGGGAGTTGCTATGATCTCATGGATGAGTAGGAAGTAAGATCCCATTACATTGAGTGGTGTCAAGGCAGAATATGTGGCTGCATGTGAAGTAAGAAAAGAGGTTGTTTGGTTAACGAAGCTTCTGATAGATTTGTTCGAGAAGTCTCTCGGTCTTACTATGATTAATTGTGACAATCAAAGTTGTATCAAAATGTCTGGAGATCGTGTGTTTTTCTTATTTACAATATAAGTAACTTATAACTCAACAAAAATAAAATTATTTTTAACTCAATAAAAATAAAATAAATTTTATAGCGTATATATTATTATCAATAATATATAAGCTCATGTAAGGAATTATCATTAAAATAGTGAATTATATTTAAAGCATATTATTTTAATTGTAATATCTACCACACTACCAACTTTCTTGATTTGTTTAGTCGGGAAACCCATAGTGATCTAGGAACACTTCTTTCCCTTTTATTTGATCATAGAAATAAATATTAAAAAGGCGTCTCCATCGTTGTCATCATCATCATCATCAAAATAGTGAATCACATTTAAAGAAAATTATTTTAATTGTAATATCTGCCACACTACCAACTTTCTTGACTTGTTCAATCAAGAAAACTATATTGATCTAGGAACACTTATTTCTCGTCATCATCATCGTCTGCCGTCACCACTATCGTCGTTGTCACCACCATCATCGTCGCTGTCGTCGTTGTCATCATCATCATCAAATCAATCAAGATGACACACTCTTTATTTAATATTAATTGTAATATCTGCCACACTACCAACCTTCTTGACTTGTTCAATCAGGAAAACTATAGTGATCTAGGAACGCTTCTTTCCTGTAGTCGTCGTCGTCGTCCTCCGCCCACCACCACTCCTCCTCCTCCTTGTTCGTCTGCCGCCACCACCATATAATTTAATAAAAATAAAATAAATTTTATATATACCAATATATATAATTCATAAATAAACCTATAAAAAATTATCATTAAAATAGTGAATCATATTTAAAGAATGTTATTTTAATTGTAATATTTTTATAATTTCAGTTAACAATATTAATATTGGTATAAAAACTCCCATCATATTACTTTAACATTTTCATTCATATATTTAATATAATAAATTTTAATTTATTAAATTAATCAGTATAACAAACTCTTTATTTACCATATAAATAGCTTATAAGTTAATAAAAATAAAATAAATTTTATAACATATATACTAATATTAGTAATAAACAAGTCTAATATGTAGCGTTGCTGCTTAATACCTATTTCTTATGAAAAAAATAATTGATAGCAAAAGTATACAAATTTCCCTATGCCCCTACATAAAGATCTTAAATTTTTTTAATTATTAAAAGATCTTAAAAAAAATATTATTAAAACTTATGATTTGCAAGGTTCCATTTTGTAAGCCACATTATAATTATGTAGATCTGTTTCAACTTTTGAATTTAGTTTTCTACTTTAAAATATTAAAACAAATTTTCAAAATATTAAAACAAATCAAATTGTTAAAGTTTTTAAGTAGAGAGATTTCTATAGTTGAATTCACAAAGTTAAGATTCGATAAGTATTTAGTTAAAACAATGAAATTTCTATTTTGCATTAAAATCATTTATAACAAAAATTTACACGACAAATGACATAAATTGGCTTTTGTTTGTTGTCTATATTCTTAAATAACTTATGCATCTACAAATGCTTATAAATCTTTACCTTGCATTATTTGACAACTTGATATTTCAAGACCTTATATGACTCGTACATAAGTTGCCCATAAAATCAGGCTAGTTATTAAAGGTAGGTAAAAATGTTTGGAAGAAAAATACTTAATATCATAAAATCTAGCTAGCTATTAAAGGTTGGTAAAAATGTTTGAAATAAAAATATTATATAATATTAAAGGAACACATAATTAATTATGAAAAGACATGTTGACTTAGGGGCATACCAAAGAGCTATAAAGATTTATAATGAAAGTGACATTGTTTTTTCTTATCAATTCATTATACTATTTTGAAATTTGTTGTTAGTAAATGAATAGTTATGTTTTAGGCATTAGCATATTTTTATGTAAAAACAATATAAAAATATTTATAAGTATTTGGAGACTTTAAGTTATTAATAAATTAGATAGACAATAAATGTAAAATCGAAAGGTCCAATTAGAAATTAATTTATGAAGATAACACACACACACACATATATAATTCAACTCAAATGTTAATCATCTATCCAATGTTGTATTAATGTAGGAAGGGGCTCAACTGGAAGAAGAGCTTAGAGGAAGAACTTACATTGCATTTTCAAAAATATCTTTATATTGATGTAGGAAGTGATAGAAAACCACAAATGTGTTTGTTGGGTTTTTTTGTAGTTGTTGCAATAGTATTGGACTCCTAATAATAACGCTTAAAAGAGATATTGTTAAAGATTTCCCATTATAACTTAGGAATATTTTATTGAAGTAGTGACGTATTAATTTTATATGCTTTTCTTATATAAGTTATATATGTAAATTATATATGTTAATATTATATATATATATATATATATATATATATATATATATATAGTATTACATATATATATATATATATATATATATATATATATATATATATAGGTACGTAAGCACCACGGGGATTTGAACCAATGACCTATCGTAAGGAGTACCTTAATAGTGCACCCTCGTCAATCCAAAGCCCCGTGGGCTTATATATATATATATATATATATATATATAAGAATATCATAAAATAAAATGTGATTATTAAAAAATTTCAAAAACTTAAGCAAATTTTGTAAATTATTTTGAAAAGTTACACATTAATTAAAAGAAACATGAGTTTGACACAAACACTTAGAAATTAAATTTTCATAAATATTAAGATTTTATGTGTGCTAGTGTTTTTCATAAATATTGAGATTTGATGTGTGTACTATTATGACACTTGCTCGAATATGAAAAAATTTAAATTTTTGTCTTTTTGTTTTGTTTTTTTTTTTTAAATAATTTTTATATCTAACAAGTTCTATTTATAACCCCATAAAATTAGACATTTCATGCAAAATAAGAAAATAGAAATTCAAATTTCATTTTTTTTTTTTTCAGATTATTTTTATCATGTCGTCTTGGTGATGAACCACACTGGTTGGTTACATTGGTTAGTTTGAAACACTGGCCAAAAAATTATGTTATAGGATTTCTACCAAAAGATTTTTTGTAGTTCATTATAGATCACACAACCCTAAATTCATAAAATATTTAGTTTAATAATTATTTTTTTCAAAACTTTAATAGACTTTATAAAATCATTTTAAAATTTCCCAAATTAATTGAAAGTCAAAACATTTTGACTATTAAATGATTACAATATAATCTTACTTATTACAATATAACCTTCTATAGATAAGTATAATAAATATGTGTAAATAATTATCATTAAAATAATAAATCATGGGTAGAAAATATTATTTTAATTGTAATATTTTTATAATTCCAATTAACAATATTCATATTATAAATATGGAAACCAGTACTCAAATTGTAATAAAATAATTTTATAACATATATACCAATATAAATAATAAATAAACTTATAAAAATTATCATTAAAACAAATTTTATAACATATATACTAATATAAATCATAAATAAACCTATAAAAAATTATCATTAAAATAGTAAATCATATTTAAAAAAATATTTTAATTGTAATATTTTTATAATTCCAATTAACAATATTAATATTAATATAAAAACTCCCATCATATTACTTTAACATTTTCATTCACTTATTTAATATAACACATTTTAATTTATTAGCTTAATATATTATTAAAATAATAAATCATGTTTAGATAATTATTATAATTGTAATATTTTTATAATTTTAGTTAATAATATTCATATTATGAATATGAAAATTTGTGTTCAAATTTATTTCATTATCTTAAAATTGTTTGGCTAAGAGTTCGTCTTCCTCTTCGTCGAAGTTAAATAAGTAGTGTAACGACCCAAGACCTAGAGGCATCTGGCAAGAGTAAAAGCTTGCTCTCTTAAGGACCAGCGGGTTACTCCAGGTGGTGTGGTTTTCCTTGAATAAAAGTGATGAATCAACCTGCATGGATAGCAACATGTGCAACCATAATGATTGTCTTCATTATTGATTTGACAACTGAGTTATGATAATTTTTCTTACTCATTTGATATATTAAATTTTAATTTAGTAAATCAACGAATATCACACTCATTTTGATATATTAAATTTTAATTTATTAAATGAACGAATATCACAAACTCTTTATTCACTATATAATATACCAATCTCAGTGATAAAAATAAAATATAAAACATATATAAATAGAACTGTCTAATGGCTCAGTCTCCGATTCAATGAATAGAAATGTCCAATGGGTCTCCAATTCAATAAATAGAAATGTCCAATGGCTCAGTCTCAGAATCAGAATCGAAGGCCATGGAGAAATGGGGAGGGTTAATGACCATAAACGCGCCGTCCAAAACACATCCAAGAAAATAGAGGTCATGCTAACGTCTCAAAAGATTCTAAAAGTAAGCGTTGTACGTCTAGTTCCTATCATTTGACATGTTATCCTGTCAACAAATTTTGGCCACAAGCGTTTTCATGAATCCCAGCCATGAGTTTTTGTAAATCCAAGTTAAAGTTGTCAAATTTTATAATTTTAGGTGCCATAAAAGTTTTTGATGGTGCCGAATCCATTTCCACCATCAAAAACATGATTCAAACACTCTACAATATTTTTTGAAATTCACTTTTGGCTATCAGGCAAAGAAACAATCACCTCAACAAACCAATTTGATATGTTTAAAAAATGCTAACTATTTCAATTGGTTGGGAAGGCATGAGAAAGTAGGATTCCATTACTTATAAACAAACTATTTTTCCTCCTAGTGTCTTTTAGCTATATATATTACTTAAAAACTGAGAATCCAGATTCATATTATTAATCAAATACAATTATATATATATACAAAGTGTTGTCTCAAGATAGGGAGACTATTTTGGACACACAATCTGTTGGTTGAGGAAATCTCTCAACCACGTGCACCAAACTAGGAAATGGATCCTAACTACTAGGAACAGATTCCTTTACTTAGTGAGAATCACAAGTAGAGACAAGTAGGAATTAGATATTCCAACACTCCCCCTTAATGAGTACTTATCTCGATATCAGTTTGCAAAATCTAGTTGTGGTAAAATATACCAAAAAAGAATATGTTGATATCCATATAAAGGAGCAACCATCCACCAGAATGCATGTGTACTAGTTGTTGCAACCGCCAGTCTTGTAGGATGTCCTTCACATACAGGGTTCTTCCAACCATTATAACTACACATATGTACCTGTACCTATAAATCCCCCTCCATCATTGTTAACTCAAGTTTTGTCGGATTACCCGTAACCATGTTCTGGGTTTTAACGGATCACCCTCAACCATGCCACCAGGGGCTATGTTAGTGGTTTTTATATTACCACGAACTGTATGGGGATACACATGCCTTACAAGGCTTACAACACACTCCAATTTTGAGTTACCAGGTACATAGTTTACAAAAACCATAATAAAACATCCTAGACTTTCTTACATTACAACTGTGATTCACATTACAACATAATAGAGTCTATTCCACAAACACGAACAAATTCACACTTTCACCTCGCTGTCCACCACAATTTGATCGTTGTTGCTGCAGATTTCACATCTTGGGCATCTCTTTCTTTGTCAATTAAATCTTGGAACTTCATGGTTAACTTGTCATTTGTTAGAGTCACAAATTCTAACAAAATAATATTACCTAAATTGAGTAAGCTAGGCTCAATAAGGCACAATAATTTTATCCATAATTCCAAGAAATACAAAAAATAAACTTCAGATTAACAAAGCATCAAATTTCTTTATCTCTGCAGTCTAATAAATTCTGAAGCCCGAGTGCAACATGGACCACCATTCCAGCTTTTAACGACTTTTCCATTCCTCGCATTGAAGCTCAATCCGGACTAGTACACAGCCTCCAGCAGCTTGATTCACTTCATTGTCACAAAATTTCGCAGTTTTGAAGTTGTAACCAAACATTGTAAAGCAGTTTCTCAGCCATGACTTTCTGAGCATTCATGGCAGCTTTTGCTCTGGCATTAAGAAATCGCCATTGCATTAATCCGTTGTGAAGTATACGCAGATGATGGGCCTCTTCTACCTGGCTCGTCCCCTTCTTCCTCTTTCGACCATCAACACCAAAGTTTAGCAAAGATGATCCACCAAGCACTGATGATGTACTATGCGAACGTACGTGTAAATAATTCATTTGAGGCACTGAAGGTGGTAGACGTGTCCTTGTTGGACTTGGTAGGCAGTGATAAAATTTGAAGGGCTGGTCTTAATTTTATTTGGAAGGGCATATATTTATCTAATCCTTCAAAGATGAAAAGTTAAAAAAGAAATTGTATTTCTATTAACCAGTGTATATTAAATAATTTTTTATAGAAAAGAATTCCAAAATGAAATGGTATCCTAAATATTTAAAATTCAGAAAGTGTTTACATTAAAACATTATAAAATCTCAATAGAATTTAGTATATAGGCAAACATTTTTCTCAAATTCTGTTTAAAAAATTAAACATATGTTTCTTCTATTCATTAGATAATCTTCAAAAGTATTTGAATTTACATCATTGAAAATATAAATTTATTTGCACAATGGAAAAAAAAAAGGTTAGTTTTCATTGTTTCTAATTTAAAATATATCTTTTGCTCATCTTGAAACAATTTAAAGAAAACCAAAAAAACAAATATATACTCTCAACAACCAAGGGAATTGAACTTTTCTTTTAACATTGCTCAAGTGAAGAACACTATCAATAGACTTTTATCTCCATTAAAAACTTCAAGCTCTATAGATTCAAAAATTTATGTAATTAAATGGAAAGTTTTCCATATCTAATAAGGAAATATTGTAATATTGTAATATCTAATAGGCAAACATTTTTCTCAAATTCCGTTTAAAAAATTAAACATATGTTTCTTCTATTCATTAGATAATCTTCAAAAGTATTTGAATTTACATCATTGAAAATATAAATTTATTTGCACAATGGAAAAAAAAAGAGGTTAGTTTTCATTGTTTCTAATTTATAATATATCTTTTGCTTAGCTTGAAACAATTTAAAGAAAACCAAAAAAAAATATATATACTCTCAACAACCAAGGGAATTGAACTTTTCTTTTAACATTGCTCAATCAAAGAACACTATCAATAGACTTTTATCTCCATTAAAAACTTCAAGCTCTATAGATTAAAAAATTTATGTAATTAAAAGGAAAGTTTTCCATATCTAATATAAGGAAATATTGTAATATGTAATACACATCTGCAGTGTTGTTGTTGTATGGCTTGGTTGATCATTTTTCTTGTTGTTTAAGAACGGTTTTCAAATTTGGTTCTTACAATGAATTCAAGTTTCGTTGATATATTTTTCTAATAATGTGGTTTCTTTTCGTTGATGTCTTTTTCTAATAATATGGTTTCTTTTCATTAACAATGTCTTTTAATTTTTCTATGATTTCAACATCTCCTTAAAAACCCCTTCATAGCAGCAGCTACATGGACACCCACACACACAACTTATTTCCTAGATACCGAATGGAAAAAAATGAAGCGGGAGAGACAATAATAGTTGTATGGATAGCTATTGGCATTCTATATATCTTTTGGGAAGACCGACTGGAAAAAGAAAATGAAGTTGTATCCCTATAGGCAGACCAATCTTTGGTTGTGTGGTTATTAATAGAGCTTTGGAGTTTCATTTTAACACTTCTCCTCGGTTCAAAACTCTACATAATTTTATGGGAAGCACACTTATTATTTCTCAATTTTTTTTAAAGCATTAACTTCTATGTTTTCAAAAACTAGAGTGTTAATAAAGAAGAGGGCTTTTTAAGATAAGAGAAGAAATACAAGGTTTTAAATAAAGTTTGATTTTACAAATGTTAAGCTTAATAGTAAGCTTGATTATAGTAAGTTCAAATGGAAGCAATGCTAGGCTTTTGTAAGCATTATGGTTGTCAGTGATGGAATCATCTAAAATAGAAAAGAGATGGTAGTAGTTATTTACCACCATCTAATGGGGTAATTTCATAATTGAACAATCTTGTATGAATGGTTGTCAAAATTGAACAATCATCTAAAATAGAAAAGAGATGGTAGTAGTTATTTACCACCATCTAATGGGGTAATTTCATAATTGAACAATCTTGTCTGAATGGCTGGTTGACAAGAAAGAAAGAAAATTTTACAAATTAGGAAAGAAAATGAAGATACAACAGAAAATATGGTTATGATGTAAAAATATCAATATTACCATTTTAATCTATTTTTAAACACAATAAAATTACATCTTTAACTAATTTATTTCATCTATTACTATAAAATGAAAAATTATTCATTTATTACTATAAAATGAGAACATATTCATTTATTACTATAAAATAAGAATTCAAATTAAAATAAAGAGATTACTATGTCTATATACCAATGTTCGCTAAAAAGAAACCCTAAATAAAGAACCCTATCGGTCTCATTATGCTATCTCAAGATTTCCATGTCGAACAGAGTTTCAAAGTAATGATGTTTTCATGGAAAATGTAAGCAACCATATCAGCCTTATTATACTATGTCAAGATATCTATGTGGAACATCAAAGTAATGTCATGAATATGATCGCATAAAGGTAGGATGGAAGATGTTTTCATAGCCGTTGGATGATCAATACTCGAATATATTCAGCATCCTCGAAGATGTAGTAGATGGTAGTAGCTATTTATAAGATGACAAATAAAAGTTTGTGAATCAGTAAGTGTAGGTATCACTATCTAATGGGGTAATCTCATAATTCAATGATCTTGTGTTAATGGTGGGTTGACAAGAAAGAATAAAATTTTACAAATTAAGGAAAATGAAGATACCACAGAAAATGTAGTATGTGCTTATGATGTAAAAATGTCATTACTGTCACTTTAATCTATTTTTAAGTGTTGGAAAAGTATGAAAAATATCGTTTATATGATAAATTGCATATTTTTTGAAGGCCATCGATTGGGACTTTGAAATCACTTACCTTTATCGACGCTTCAGAAGTTTCACAACTCCCCTTCCAATCCCCTGGAAAAATGAATATATGAAAAAATATGAAGTGAAATATTTCAACGGATTGATTTTTTAGAGTTGATCAAAGCAATATGTAATTACAAGCAGAAGTAAATAGAAGGAGACACAAATCCACATCAAACCTTTGAGTTGAATGGAAAGATTAAGAGATTCTGCTTGATATAGAGTGTAACCTTGATGATTCTCATTCCGTAGTTATTTCATCGTTTCCTCCTTAGGAAGGGAAAAAAGTTGTCGACTTTGCTCAAAGACTTAGTCCAAAAAATCTTCATCGATGACATGATGGACGATATAAAAAAAATCCAGAGTCTACACATGACTATATAAAGATCAATAAACCATTCTAGACATAATAATTTTAATTGGTTCCGCCTAATTGAATGAAAGGCCAGGGAAATGAATGTTGAAAATTAAAATTGAGAGTTAAAAATACCTTGCAAACTTGTGTTGCACTCGTAGTAAGATTGGGATTGGAAAAATCAATGCAGGAAAGATTCGCAGGCTTAGAATAATCTACCTTAGTTATAATTAATTCTGTCTTTTGTCATTTGTTTCTTCTAAATCTCCAATACCTTCAAAATATGCCCAGTTCACGGATACCAATACATAGCTACTTCTCCTCTGCTATCAATGAATGCGAAAAGAAACCTCTGTTATCAACGAATGCGAGCACAAACCTCATATCATGACTTCTAACTCTATCAGTGCTGCCATTATGACTAATGGCCTGGGAGTGGATGAACAACCTCCATTACGTCCCATTGCACTTTCTAGAGTGTTGCCAGAGCCTCCTATAGACTTTAGAGTGTTACATCAATCAGACAACTGGATTTTTTTTGAAATGTCCTACAGATAGGTAGCCCTTCATACGACATTTTATAATATTCTTTAAATTTTTTTAAAAACATGTAAAAATCAAAATTTAAATTTCTTTTAACTAGTAAATTTCGCAGAGCACTTCTCTGACATGCTAGAGAGCTTCAAAAGGGCTGTGATGTGTTCAAATTTGAACACTGTTGGTAGGCCTCTTGAGGTAGAAGATGAGGCCATCACCTTGATTTAGGAAACAGAATGTTGCGGCCCTAAAATTGGTTTTGCCTGAAACTGCTTTGTAAACCATGGAGAGGATATTGCTCGTTCTGGCCCATTCATTATATGACCAGTTGCTGATGATACAACCTTTGAGCGTGCCATTGACCTTGGGAACCCTGATGATATATCAGATTCCGGCGCAGACGACCGCACCCTTCACAAACGATGCAATCTGTTATTAGTTTCCTGCCAAAAACGAGGCAGAACCGTTGTATTCTAGCTTATGTGACCTCTAGAACTACTTCTTTGATTGATATTGGTAGTTTCTTGTGCCACAGAGTTGCTAACCATGTCAGGCCTCAAATCACTGAGTGCAGGGCACTGCCACTGCTACACCCGCTACCACCGTTGCACCCACTCGACCTCCACTGCAACGATTGAGAGCCTTTCTGAAACCATTTTTCAATGACTCATTGCAGTAAGAAGCAACAAAAACCATGGCTACAGGGGACTCATAGCATATATAGGCAGATCCACGCAAACGAGAATCCCAGTTTTTTTTAAAGCAGAGGACCCGCCATCCATCACCATTGCCCGAGCGACATCAGCCACATCTCGGACTCTGTCTCTCAGCTCATGATCCCCTTCATCCTCCATGACGAACCTCACAAAATTTAGATGGACAAATAAAAAAAAACACTCACTCTTTATTTCCTTAGCCTAGGAGGGGCCAAACCCAAGAGGGGCTAGGCCTTCACGGGCTCTGATACCAACTTAAAAACTGAGAATCCAGATTCATATTATTAATCAAATACAATTATATATATATACAAAGTGTTGTGTCAAGATAGGGAGACTATTTTGGACACACAATCTGTTGGTTGAGGAAATCTCTCAACCACACACCAAACTAGGAAATGAATCCTAACTACTAGGAACATACTCCTTTACTTAGTGAGAATCACAACTAGAGACAAGTAGGAATTAGATATTCCAACAATACTTAACTCAAGTGTATATATTGTAATGTCCAAAAGTAACGGATAATTGGGATTATAGAATGAAGATTTTTGTAGTTATTCATACTCGTATAAAATCTCTAGATAAATTTTGTATAGAATTATTATCATGTTCAATGTTTTCAAGTGGACATTTCATCCATCATCACAACTGAATGATGACACACAAATGTTAGTGAGCCTTTAATAGATAAGAAATTAATTAACCATTAGGGGAAAAAATAATAATAAAATGAATAAAGTTGTTAAAAATCAAGTCAAAATGATAAAGAAAATTTTGATTAACAATAGAATAATAAAAAATTTATTTAAAAAATATTAACAATAGAAATAATATTATAAAAAATTAAAATAAAAATAAATTCAATGAATCTATTGAAGTTCAAGACCAAGGATAAAGAAAATTTTGATTTAAATAATTAACAATGCAATAAAATTTTGGATTTAAATTATTATTAACAATAAAATAAATTAAAATCATAAAAATATAATTATTTATTTAAATAATTAAGTAATTAAAATGGAGTAATACATAGAAGGAGGAAAAAGGGGGAAACAACAAAGGATAATAAATATTCTTTGGAATTCAATGAAAACCAAAACATAAAATGGATGAGACTAGATTAAATTAGGGAGAATAAATCAACCAAAATAAATTAGATAAATAAATTGAGATCGATAGAAAAGTAAATTAGAAAAAGAAAAGAGGAGAAAAGGGAATGAACAAAAATATATTTAACGAGAAAGGTGATGGATAACAGGATTCTAGGATTGGCTTAATTTAAATCCATCTTCTCTATTGAAATTATCAAGGTGCTTCTTGATTTCAAGAGCTTCCTTGATTATGTGAGTGTTGTGAAAAGGAATCAGGGCTAAGATTTTGGATTGACCAAAGCAAACACAGTTTTTGAATTAAATGAGTGTTTAACAATGGTTGAATTTGATAAAAAGAGATGGTTGGTATCAACTATATGTTCCTTCAAGTGATCTTTGAAGGGAAGACCGGTCTAACAAAGATACAACTTCTTGCATGAGCAAGGAATTTGGTAAACCCCTGAACATAGCATGGGGTCAAACATATCTTTGGCTGACTGAAACATCTACTTCAGCATTTTTTGAGGTTCAAAGGTGATTTTTATATTCCTTTTTCATAGGATTTTTGATCCATTTAATATGGGGAAGTGAGACTTTACCTTGGTGGGGAGAGAGTGAAATAAAACTAGATTTGGGATTGGAAACATCATGAAAGGCCTTCCATATTTAAGATGAAGTGTAGCCATTGGCTCTAAAAGCTTGGAAAAGGTGGGATTTTTTCGAAGGAAGGAATTGAGGACCTGAGATTTTAAGGGATTGAGAGATGAGAGTTTGAGAACAACTAATTTATGGGATGGCTGATGGTGTGAATTGGCATGGAGATACCGATCAGTATGAGTCTTTTTTTGGTAGACTTGATGGGTTAGGGAACCATCAAGTTGACAAGAAACTAGGACATCAAGGAAGGGGAGGGATTTGATAGATTCAATCTCCATGGTGAATTGAATATGAGGGGAAATTTTGTTAAGATGAGTGAGAAAGGGATCAAGTGCAGCCTTGTCATGTTGCTGAATGACAAAAGTGTCGTCAATAAACCAAAACCAACACTTTGGTTTTTTTATGCCAAGAGTCGAGAACTTTAGCTTCAAATAATTCCGTGAAGATGTTGGCAAAAATAGGAGAAAGGGAAAAACACATTTCCATACCTTTGGTTTGCTCATAAATGGTGCCTTTGAAAGAAAATAACATGGACAAGAGGCAAAATTTAACAAGGTTGAGAGTTCAGGATCAACAAGTTTAGAGATATGATCAATGGCCTCAGGAACTAGGATTTTAGTGAAAAGATACACAACATCAAAGTTAACTAAGATATTGTTATTATCAACGTAGATATATTTTTTTTAAGAATAAAATCAGCAAAGTCTTTAATGTAAGAGGGGAGGATCCAACAAGTTGTTGAATTATAGAGGTTAGTTATTGGCCAAGAGCATGGGTTGGAGCTCTGATGGCACTGACAATGGGTCTTGGGGGGGGGGGGTTTGTGAATCTTTGGAGGCCCATATATTTTGGGAGTTTGGAGAGTATGGGGAATAAGTTGCTACTAAATGGAGGGATATACAAAAGAGCTTTTAATGACTTTAGTGACAAGTTGAGTGATGGAATTGATGGGGATTTGTGTAGGATTTTGTAGGAACTAGAAGAAAGAAGATCAAGTAATTTAGACTCATAGTCAGAAGATTTCATGATGAGAGTGGCATTACCTTTATCAGTCTTAAAGATAAAGATCTTAGATTGATCATTAAGACATTTAATGGTTTGTATTTCATCTTTGGATACGTTAGGTTTGGGAAGTTTCACCTTCCTTAGAAATCTCACATTCTTGTCGAATTTCTTCAGCTACATGAGGCGAAAGGTTCTGGTATACAAGCTCAATGGAGAAAAAAATCTCTTCTTTGGTGTTTCAGTGATGGGATAACGCGAAATTAAACTCTTTCTCCAAGAGATGAACAGAGGAGGGATCAAGATCATAGGTGTTGGGTGTGGAACCTAATTATCTTCTAGATTCAGAGGTCATGTTTCAACCGCGTTTGGATCCCATCCCCTAGTAGGGGAGTGTTGGGGGGGGGGGGCCTTTCCCCTCCACTAGTGTTGCCAAGGGGGCGCGAAAATAATTTTTTTGGAGCCCCCCATAGCGAGATTTGGGGGAAACGCCCCCGAAGCAAAAATTAGAGAATTTTTTCCTTGTAAAATAATGTAATTTAGTAGTCAATCTATGTCGTTCATTAGGCGAAAGATCTGATAGTAGAAATTATGTTAATTTAGGTATTTTTTCCCTAAAAGTCAAGCCTCGGTTTATATGAGGGAATTGTATTGTGACTGTGTATTATTCTGTGTGAGAAAAACAGAGGAGACTGTGTGAGAACGAAGAGGAAGTTACAATGGATTTGTCATAGGTTGTATCCCTTCAGTTTGTTGGATAATATGAAAGGAAGTACTAACTGTTTCTCCATGGACGTAGGTCAAATTGGGTGAACCACGTGTATTTGTGTGTCTCTTGTTTTATGTGTTTCTGTGTTTGTTGTTTCCATAATACTTTATGTGTTCCATTGCTTTTTTATTTAATTTCTAACAAAAGGAGGAAAGGTTAACCATAGATGTGAGCCTAGAGCCAACAGGGGTAGGAAACAGAGGGATAAGGGGGGAATTGGGCTTATGATAATTCAAGGGAGGATTATCTTAATGATGAGAACAATTAAGTTGATCACCACAATGGGGAAAATTAATTCAATTATTATTTTGATCATTGATGTGGAGAAATTTATTTTGATTATAAATTTGATCAACAATGGCAAGAATATTAAATTGATCTTCATTAATTTAACTATTAATACGATCATTGATAATTTGGCAATTAATATGATTGTTAATTTATATATTACAATTACTATTAACATTATGATAAAAATAATGGTAATTGTAATTGTAATATATAAATTAATAATCACATTAATTGTCAAATTATCAATAATCATATTAATAGTCAAATTAATGAAGATAATTTTAATAGTCCTGCCATTTTTTAATCAAATTTATAATAAAAATATTTTTCCCCACATCAATGATCAAATTAAGAATCAAATTAATTTTCCCCATTGTGGTGATCAAATTAATTATTCTCATTATCAAGATAATCCTCCCTTGAATTGTCATAACCCCAATTCTCCCCTGTTATCTTTGGGCTCGCTTCTGTGGTTAACCTTTCCTCCTTTGATCTTGATCCCTCCTCCCTTCATTTCTTGGAAAAAGGGTTTAACTAAGCCCCTCACCGAATCCCCGTATAAGAGATTCTCTACTCCATTGATCTTGTATGCTAGAACCTTTCGCCTCATGTAGCTAAAGAAATTCGACAAGAATGTGGCAAAGCTCTAAGGAAGAAGAAACCTCCCAAACCTAACTTATCCAAAGATGAAATCCAAGCCGTTAAGCATATTAATGATAACCCTGACATCCTTATCCTTATGGCTGATATAGGTAATGCCATTATTATCGTGAAATCTTCTGACTATGAGTCTAAGTTACTTGATCTTCTTTCTTTCAATTCCTATAAAATCCTGCCCAAATGTTGGACATCGGATAAACCAATTATCCCCGTGTTCTTTGTGACGTGGACTACCCACCGCTCATGGATTCTTATCTCTAGTGATGCGATTGTTGACTAACATCTATGGGTTTTAGTCTAATGACAATTGTGATTCCCAACAAGTGGTATTAGAGCATAGGTCATGAGTTCAATACACACTCGGCTCGTGTTGGGGGGGAGATTGTTGGACATTGGATAAACCAACACTCCCCATGTGTGTCGTGACATGGAATAACCACCTCTCATGGATCCTTATCTCTGGCAATGCGATCATTGACTAACACTTGCGGGTTTTGGTGTAACAACAATTGTGATTCCCAACACCAAAAACCCCATCAAATCCATCACTCATCTTGTACAATAAATCCATTAAAACATCTTATATAGATCTCTCTATTTAGTAGCGGTCTCCATATCCCCTAAACTCCCAAAATCTATGGGCTCCCAAAGATTCACAAACAAGGGATCCCCCTCAGACCCATTGTTAGTGCCATCAGAGCTCTGACCCATGCTCTTGGTCGATACCTAACCCCTAAGATTAAACAAGTTGGATCATCCCCCTCTTACATTAAAGACTCCATTGATTTTCCCTAACATTCCCCCCCCTTCAAAAGAAGCCTTGTCCTCAAGGCTGAATTTGTGGAAACTTTTGAAGACACTACAAGGAAAATACCTTATAGTGAAGGATTTTGCAGTTTTAGCCCCTATAAAAATAGCCCAATAGATTTTCAAGTGCATGGTGGATAGCTACATATTTCTTCTTTTGTTTCACAAGAGGTTAGGTGCATCTCATTATTAGTCACCACCATTTCACACTTTACTAGTGATGGGTAATGCATTAGTTGCCCTCTTTTGTATCATGTCGATTATTCAATTTAGGTGCCACGATGTATTAGATGGTTTGCCATTTTTTTGAGGCAGTTATGTATGGATTTAGATAGATTTCGTGTGATGATACATGGGAGGATGAGCTTCCCTTTCACTTCATAGATATTTTTGTTTATTTTTATAGCGGTTTCCAGATACGAGGGCTACATTTGATCATCGCCCTCCTAGGCCGATGACTGAGGTCCAGATGCACATGTGGGGTCAGATGATGCCCATAAGGGGCTTGCTGGAGTATCCAACCAGGATTTCCTCCCAAGCATTAGCGCTACTGGCTAGTGACGATGACCATGCGTTTATATTTTTCCATACATAGTTATTGATTAGAGACAATGTCCCAACATCCTCTTCACATTGGATGAGCTTGCAAATGATAAAGGTAATATTAATGCTTTCTTTAAATTAGTCTAGTTTCATTTTATTATTTTACTTAATTAGAATAAAATTTATTCTAGCATGTTCTTTAACTTGTTTTATTAAATTGTTTAATGAAATTGTCTAATTATTTTTGTGTACCATATATTTTGTAGACATCGACACATTTCATGAGTACATGCCTCCTCCCCCACTGGTTGGAGAAGATGAGGAGATGGGCGAGGCCCAAGAGGGTGAGGCACATCCTTAGGAGGGCATGGGTGTCTTGGCCCATAGGTATGGTCTGATATTTCATATGGACTACTGCGACAAATTGTCCAGAGTTTTGGTTGAGGAGGATGTCTACCTTGCGAAGGATTAAGACAACGTAGATCCTAGGTCCATGGATCTATATAGGTACTTCCTACGCAAGATGATGACTCTTAGGTGTCATATCATTGGAGCTAGTAGGGTACTGGAAGAAATGAGGGATATAGGGCATGCAATGCCAAATAGGTTAGATGAGCCTTCATGTAGTGCTACCCCGTTAGATCATGATGATGAGGGTGGAAATCATGATTCTTTTGGTAGTATTAACCCATCAGATCATGGTTAGAGTGTCGGTGATCTTTCTAGTAGTACACCTCCTCCTCATTCGCTTGATTATCAAATGCTAGAGCTAGAGGATGTGCCTTATGTTTCTCCTAACATAGCAGACCAACTACCTCCTCCTCCACCCTAGAGTTCGACAAACATTGAGATAGTTGTTGATCATCCATTGTCTTCTTTTGCAGACCTGCCACCTCCTCCTCTACTTCAGAGTTCGACATATGTTGAGGCAGTAGTTGACCATCGATCGTCTTCTGTTGCAAACCAATTTGGCACTACTACGTCTATTGTATTAGATATTTGATTACATTTAATTGACTTGATGTAGTTATTTGACTTATTTGTGTGCGTGTGTGCGTTTATATATATATATATATATATAGATATATATATTGAGTTTTTTTGTTCATGTTTATGTACTTAATTTATATGTTGGTGTTGATGTGTATATTGTTAAGGTCATATTAGATATGTTCATTTAATGTGCTTGCAGATAGATATGTATGTGATAGCAATTATTTGACATGAGATGTATAATAATTTGAGGATGTGTGTGGTGATGATGTTAGATTACAATGTTTGTGTTTTGTTAGATGTGATCACGATAATGATGCCCTGTTATATTATTAGATTTGTATGTTAGCTAATGACGCTTATATGTGCTAGAGGTGTATATAATTATATGATGGTAGTGAATTTGAATGTGTATCTTAGATGATGTTTATGTCTATTAGATGGTTATCATCATGATGTTTATTTATATGAAATAATATTTATTATATATTATGTATCGACGAACTTATATCAAAATTTTATATATGAAATTGCATGTAAAACGACTTACTTTGAAAAAATGCAAAGATACTTTTATAAATTACAAAGTTTAGTATGGTTGAAACTATGATTGTAAAATTATGATAAATATTTTTCTATTGCTTAGATAGTTCATTCATATTATTCTAACTTAATTAGTAAAAAATTTCAATATCACAAGGAAAAAACAATTAAAGGTAAAATACTTTAGTTAGTTCTTAATAAGATGAAAATGTGTAACTCATTCAATTTTTAATATAAAATATTAATAATAATAAATTATTCAAAAATAAAATTTAACCAATTCAATATTGGTTTATAAAATTCTATCTATTGTTAAATTTTAAAAACTTAAAAGTCATATTTTTTTATAATTAATTTAGATTTAATATAAATTAAAAGTTTCTATTTTTATAAAATTTAGTTTATCACTAAATTTATGATACTTTAAAGAAATTTAAATTTAAGATTTATTGCAAATATTACCAATTTAAATAAGAAATTTCTCTCTCTAAAGACGAGGATCAAGAAATGTAAAATAAGGCTTGTGAAATTAATTGTAGTTGAGGTTTGCTCTATTGGAAATCCTCCCTTAAAGAGGCAAGTGGAATATTTTCTAGTAATAAAGTTATAACATTTTGGTGTTATTTTGGTTCTTTACATGCTATTAAATTTAATTTTTTTTAATAATAAATATGATTTAAATAATACAAAAATTATACAAATAATATATTTGATTATTTCTTAATGAAAAGTTCAAGAAATATTATTTTTTCCACATACTTATCATGAGATAGTCACTAAAATTCATTTTTTTTCACATTTCTCCTAGCTAATATTACATCATGTTCACAATGGTTAAGACATGCCTACTTTAAATAATTTACTTACAAATACATAAAAATAGATATTTATTTTACGTAATCTAAATATGAAAGAAAAATGCATCACTAGGTCTATTAGAAACTCAAACAAATGCCTCTTAATCACAATCACATTATTTATCATTTAATTCTTAGCCATAAAATATTTGTTAATTCAACTTTGATTTATAATTACCATTGGAAAGAAAAGTCAAAATTGTTCCATTATCCATGAAGAAAAAAGTTAAAACCTCTCACGTATCCATGTAAGCCCATTTGTTTCTCTTATGGTCCATAAAAATATGTAATCAACATTTTATACATGCATAAGACCTCCTTTTAGTTTACATAATGTTGCAAGAACTGTAATTTAAATATAGTAAACATGACTTTATCTCTCATGAAGAATTTAATATTACAAATTAATACACAATTTTTTCATTGTTAAAGTCCTCATAGAGTTATCACTACATGGTTTATATTGATTTTGAATTAAACAAAAGGAAAAAACACGTGAACTGATTAATAAACCAATAAGTATCTAAAACGAGAATAAATCTTCAATTTTATTTCTAAATTCACTATTTTCTCATTTTGGTTATATTTTTCTCATTTTCCTATTTAAGAAGGATTGTGACCTTGAATCCTTATTATTATAGACACAATTGGAGATACTTAGTTTTAAGTGTAAAATTGTTGACACTGTAAAAAAACGTGTAAAAACATTTGTGAATCTAACCAATTATATAAAATTCCAACAAGACGAATAAAAAAAAACAATATAAATGAGTGAAATAAAGGAAACAAAAACATACAACAATATTATAAATGATGAAATAACCCAAGTACATATCACTCTCTGTTGTCATCAGCTTGATTATTTTCATCACTTGTCATGATAAAATTGTTTTTCTCAAAATATGTTTTGATCTAGGATCTTGTCTTAATACGAGCCATCAATCCCTATCCAAAACTTATGGCTCAAAAAACACCTAGTTGTAGTGCTCTAGGAAAACATAATTCTCCCTAGCTTCATGCCACATCTTTCTAGAGTTAATAGATATCGGCTCAATATCGTGGTATTCCTTTACATTATTCTCATCAAAGGTGTCCACCACTTTCACCTAAAAATAACACATTGGAATGAAGAGAATTCCACTTGAATGATCTCTTATCTTTACGATTTCCCCTGCATTAAGTTTTGATTGCGGTGGTTAGCATGAATAGATTGGTCGAACTCGACTTCCACTCCATAGTCTTGTGTCATGTATCCATCATCGACATCCTCCATGAAAAACTAATGTCCATATTGCCACATAGATGGGATCAAATGCACTTATAAAAAAGTGAGAAAATCAAAGTGTCATGTGTCTAATAACCCGAACATTATTAAAAATATAATATATATATATATATATATATATATATATATATATATATATATATATATATATATATAGATGTTACAATTCAAATGTGTAGTGTGAAGTTAAAAATGTACATAAATAGATTATAATTACCGAATTGCTACAACCAAACCCTATGTTTATCACATCCTCTTTAGCACACGGGTAATGACTAGATGCATCATATTTATCTCTGACTTGATCAACAACCCACATGTTAGGTCATGTCATTGGCATATTTCCTTTTAAATGATCAAGATAAGGCACACTTCTACCATTCAACTGTTTGAATTATTTCCTCTCACTGTCCCATTTCCTCCTCTTCTGCTCGTATAATGCGACCCATGGTTGTGTCGCTTCCATATTGTAAATAATGAATTTGTTGATGACTTCAATTTTTGATTCGCTTATGAAGTCAAACCGACACATATAGTATGTATGAGATCAAAATATGCATTAATATGAAGTCCAGTGTGAATAGTTACTGTGTATAAGTTTGACAAATGATAAGCCACTTACTTTTTATCATGTGCCTCTTTCCATTCATTTCGAGAAGCTCCCCTTCTCTTTTGTCTTCATCCTTTTCGTCATCCCAAATCACCACACCTGGTGTGTTATCAATCTTCTTGATGTGCTCACTGGAATAATAGAAATACTCATACGATATATACCCCTTTGTCGTAGACCCCTCTGGTTTTCCCTTTTTTGAACAAACCTTTCAATTTATTCATGTACCTCTCTAAGAAGAACATCCATGACAAGAAACCAACCCAACTAATTCAACCTCATCTACTAGGTGAATTATAGGATGAAACTGCAAGTCCATGAAACTCGTCAGCAGTTCCTTCTCAAACATACAAACAATCTCAGCTATCTGTTGCCGCCATCATGAAATGCTAGCCATATGAATCTCCTTTGATGTGATCCAATGCACAAATATAGATAATTTAGATATGGCACATCATAGGTCTTGGGGGAATCCATGGTTAACACACCCACATACGAGTAGAGGATAATTGCACTGCACAGTAAATAATACATTATACATAAATTAATTATAAAATATCCCATTGCATAAAAAAATCATGTTTTTAACATACGTACTCTTAGAAGGTTCAAATGGTAATGTGATTTCAACCTTGACAAACAGTGCTCCATAGTGAAGCAATGTCGTAGTGAAAACCCATATAAATATTGGAACTCTCATACTCATTATAAATTCCTTTGCCAGAGAAAGATAATCCTTCTTTAAAATCCACTGGACATCACCTTCCTTAAAAGACTAAGAAGGACCAACCTCTCCTCTATTTTCTTGTCTTGGCCATTGTTTCTTTTTATTTTTTGAAGAAATAAGATCTCTCCTAATAGCCAATGTGTCACTTTCTTTCGATGATATGTGCCTCCATAAAGAAGATGAAACATTTTTAAATATATGCATGGGATCTAGTAAGTGGGCAACCTTAAGATACTACCAATATGGGAGCTCATAAAAGAAAGATTTCCTTTTCATCCCAATGGGAAATTTCTCAACATAGGTGTCGAATAATTCCAGATCATTGAACATAGGCTACCCATTTGAATCAAACATTTCTGCAAACTCCTTCTCCTTCTCTCTCTCGTATGCTCTAAGCCATTAAATTGGTGTCATTATTCTAGACCTTTGGGTTCTCTCTGGTTTACCATTGAAATCCTATGTTTCTCTTTTGTAAGGGTGTTCTTCTAGGAGGAATAACCTAGAGAAATCATACACTGGCTTTCGTAAGTGGTCGAACCACCTAGCCTTTAGAGAAGGTCCACAAAATTTACATCCATGATACCCTTTTGTTACAAGAACTATGGAAAGATCATATAGAGGATGACATGTAAGAAACCATGAAGATCATAACAATTGCAGCAAATTAAATTAATATGTGAAACAACATTGTTACGTATATAAACAAATCAATAAAAAATGTAATTTAATAGAGCAAACTCCTAAGCCTGGATAATCATGTATGGTGAAGCAAATATGCCATACAATGTAAAACTCCTCTATATTGCAATGGGTCTTGATATATCGTACACATGTATACCTTCCCATAATTCCTTTAATTCATCTACCGATGGTTGTAAGTAGACATCCATATTCTTCATTTGTATTCTACCAGGGACTATGAGAGCCAACATAAGATGTTCATTCTTCATGGACAACCATGGGGGAATATTATTATTGATCACTACTATAGGACAAACAAGATAGTTGGTGTTTTGGAGGGAATATGGGTTGATGCCATCCATGGCTATGTTGATTTGTAGACTTCATACTTCATCCTTGAATATCAGGCCATGTATCCTCTATATGCTTCATGGCTATTATATCTGTTGGGATTCACAGAATTCCTTACTCAATTTTGTGTGGGGCATGCCATCCCTACAACATAGCTAATTATTTGCAATGAAAGAGCCTATGAATCCTTGGGATTATAGGCATGTGCCTCAATAGCGTATGAGGAGGACCATGTGATTTACCCATTTTTTTAAATTACAATACCTATTGTGCCCACATTTCATACATATCTGTCGTTCTGCATATTATCCTCTTTATAGAATATAATCATTTGGACATGCATGATATGATATGTACTCAACACCCAACATTTTCAATAACTTCTTTGCCTCTTCACAACTACCCGACAAGACATTATCACTTGGAAGAACCTTATCTTTCAATAATGTGCAGATGGTGGGGAATATAATTGTACAATGTCGATATTTAACATTCGTAAAATCAATCATTTTTAATGTTGATTGAGTGAGAAGATTGCCCAAATATAGGGCAATTGATTGATCACGCAGTTGAATTACCTCAATATTACCAAGAAACATGCATTCGACATGCCAAACGTTTCTTTCAAGTTATACAACAACATAGTTGTCTCCAGCTGAGTAGACTTTGACTTGTCGGCAGGTCCAAAGAGAGGGGTGGTAGAAGAAAATTTCAGGCTTTTGAATAAGGTATTCGTGATATTAGTAGTATCCCCTAGCTCATCATTCTAGAATGCATCTAACAACGTTGCCTCCATGGCAGTCATATCCCGTAAGTAATCATCCATACCAACCTTTATTTGATTGCCTCCATTTCCAACTTGTGATGAAGAACTACTATTGTTGTATTCATTCCTAATTGGTGAAGTTGGACGTAGTGGGAATTGAATAGATGGTTGATTCAACAATTCTTTGTATGCTTCCTCTCTAAGTCTTGCTCTTAATGCAACCTTCTCTCGAGTTGATGTTGTAGTGGGGTGCACCAGAAGAGAGTAGGTGGGTTGCTCATCATCAATACAATCATAATTTCAAAAAATATTGAATTTCATTAGTAGAACATCAATGATATTAGTAAGCACATAAATGCAATTGGTTTGTTGAAACTACATTATACAAAAAAATTATTACCATTATTGATCTAGGATTATGGCTGGAAGATGAAATGTTTCAATTGGTAGGGTGAAGAGACTTCCCATTTTCATCTACCAACTACTTGAAATATGCTTCTCCTTATAAGATTTTATGACGTTTTTTAAATGGAGGAATATTTTATGCATATGAACTCGATTTTGAATTAGGATCCTGCAAATTTGGATACGTTTTTATTCAAATTGACATGGACTAAAAATAAATAAATTCAATTACATAATCGAAATATAAATAAAATATGAACTACTAGGAGATGGAAATGGAGAACTCCATGAAGGACTTTGATCAGCAATATAGAACGAGCTGGAATTTGAAGAATTGGCCATTTGACATTATTGATATTTTGTCCCTACATTTGAGAAAAATCAGAAATAAATTTTTTTGTGCATATCTAAAATGAATTCCGAGAACCATATAACCACAATTTGAATTTCAATATAGTTTTCAAACTATTTTTCAAGAATAAGATGGCTTTAAGCATAAAATATATAATATGAACTATTGTAAATCATATGCATGTGTCCTAAAGGATAATTTGAGATTAATATGCCATTTTATGTGAAAATAAAATTTCAGATAGCTTTTAAAACCTACTGGTGCGCTTATCAGAACAAATTGCGTTAATGCATTTAAATCGTAATAGCACCAGGGTGTTCAAATAATACCCACACCAATTTTTGGCATTTCAAAAAATATAAAATATGTTATCATATTGGTGTTTTTATACAAAATCACACTAATGCATTTAAATAAAAGAAGCACCGGTACACACCTATTTCCGGGATTTGGAAAATAAAAATGAATTCTACCATCTTGGTGCTCTTATAACAATTACAAGACCGGTGCATTTAAATGCAAAAAACATTGTCGCATTAAAATATTAATCGAACCATTTCAGGATTTCAAAAATAAAAATAAAAAAATTGTATCATGTCAGTGCAATGAAAAAATTGTGGCCCCGCAATGTCGGTGCGCTTTTCTTGTAAATGCACGAGTGCTCTTTACTATCGAATGCACCGATGTTCAAATAATGTTAAAAAAAATGTTTTTTTTTTCTTTTTTTAAAATTAAAAAATGAGCGGCAATTGATTTTTCGAAATATAATTTCATAGTCTTTTAAATAGTAAAAGGTTATTCACTATTTCATTATTTTTGCCAAAATTTCAATGGATTTATTTGCAGGAAATATATAACAAGAGCATTTTGTAGCAATATAATACTTTGGAGCAGCAGAACTATTCAAAAGATCAGAAGCTGAAAGGTATGGTGTTTCACTCAAAACACTGCATAATAAAAATTTTAAAGCATTATTGTTGATTTTACTAATAATTTTTTTTACAATTTCTATTAGGGTCTAATTAAAAGAGAGATCATTTGAAAGAGAGACATACTGGGAGAACTGTGGAGCAACAAAATATTTTGAAACAACAAAAAGATCATAATTTGATAGGTATGGTGATTCGCTCAAAACTCTACATAGAAAAAATTTAAATTTTACTGTTGATCTTACTATTAATTATTTTAACAATTTCTGTTAGATTTATTAACAATTCAGAAAAAATAATAAATAAACCCTGTATAATAAAAAAATTACTATTGATTTTACTAGTATAAATTTTTACGATCTTTGTTCCTATTTAAATTTAATTAAAATTCAGGAAAAACAAAAAAAATAAAAAATCAATACTTACCTTAAACCCTTGCTTCTTGTTGCTTATGTGACTGCAAAAAATTCACCTTAGAGTTGAACTCCCTCTACCACTTCAAAATTAGGTTTTCTCATTTTAAGTATTTTAGATTTAATGGGTTTGTGTAATTACATATATAGGGTGTTTGACATGTAAAGTAGTGGGATTGCTTATTGAATTAGATCCAAACCCTATCGACATTGTATTTTTTTTAAATGGATATATGTTTTTTAGTGCGCTAATGTAATATAATGCACCAATGCACGTTATTTAATACAATGCACCAATATATTTTAATAATGTCAGTTCTGTTCAATCTATTCGTCGGTGCTCCCGGTGTAATATAATGCATTGAAACACCTCTGTTAAATAGCACTGTTAATTCATTGCGGTGCGTTTATTGTTACAAATCACACTTTCATAATTTAAAATTATTTTAAAAATAAATTTTCACTGACGGTGATGAACAATTAAACTTATGGTGTGTTTAATGGCATAAACGCATCGTTGTGTTAATTCAAATCAATGCATTGGTTACCAGAGCTCTTTTTGGTTGGAAATTATTTGATTTATGTATAAAATATATTTAATGGATTATGTATTGAATGGTAAAGCTTGAATAATGATAAAAAAAATTGAGAAGGTGTCAAGTAACAAAAATATTAATCGGCACAATGATAGCACATCGAAAAAAGCAGAGACGACAAGTTCATTATAACTTAACAAAATTAATATGCTTGAACTATATGTAAGTTTAACTAATATGTATTGGTAAGTGTGTGTCATGTAGAGCCACAAAATGAAGAAGGTCGATAAGATTATTTCTAATATAAGTGCAGAAGAGCATAAAATCCTGATAGAAAAATATTATTCAATATGAGGTTTTTTTTTTTGGTTTGTAATTTTCATTAATAATATAATTAAGAATATTAGATAACATGTTTCAAACAATGTATTAATTCATATATGTTTAATGTTCTACACAGAGAAACAATGAAGGAAAAGATCAATGTCGTTTGAAGAAAATAAAATTATAAAACATGTGAATGGCAATGAATTAGTCCTTAGCTCATCTGGAGTGGTCTTGGAGGTTAATGAAAGTGTTGAAATATTTTTTCATTGATGGAAACATGGTGATGGGAACAAATGTTTCATTTATGTCAATAGGTGGCACAGGTGTCAAAGAAGGTCTTAGGAAGTAGACTTAAGGAGCAGAATGGTGCAGAAACTTTGGAGCCAGTTTTGGAGTAACAAATCATCTTAGAAGTAAGTGAAACCCACTTAGATGGAAAGAACTTAGAAAAATACTTCTAGTGATATGTGGAATATTCAAAATGGCCTTCTCCTAGATCGAAATATAGAGTTAGATAAATTTTGGTTACCTTAATCAATGATAGAAGAGTTAAAAGGTGATTGGAGGAGTCTTGGCGAATAGCCAAATTTTCCAGAAGTTCCAAACTCGATAGAAAACCCTGGCGAAGTAGACAAATAGAGGATCAGGAAGACACGGATGTACAGTGCAGCTATGAGAAGCATTTCTATTGGGCATTGGTGGAGCCCACCCGACAGACTTACTCTGATGGGTGCACCCCAGAGGATTGCAAAGGGAACACAAAGGAAAGTGCCAGGCGGTGGTCGCTAGGACATGGAAGAAAAGAGTCGGCCAATTGGAAGCAAGCAAAGGCCCCCACATTGATAGTGGAGCCCGCTAAGGCTAGCCCAAAAAGAATACAAGGCAGTGAGCTAAGGAGAGCCGGCCCAAAATATTGTTTAGGGAACATAAGAGTTTAATGTTGGGAGATAAGTGTCAGGACACACAGTGACATTCCGAAAACACTATGGGCGTTAGTCCTGACAGGACTTGAGGCGTCAAGAGGTGGTTTCCCCTACTGTCGATCGCATAGACCAATGAAGGAGATCCACCTCAAGACCACTCCTTCTAATACCATAAACCATTATGGAGTGGTGTCGAGGCATAAGTTTTTGAATCCAATATTTTTTATCAGAAGAGAAACTATAAAGGAAATCGCTCACAAAGCCAAGGCTGTGAGACCCTTTCTCTCTCCTTTGGTAGGACATATGGCATAATTTGATTGGCCCAAATGGTAGACAATGATGAATTCAACACCAACCAATCATAGCAAGACACACGAAAGTTATGTTTGGCATTTTCCGATACCTAAAAGGCCCATTTCTGGGTGACACATGTCTCCAATCATTGGTTGACATGTGATACAAGTGACATCATAATGATGTCGTCCCACTGGAGAGCACGACGATTCGTTAGTGGTGTGCAAGCGAAATCGTCAGGCAGCAGGATCTGGGACACATTGGCATTAATAGGTTGGCAGAGTGGCAACAAATGAGAAAGATATCGAGTGGTCCCCACAGGTAACATCGACCCATCGGCATAGCCCTAATGGCTATAAAGAGGCACAAATAAAGGGTTTCAAGCTTGGGAGCACTGACCTTAGTGCCAAGACATGGCATTTGGTCGTTTCACGTAGAAACAATACCAATGACATAGATCCATTTACAAAGGGAATTAAGCCTATGTAGGGCATAAATCAACTGAACACCTAAAAGCCTTGGCTAGTGATTGCGGAGACATAGTCCTATGGAAGAAAATAGGAAAAGTGCTACATCGAAAGGGGTTTCAACTCAAAATGGTGGAACTATTAGTTTTGGCAGTAAATTTGGTAGTCAAGCCCAATTTAACTATAGATAAAAATAGAATAAGCACTGCTAAAACCTATAAAAGGACATAATTGCTAAAAGTATAGAAAATAATCTATTTAACTTGCAGTAAAGGTTGATCAAGGTCAGAGAATGTGTTGAATACAATTGTAGGACTAAAATAAACAGGACAAAGGAAAAAAATAAGAATGCATGCAGTAATCAAAAGAAAAAGAAGCTGCCAAAATAGCTTTATAAGCAGGATTAAACAAATTGTTTCGTACACAAAGAGAGAGAGAGAGAGAGAGAGAGAGAGAGAGAGAGAGAGAGAGAATATGAGAATTGGTGTGACTGAGTTGGATTAGTGTTGGTGTTTCTCAGTGATAAGAGATTGCTAAATGTGTTGGTGATTGAGGAATTTAATTTTTTTGAAAGAAGAGAAGGTATTCACTGTTTCTAGTATGAAAATAGATGAAATATGAACTAGTGAGTGTCAAGCAAGTCGTATTTTGCAAATCAGGGGTTGATGCTCCTTCTAGTGGGTGTTGGAAAATACTTGGGATTGTAGCTCCATTCAGTTGTAGCTAATAAATCAGGGAGTTGTAGCTTCCTATTGGTTGTAGCCAGAGAATTATAACAATAATTTTTAGCCTACCTTATGAATGAATTAAAGAGTAGTTCGGAAAATTTACTTTTTCTGTGTGTGTTCGATTGAGATAGTTGGTTCCTATTATGCTTATTAATCACTGAAGTATTTAATCGTGTTTAAATATTATTTCAAAAAGTAAAAGAAAGTTTTAATTTTTAAAATTCCTATATTACTGATTCAACCCCCCAATATTGTTGTCCTGGTTTCCAACAGAAAGGGGGAATTTTTTTTAGAAAAATATGAAGGATCTAGTGGAATGAACATATATACGCACTTTCCACTTACAATACAAAAACCAATCCAATGATTCCAAGAACCAAATTATATCTAAACTACAAGAAGGATTTCCAGAGTAATGGTCAATGAGATATGTCATCCTTGCAATAGAAGAAACATACAACAACAAAAAAGAACCATTCAAAAGGTAATATTCCTAATTAAAATGATTTTCTAGAATTATATGTATATATTACGACAAATCATTCATTTATTAATATCAATGTTGTTATATTTAGTGTTCATATATCAATATAAAAATATTTTATGATTTTTTTAAGGAAGATTATGAAAATCCCAAATGATCAATGACTTGATATGCAAAACATGCCAATAGGAATGTCCAAAAAAGTGTACAAGAAGATGGTCAAATAAATTGACATAATTTCATCACAGGAGGAGCCATCTCAACAATAACATGCTTCAAATGTTTGTAATCATGGTTGACTTTGTACATATAAACAAATAATTTAGCACTAAATATCCATTTTCAAGTATTTTCTTGCAGAAAAGAAAACAAAATGGAAATCATTGAGCAAATAAAACAAGATGACATGGAAGAAAAGGGTTGATATCAAAGTTTGCGAGTTCCTTATAACAAGTCAAGATTTCATTTTTTGTATATTTTAAGTTGTTTTTAACAACCATCCTTGAATGTCTTCAAATAGGTAATAATATACAAAGAAGAGCCATCAGAAGAATTGATTGACATTCAATTAAGTATGGGTTGTGAGTAGATGTTGGCATATCAAAAATTAATTATGGAATTTCTAAGTATTTATGTTGTTTTACTTCTCTGAGCTTATAATTAATAGAACAAAAAAATCTTTTATATTAATCTATGATTTATAATGGGGTTTAGAACATGCAGAAAAAAAAGTATGGATCTACTCCAACATAAGATTTGCTGCAACAAGGCATGAGACTTGGTTTTGAAATCATGTGTACAATTTATGAGTCACTTTTTGCTATGGTACATTGTTATTCTATTTACATTGATGTATATTACTTATTTCAATTTTTGGTATTCTCACCAATGTAGATACACTCACTAAGATTTATTTTTATGTTTGCAGATGGAACATGATCAAGAAGATGAAAACAATCGATGCAATCAACAAAAAATTCATCCAAATAACCCAAGTCATGGAAGTATCTCGAGCACTGACAACAATTCCAGCGAAGAATGATGATCTATTTGGATATCAATGCAACCTGTTGTATTTTTTGAAATAATTATCTGTGAAAATGAGACATTTTGTTTAAATTAATGGACATAGTGCCCCAATTGAAAGACAAGGGGTTACCAATAACAATGCCATTTTCTATGAAAAATATCATCTTATTGATATATAATAAAATGCATCTTAATTTATTCTATTGTGTTATCCAATGTCACTGTGAAATGTTACACCACTAATTAAATACATGATTAAATAGTATAATGAAGAGATGAAAAATATGATAATATAACAAATTAATCCGAACGTCATATATAAATGAACTAACCAAATTTTAATTTATGTGAATATTGTTATGAGATATATGACGATTTTTCGATGAATAATGGATTTTAAAAATTAAAATAATTGCAATGTCACAGGTCGATGTTTCCAAAAAAGAGAAACTATCATATAAAAATTGGTGCATCCATAACATAAAAATGCATCAGTGCATTATGTTATATAAAATCATCATGACAACATCTTTTTTGCATGTCTGGTGCCTTTTTGGAAAATGACAACATCGAGGCATTTATTTTTTCAAGCACGGGTATTGTTTGTAATTAACACCCTAGTGCATTATAATTCTTAATGCACTCGTGCTTCCATAGAACTAACACCACAGTCCTATAAAATATAATTCCTAGCCCTGGTTCATTATTAAAATTAACAACACTGAATATTTTATATCCTTAGCACATCGGTGATTTTATACTAACAATATGCATTGGCATTGCGAGTTTAAATAAAAGAAATGACACAATAATTTTTTTTTCTTGCCTTGGGGTGTTTTTTTATATATACGCACGAGGCCGTATACATTTCAAGCACCGATGTTCTTTGCATTCAATTCCTTAGTGATTTTAGTTATGTATGTAGTCTTGATGCTTTTATATATGTAGTGCATCGGTGCTACTTATTCCATGAAGCACACCACAAAAAAAACATTTGCTAAAACCTATAGCCACCCAAATTTTTTCAGTTGTGATGAGTTCTGTTATAATCTCTGCTAAAACATCCACTATCGCAAATGAATGTTCTAGCGGATGTTTTTTTGACAATTTTCGCTTATTTTATAACACTAAAAACCTTCATTATAACCTCCGCTAGAAGTTGTTTTTCTTGTAGTGAGAATATTGTTTGGCTCCAATGTCACATCCTTTGGAGAGGTGTCTTCCCACTTGATGAGGAATTGCATGATTGTGTGGCCATGAAGATGTATTTCTCAAGAATCGAGGACCTGTTCAGGTCTAAACCAAATTTAACCTTCCTCGTCCAATTATGGCAGAATTGTATGAACACTGCAATTGTTCCCCATGACTTTATTGAGGCAGGATACATGGAAGGCTGGATGGATTTTTGAAGTGGTTGGCAATCTTAGTTTGTAAGTGATTGCGCCAATATGCTAAATTACCTGATAAGGCCCATAGAATATTGGGGCTAATTTTTGAGAAACTTTTTCTTTGAGAGAGGTTTGCTTATAAGGTTGGAGTAAAAAAAACACTTGGTCACCCACTTGAAATGACCTCTTTGAGTGGTCTTGATTAACTTGTTGCTTCATTCGGTTCTAAGCTTGATGGAGATTATCTTTGAGATGAGAGATCATGGTGAAACAATTTTGAAGGAGTTTATCAAATTCCTGCACTTTGGAAGATCCTAGGAGATAAGAAGTTGGTGAAGGTGGACGTTGGCCACACACTGCCTTATATGGCGTCATCTTGGTGGTTTTATGATATTTAGTATTATACCACCATTCAGCTAAAGGTAGCCATTATACCCATTGATGTTGCTTGTCTAATGTGATTGCTTATGTTTGGCCATATGTCTCTAATAGGTCTCCAAGCATTTGTTGACTTCTTTTGCTTGCCCATCTATCTGGGGATGATAAGAAATACTCATTTGGAGTTTTCTGCCCTGTATCTCGAATATTTCTTCCCAAAAATGTTGGTGAAAGTGGGATATTGATTGCCAAAAATTGATGTTGAATTTTTTATGAGTGTTAATCACCTCTTAGTGTCATCACATTTTTTTATAAGATTTTGTTTCATTCTTTCTTTCTTCTGGTTAATTTAGGTTTGTATGCATACATTGATTGTTGAACTTGAAAAGTAACTTCTAAATTATTGTTAAAGTCTATGTGGTTTCTTTTCATCAGCGATCAACTTGAATTCATACGTTTCTTTGCATTTGAAACATTAAAAGAAAAGAAAAGAAAAACAAATTTTTGCATTGCATATTGGGCTTTGATTTTGATTGGAATAGTGAATTTGAGGAGATCAATTGTTTTATCACTTTTTGTTGTAATGTTGATTGATTTCTTCTTCCCCTTCTTGATTGAAAAGAGTTATTTGTTTCATATTAGTTGCATCATAGGTGTGCTCAAGTGACGTCGAGTTTTGAGCCTTGAAATGAAAACATAATTCAAGATAAACTCTAAATTTCACCCAATTAACCTAAGGAGAATTTTAAATTTAATGACACACATAGAGGTTTAGGCCAAAGAAGTGTTCCGACATATTTAAACATAGGAGTTGTCTTTACTTGTCAGCATTACATTATGGGGGTGATATCTCGTTCCACGCACGTTAGGTATATCATATCATTCTCATGGTAACCTTTGGGTATATCTGACGACGGTCCATGTACTCTAAGTATATTGGAACGCTCTAATCGAACAATTACGTATTAGACAACACTAATATGGACCGCGCTTCCACGTACCTTCGGGTATATTTTGGAAGTACGCCATAGGATGTAAGCCAGCCTTAGGAGTCTGATTTTTTTCACCTTGTCACTCATGATACACCGAACACAACATTCAAGGAGATTGCATGCATGTATGTAAATCCTTGGTTTACCAAGGTGGTATATCATAGTTCATAGTGACTTGGTAATCCTTATCGACGTCATTACCCCTTTGTTTTATTTTTTGTCTTTAATTTCTAAAATCAATTAATTGACCACAAAACAACATCCTCACCATGGAACAACTCCTTAGTGGATATTAGGTTAATACTAATGGAGAGTTCCTGAGTCTACCAATCAAGGAAGGCCCTATAATGGGAATCTTAGTCCCTTTCCTTATTTTGGAAATATTGGTGCTCCTTATATGGAAACATCTTCCCTTCCAATATTTACCATTGGTTTGCTAGTTTGGATATTTTCGACCCCTATGGTTCTGAATTTCCAAACTTCTCCTCAACCAAGTTATCCTCCACCTGAACAACATCAACCTAAAGATGATCCTAAAGTTTAACCTTTGCCTTCTTCACCTATTGTTTCTTCATCACTTTATTCCTCCTCACTTGGTGAAAGTCTTGATTCTAGTAACCATGAAGCTAAGAATAAGAAGAAACATATGAGGAAGAAGGAGAAAAATAAGCAGGGGCGCAACCAAGCAACCGTTGCTATTAATGCAACTAATGTTTAGAAACTTTCCATCAAGCCCCGTAAAGTTAAATTCCCTTGCATAAAGAGTAACCAAATTCTTAGAGACTACCCTGGTATTCCCAAGGTATTATAAGTGTGGTCCACTGGCTCACATCAACCTTTTTCATCAGCTTTTGGAGATCATGCTGATGACAAATGTTCAACTAGTGATAGTAAGATCCATGGGAAAAAGGGTAAAGTTAAGTTTCCCTGTAGGTTATGTGAAAGGAATAATCCTATTCACCTTTGTACTTATATGGATGAAGCCTCAAAGGAGTTGGAAAACCTTACAACTACTCAGCCTCGTCTTTCCACTGGTTATTGAAAGATTTATCCCAATCCTCCATTAGGCGATGAAGTGATTGATTAGAATCTGAATAAAATCAATCCCACTCTCTCTAAAAGTGAATCTCGTGAGTTTTTTCCCGATCAAATATTGATTGATAAAATGGTTGATGTAATTCCACCTTCTGTTGATCGTACTTTTCCTGTAGAGAGTGAATCTGATACCACTCAAGTTCTTCTCGTTTCTTCAGGTTCCAATGAACTAGGGGGGAATCCTCCCATTCCAACTACACAATGGGAAAATCCTCCCATTATCATGACAAAGGAGGGAAATCCTCTTGTTCCCTCAACAAAAGGTAGAAATTCTCGCATTCCCACAACATAAGGGGGAAATTCTCCCATTCCCATGGCACCCCCTCCATGTAGTATGGTCATTTCCATTTATTGGAGTCAACTGGTAGGATATCATCTTCCTCCTTACATTCCCTTCCAGATCATTATACAGGCTTATAATATGGTCGTATCTAGCACAGTCATAGATGAAGGTGCGTCTGTTAGTATTTTTTCCTCAATTGCTTGGCAAGCTTTTGGTTCTTTGTAGCTTGTTCTCATTAACCAGAATTTGTTGGCCTTTAATAGAGGAACAAGTCAATAGTTAGGGATCCTTCCTCAATTTACTATTACTTTGGGAGAAAATATTGTCTATGTCGATGTGATGGTAGTCCAAGGTCCTTTGGATTTTAATTTACTCCTTGGGTGTGACTATGTTTATGAAATGGGAGCTCTTGTCTCTTCACTCTTTTGTGTGATGTGTTTCCCGCATGAAGGAAGAATCGTGAACATTGACAAGATTTTGTTCATTGGTCCTAATTTGAATATTAATCAACCAGCTTCCCTAAATGGTCCTTATATGCAAGTGGTATCTCCCCCGCCACAGGGTAATTATGTAGCAACCTGTTCCATGCTCGTGTCTACTAATGATCTAGTAGGTGATGTAGTGCATCATGTACTAGGACAACTGGTGCCTGATATTTCATTTGGATCCTTTGATATTTATCCATTCTAGAGAATTTTTCTCCCATCCGATGAGAGAATCTTGTAATCCACAGTCTTTGGGAAGCCATGATTAATATAATTAGAGATCCTAGAAAAAAGTTCCTTTCCTTGTGTCAAGCTCGTTAATAAATGAAACAAGGTCCTAGAGTAGAGTTCCTTTTCTTATGTCAATCTCCTTAGAAAATGAAACAAGGCTTCCGGAGCAAAGTTCCTTTTCTTGTTTCAAGCTCGTTAAAAAATGAAACAAGGTTCCCATAAGAAAAGTTCTTTGTCTTGTGTGAAGATTGTTAAAAAATGAAATAAGGTTCTTTGAGCATAGTTGTTTTCTTGTGTCAAGCTTGTTAAAAGATGAAGCATATCTCCCTCCAATTCGAGTTTTTGATTAGATATCGTAAATTACCAGTCGAGTCTTTCATTTGATCTCATAAATGAACCTTCATTCTATCCACATGTTAGTAACCAGTAATCTAATTATGTGAATGAGATGAAGCTTGGGGGGCATGTGCCTAGAATTGAATCATTATGTTGGGGGCATACAAACTTATTTCAAGCATAATTTTTCTTTGTTTCAAGATCATGTAAAAATGAAACCACTCTTAAGCATAGTTTTTCTCATATTTCAAGCTTGTGAAAAAATGAAACCTCTTCAAATATTCTCAAGCATAGCTTCCACATGTTTCAAGCTTGTGTAAAAATGAAACTATTTTCATCCTACCTCTTGTGATTTCCATTTTTATCAGCATATTTATGCAATATGAGCCTTGGTTTTCTCATTCCATCGTCACCATCTACGTGGCCGATCATATGTTTTCACTTGGTTGTTGTACCCTTTCCTGAGTAATTGCTACGATGAGTGGTATTATTAGCCAACCTCTTAACCTTTGCATGTTTTTACTAGTGTCACCATGACCCTAACCAATTTCTACCCTTTATACCACTCATTCCTCAAGGAGGAGTCCTCTTTCATCGCTTTTCTGACTCCTAAAACATGAAAATATTGATGAGCACTTGTCTTTTTGAAATGTAATTTCTCAGACCAATCCATTCTTAAGATAAGACTGTAAAATTCAGGAATATCAACAATCAATATATCAATAATCTGACAAACCCTTGGATTTTAATATAATCTTATTAAAACATAATTTAATTATCCTAATATCTTGACTTTGGTTCTATCTAATTTCACAATTTGCACAATAGACTTTTCCGGTGTTATGTTCAGTTTGAGACAAACTAAATATAGAATTATATTTGAAGAAGCACTTGAGTCTATTAGGCAATTATGAACATTTTTTTTGAAAATATCAAAGGTAAATAAGAAAGGAGGGGTATGGTAATTACACTGATCTCCAATTAGAATTTCATTTGAGGCATCAATCTTGTTAGGAGCATTATCTGGAGGCTTTCCTTTTCCTAATGAGGCTTTTGCAGTTGGAAAAGGAGATGTAAGGACACCATTTAATTCTTTTAGAAATTTTTTTGTTGTTGCTTAAGTTTACTTAACTCATACATGGAAATATTGGCTTTCACTTTCTTCATAGCTTCCATGATATTATACTCTATATCTTTATCAGAAACAATAAGATTTTTTGATGTAGAAGGAGAATTGAAAGAGGTTGGGATGGATTCAGTAGATTTGGGAGGGGACTTCTTCATTGTGTTTTTATCCTTATTGAAAGGAGTAACCAGTCTTTGTTTTTCACTCAAAGAAGGTGAATCAATATTTTTTTTACTTCTAGTCTCTACGAGTAAGGCTTCTTCTTCTTCCTCGTTTTGTGATGTAGTGAGGATGAAATCCCATAATCTATGTGCTTCGACTAGCTCTTCTTCTTCTTGGAATTCGTCAACAGATAATTTTGTTTCTTTCTCTTCCTCCTCCTGATCATATTCAACATTTGATATGACATTAGTAGGTTGAGGTTTCGTTGTTTGGGATCTCCTGAAAGATCGGAAATGTTTTTTAGAAGACTTGGATACCTGTTTTTTGATATCTACCATGTCATTTGACATAGTTTTAAGAACATTTTGTAATCCTTCAAGATCAAAAGGATCTTTAGGAGTTTTCTTCTTTAGTTCTTCCTTAAAATTCACTTTCTTAGATTTCCTCTCTTCTTGAGCAGTTCTCTTCTCTAAAGCGAGAATCATTTTTTCTACAGCTATTCACTCTTTCATATTATCAACTAAAGTGGGTTTATTAGCCTTGTCTATAAAAATTGCAATGTTAGAAGGAAGAGTAGAAATATACCACTCAATTTGAAAATCAACACTAGGTTTAGAGGTATCTGGAATTTTATTTGACAATTTATTAAACTTGCAATTGAAATCTTTGATTTTCTTATTGGGATTGGCTTTAAGATTGGATAGATCATTGATTAGAGTAGAAGTTGTGTGATCATCACCAAACTTGGTCAAAATTTGTTCTTCAAATATATCCCAACTAGCGATAGATGTTGATGGTAATGAGAAGTACCATGAACCTTTAGATCCTTCAAGGGTATATGGGAATAATCTCACTATATAATCTTGTTCTACTACTCCATTAATATTAATGACAAGCATAAAATTATGGAGATGTTCTTCAGCAGGAAGTCCATCATTAACTTTCGTAACCATGTTTTGGGATGCTTAGGTAGGGGATGGATGGATGTTTCCATTTGAACAGCTCCAGGACTAGTCGATGGTCTAGCTGCTGGTGGATTTTGTTGCCTACCTACCATTATGGGAATTTGGAAAGACGAAGTTGTAGTGGTAGAAGAGGCTGACTTTGTGGAAGAAGTAGCCCCTATGCTAGCACCGAAGTAGCCCCTGTGCTAGCACCACTTGAACTAAAACCTATTGATTGGGAATGAATGATAGGGATGAATGGATGGGTTGGATGGGAAGAAATGAATGAAGCATAGTGAAATAATGGTGTTTTTGGTGGAGATGAAGATAAAATCTCACTAGTGCATGATTGATCTTTCAATTTGTGGGTTCTTCTTTGGTGAGAAGGTAAGTGAAACTCAAACGGAGTTATCCAAATTTCTAACTTTGAGAACAAGTCAATATACATGAAGTGGGAAAACACGAGGATACACTACCTTTAGATAACGCATAATGTTGAGTCTTTTCTTGGGAAATAGAGATTCCCTCTAATTTCTGAATTAAATTCTGAACTTCAGGTAACTCCTGTAAATGAGGTTGATCAGTTGTCTTAGGGTGTGTACTAGGAGATTTAGTTACAACATACAGTCTAGGGGTTGGAGAACTTGAGTGAGATCTAGAAGTAAGGGGAGCTTTTGAGGTTGAATGACTCTTCTGATGACCTTTTCATTTGGGATTAGACTTTATTTCCATTCATAGTTGAGGGCCCTCCTTCTAGAGCCAAAAGTGTTGAAGGCTGGAACTTGACTGCCTCAACATCAGGGAAAACCACCCGGTCGGGAGCTTAAAGCAACTCCATTTCCGTTGAAATTGGCGGGTTCAACTGGATATAAAGGGACCATTTTCCCATTTTAAGGAGATTTAATATAGTAACAAAATGAAAAAATGATGAAATGATTTTATAGCTAATGGTAAAATTACTCAATAAGCGTATTCTACTTATTACCCGATATACTACATCTTCACAAGTGATTCAAAGAAAGATTTCACAAAGTTATAACGATATAGATCATTCAATCCTTTAATACATAGAAAGGATATATGATAAAATAAATTAATTAAATAGCTAATTAATTTAGTTGATTAAAACTCAATCACATAAAAATATCTCGTTATCTCATACATAATCTCAAATCATCCAATCCTGCACATCAATAGTGATAATGACTGATTGTTTTCAAAGCATTTATATAACAAAATAATGCATAATAGATTAACTATCTAAATCAACCATACATAGTGATATCACAAAGATAATAGTACCTGATGCAGTATCGCTCCACTTATGTAAAATATAACGTTCATGCTCAGCTTCTTAATTAGATAACTCTAAATCAAACAATAGTGCAAGTCCAAAAGCTGTCTTCTCAAATTATGGACCTCTTTCTATAAGCATGAAAGGGGTTTAAATAACGTATTAATATTACAAAAATAGTAAATTTAAAATAAAAGTCTTCAAAAAATCTTTAACAAACTAAGCTAAGATAAGAGACAACTAAATTTGTAATTTGTTACAACAAGAACTCATTATTGTGCTCCAGACTGATTCTTCATCCTCTTTTTGAGATTGTATATGTTCGGGAGTGGCTTCAGCTGAGGGGCATGTATCACCTACATGTGCATTTGTCCTGTAAAAATGAATCATTAAGTGCTACAAGAATTGTATTGTTGTGTTTGAGAGACCCCTCAACATGAGCCACTGACTATGAGGCTTCACTAGAAAATGGCAATAACCTTCAAGTTTTGCTTGAAATAAACTTTGAATGTCTTGAACCTTATTTTTGTATGTTTCTTGCCAAGATGTTGGAAATAATACTGAGAGGGGGGGTGAATCAGTATTATTAAATTCTTTTCAATATGCCTTCCAGATTTATACTTTAATTTATTCTTCGGATATTGATCATTAATTTGTATGTCAGTGTCATATAATAATGAACAAGAACAAGAAAAATAGATAAGCACACCAAAGAACACCAGATATAAGGTGGAAACCCAATGTGGGTGAAAACCACCTGCTGCAATATGTCTCTATCTTCTTTCAATTAGAAACTTCTTTTACAAGGATTTTTTACTGGTGCAGTCCTTTACCAGTACACAGGCTGCAACCTGTAGAGACCTACAACTCTCTCTCGTTTTCCAGTCTCTCCTAGAAGGGAGCTACAACCCCATTTTCTCTTTTACTTCTTTAGGGACCACATTTCATTAATTTTCAAACTGGATCCAAGAAGATCAAATAATCATCAAGTACATGCAAATCACCCAATCTCCTTATACAATCAATCAATGAATCACCCAACTTCTTAGAATGTTGTAAACAGAAAAGTAATACCAAAAATCTAAACCCAGAACTCTGTAGCAATAGATAAAAGACACCCAACAAATGTTTCAAGATAGATCCGCAACTTCACCAATAGTGGCCTGCAGATACTCGCAACTCTTTTGTGTCTAAACTGCGCAGATCCGCACCTGGTCAGTCTACTGCTCTGCGTATCTCTGCACCACGCGTTCTGCTGCCCTGCGTACCTCTGCTCAGATCCGGACATTCACTGCTTGCCTGAAAGCGTACCTCCACGACTTGTTCTTCTGTTTCCCTGCGTACCTCTGTACTGTGCCTTCTCCTACACTGCGTACCTCGCACTGTGCCTTTTGCTGCGTTGCGTACCCCCGCACTGCGCCTTCTGCTGCGCTGCGTACCCCCGCACTCACCCCGTGGATCGCCTACGAACCTTTGATTAGGGCCAAATTAACAGTCCTCCAATGTGCCACAGTCAGTCAGATCCACAGATCTGATCATGTGCCCGAGATATCACAACTTATCAATAGTTTTGCCTTAAATTTTCTCCTTGATTTAGATCTAGCTTTTAAAACCAATCACCCAAACTTTCAGATCTTAAGATATTCAAATTTCACAAGTGTCTAGCCAAGTGATCCCTTTTCCGTTTTATAGGCAAGCCCTTATTCAAACCATGGGACAAAACCATCGAAAAACAATACAAGGGATCCGAATAGGGGTTCAAATAATTTAGATCCTAAACCGTGGGCCAAAACCATAGTATCATGAACAATGGGATAAATACCAAGGGCCAAACATAAGAAACCCCACGCGAATGCGCTTCTCTACATTGGAGTGAGTGAACTAGGGGACCACACCTTATGAATGGATAACCTGCGGGTATGTCCGCACTTCCTGGACGGCAAACCTGCGGGTCCGCACCTTTTGAACGATGCACCTACGTACCTCTTATTTTCCATCATTTTGAGAGCCTGAACAAATTTTGCCACTTAAGTTAGTTGCCATCAAGTACAACACCTGTACCATAGAGCCAAACTAGAATCATAATGCCAACAATCTCCCCCTTTGGACTTGATGGCAACCTTAAGATCCTCAATGTCATTCTCCCCCTTTGACATCAAGGGCAAAGGGTTATGCTCCCCCTGAGAACATGCTCCCCCTGACTATAAACCAAATCTGCAAAAGGAAAGAAAATTCTTCAAGAAGAACCATAATCCACCAAACACCATAATTGACCATGAAAGAGATAGAAACATATTGCAGCACTATTCAGATCAGCATCCATGATCTCCTTCTGAACTTCCTCCAAGATCTTCTACCATAATGCCAACAATGCATTATATGCTCCCCCTGAACCTGTTCCATTCAATCTTCGACCAATCCGCAACCCAACAAATGTACGTGTATACCCCATATGAAACTGCGTACAACCAACAATATCTGAAACAGATGAGATTCAACAACAGGATGATGCATCAACAACCCCCAGCTTTTGCTTGAGGTATTCAAAGGTCTCCCTGGGCAATGGTTTGGTGAGTATATCAGCAACTTGTTCCTTAGACGGAACATACTCCAACTTGACCTTTTGTTCAAGCACTTGTTCCCTGAGAAAGTGATACTTGATCGGTATGTGCTTGGTCTTTGAATGCATGGCTGGGTTCTTTGAAATGCTGATTGCACTTGTATTATCACATAAGATGGAGATAGGTGGGGTACAAGTGATCTGAAAATCCTGCAAGGTCTGCATCATCCAAAGGAGTTGAGTGCAGCAAGATGCAGTAGCTACATATTCCGCTTCAGCTGTAGATAAAGCAATCGAACTCTGTTTCTTGCTGAACCAAGATACTAATATGGAACCCATAAAGAATGCACCACCACTTGTCCTCTTCCTGTCATCCATGCTTCCGGCCCAATCTGCATTTGTATAAGCATGAAGTGTGAGATCTGTATCTCTAGGATACCATAAACCATAGTTTTGAGTTCCTTGAAGGTACTTGAAAATTCTTTTCATTGCCTGAAGATGAGTTTCCTTTGGATTTGCCTGAAATCTTCCAACTATTCCCACTGCATGCATGATGTCTGGTCGGGTACCTGTTGATGAGCCCCAAAAATGGACAATTATTTGGGCTCATCCAACCTCCTAAGTTGACTTAATCCACCATTCTCATTAGTTTATTGCATGTTTTTGATTATATTTATGTTAATAGAGTGAATTTGGTTAGTCATTATGCCAACAAGTCTAATGGGTGCTTTGTGTAGCCTTGTTGGTCAACTTGGAGACAAAATTGAAGGTCTTAATGAGCACTTGGCAGCCAAATTCGTGGGAGAACAAGCTAGAGGATTTGTAGGAAGGTGTCCCCCTCATTTATGGACCCTTACCTCGAATTCTCCACCATCAGCTCGGAGTTCAAGGGCCACCGAATCAATCAGCTCAAGGGCAGCCAGGCAAGTCAAGTTGGACTGCTGTTAACTACAAGTCTTGGGCAGCCAAGTCCCTAACTTTTAGGAGGACTGTTGGGTCCTCAAATTGTATAAATAAGAAGGCTTGGGGCCTCATTTTGGTTAGCTAGTGGTTAGTCATTTTGTAGCCAGTTAGTCATTTTGTTTTAGCCATTAGTTAGCTAGTTTGTAGTTCGATTTTTATGCAATAGATTAGCTTTGCTTTCAGCTCATTCTCAAGCTCTCCTTGTGGACAGTTTTGATGTAACTTTTCATTCTTGATTAATAAAGATGAATCCAGCTTTGCACCAGCTCTAAATCTTTCTTAGGAGGCTGTAGCTCTTGGGTTTGGGCCCATCTCAAGCGCCCAGTACCTCCTTTGTTTATCTTTATGTGTCTTTGCTGCATTCTCATAATAAAATCTGCTATTTAGATTTAAATGTTGTGTTGTTGTTTAGGTTGCTTTTGATGATTAGAAAAGGTTTTTAATGTTCAGATTTGCTTGATAGGTTAATCACAGGGAAGATCTTTAGAAAAAGGCTGCCAAACACCTTGGATCTCACCTCCCCCTTTGTGGAATCATGAGCTGGGACCAATGTGACTTTGCTGCCAACAAAAACGCTGTTTTGCTTTGCCATGCAATTCTTAGTGTTGGAATCCTCGTTTGTAGATGTTAATATTAGTAGTGTTAAATGCTTTAGTTGATGATTTCTTAGTGGCATAAGTTAGTTCATGCATTTCATTTTGAATAAGCTGCTGTCCATTCTTGTTACTGTTAGCTAGGTCATATTAGGGTAGCATAGCTAGATCTTTGTTTTCTTGCATGTCTTTGTTTGTCCAGTTTGAAAAACCACTTGCAGAGTACTTGTTATCCTTCTCTATCTACCCATAATCCATCTGATAATCTGCTCCAACCCTTAGCCCATGATTCGTACCCTTCATTTGCCATGCCTTCCCCACCTTGCCCTAATTACTACATTCTTGTGCATCATCACTTCCTCCATCCTTGAACAAATCCAATCGCTCCTTAGCCTCATCCACCAAGTCCTAGGCCTCTTCACACCCATATTTCACCTCCATACTCATTCGTCCACCTTTTTCCCTCCATCCATTCTCCAAAATCCTCGTTTCAGAACATCCTGTAGAAATCTCTGACCATCCTGTAGAACCCCTGCAGACTTCCTGTAGAAGCTCATAAACACGGTTTCGTGGCAGCCAAACTTTGTGAGACTCTCTGGAAGGGTGTTAGGGACCCCTTAGACCCTCTCTGAACCTTCCCAACCTTTCCCAAGATTTCTCTCCCTTCGCACCACCTCTGCACAGCCAAACCCTAATAAGAAACAAAATCATAATCACTCCAACCACTTAAGCAAAAATACAAAAACAAGGTTCTTTTCAATGGAAGTAGTTTGAGTTCATGAATTTCACATCACTAGAAGTAATGGCATCATTTTTAGACATTTGCACTCTCACCATTGCATCATAGAGATTAAGCTAGTTAGATTAGGGTTTACTAGGGTTTCCATGTTTTGGTTGGCTTTCAGCTCATTTTTGCAAAGTAGATCAATTTCCCTTGAGATAGCCTTCGTCCATCATTTAGAAAGCTTCTTCTGAGAGCATATAGAAGTTGGCTTGAGCCCTAGCGGACTTGTGCCAGCTGACCAAGTGACAGCTGCGACAAGGGCTAGTACTTGTGCATACAGCACCGTCGCTTCCAAGTTTGTACGAACTACCGGGTTGATAAAATTAGAGATAGGAAGCCCCAGGAGTTGTAGCATTATTGCTACAATACTGGAGCCCACCATCTTTTTGGCGCCGTTGCCGGGGAAGCGTCAGAGTATTAGCAATTGTTGCTTTTCTTCTACTTTCTTACTCTTACCTTCTGCTAAGTAGTTTACTTCATTTCCATTCTGCAAAAGTAGCATAGCATTTCCTGCTTTCATAGATTAGCATTTCCTGCTTTCATAGATTAGCATTTCAATTTTGCAAGCGTAGATTAGCATTTCCTTCCTGCAATTTCATTTGAGCAAAATAGATTAGTCCTTTACTGCTTTCATTTCAATTCCGCATTTCCATTTCAGCAAGATAGTTAGTTGCAGTTCAATCTATTTCAGTTTTGCATGTAGAAGTAGAAAAAAGAAAAAAATCAAGCAAAAAGATTTCATTTCATGCCTTATAGGAGTAGAGATAAGTTAGAAAAATGATTGCACAACACCCCCACTGCTTCACACAGCCAACGTTCTTCTTTGATGGCTGTGATGAAAGAACCCCTGGGTGGACATCAAGACATATCTGAAGAAACTCTAGGGGAGAAGAAGAAAGAAACATTCCTCTGGAGCAAATGGCTACAAGTAGAGATGTTGGGGGCAACATCTTGTCCAAAGATGAATTTGAAAATCAGATCAAAGATTTCAAGAGTGATATGAGGCAGCTTCTTGCCATGCAACTGGATACCTTGCGGATCCAAAAGAAGCAAGAAGAAGCCAAGAGGGCTTTGGTCATTTTTTGTCCTAGGTGCCTTAAAAAGCATCCTAGGAATGAATGTCCAATGCACTCCCTAGAAGTGTGTTTTGTATGTGAAGAATACCATCCTACAGATCAGTGCCCTTCCTTGCCCAGAATTAAAGCTGCATATCAAAGAGCCAAGGGAGCCACTGAATCACTCTGTTATATGAACCAAAGGAGGCCACATGGACCCATACCCTACCAGCAGGAACTACAAGGGACACTCGAGACCTATTATGACCCTTACCAAGCCACTTTCATGCCTTCTTGGGATCCCCCTGCTCATCCTTCCTGGTCTACACCTCCTCCTTGGTCATATTCTCCTTGTTCCTTCACAGATCCATATTATGCCCAACCAGTTGCTCATTCATTTCACTCTTATGCTCAGCCACAGCCGCAGTGGAATGCACCTTATCAGGAGTGGAGGCCCCAGTACAACTCTCATCCCGCTCATTTTCCTCCACCACCTGCTCATCCACAACCATCGCCTCATCCTCCACCAAGGCAACCCCAAATGCCTACCCAACCACAATTCCATCCATCTCCATCTCAAATTCACACCTCCACTCAGCTACTCGTACCTCCATTTCCAAAACCATGCAATGGAGCAGCTCAACCCAATTGCAAATCTGAGGCACAACATGTGCAAATGATTCCTCGTGAGCTCAATGATGTTCACCAAAGCTCAGGAAAAGTAATGCAAAAAAGAGATCATCTTGAAAGCATTGAAGGACCAAAAGCAAAAGAAGATTCAAAAGAGGAAATCAAAGAACCATGGGCTGCACTTAATGAAGAGAAGAGATCAGAATCAGAGATGGAGAAAGTTTCCTCATGGTTACCATCAAATCCTCCATGTACTCAAGAGAAAGATCAGCAAAAAGAGGAAGATCAGAAGGTCATGATGGAAGGTGACATGAAGAATGATCCAAATCAGCAAGATGACCAAGGATATCAAAGCTATATTGAGATATGGTTTCAGAAGGTCACTAAGTTGCAGTAGCACTCTCCTCCTCAGCTATGTTTTGTACTCTCAAAGTCAGATCATTTTGTCTCTGAAAGTTGGATAGTTGTCCAAGCATGCATTTCGAGCCTTCACATCATTTTTTCTCTAATCTCGATGTGCACATGGCTCCATTGGAAGTATTCTTATACTTGAAAATGATTTTGTTTTCAAGTAGGGTAGGGTAGAAAAAAATGAAAAAAAGGAAAAATAAAGAAATGGAAAAATGAAAATAAGAGAAAAATAAAAATCTAAGGTGAAAACCCCCTCGGAGGCGCCTTAGATTGGCTCATTGATTGAAAACCTCCATGAGGCGGTCAATGCGTTGGAAAGAAAAGAAAATAAAAGAGAAAAAGATCTTTGGGTGAAAACCTCCCTTGGAGGCGCCCAAGGCAGGCAATTAGGGTGAAAACCTCCATGAGGTGCCCTAGTTGTTTTTCAAAAAAAAAAAAGAGAAAAAGAGAAAGAAAAATAAAGCTAATCTCCATTGAATAATTTCATGTTGCAGCAATGACATTGCAGGTTGCAAGAAGGACGTTTCATGACAGGAGGAGCACTCAAATCAAGGTCAAAGGAATTTCTTGTGCCTTCTACAGGAAGCTCTGTATTTCTACAGGAAACATCCTGTAGAACCTTTGGACGAGCCAAATCCAATTTGAAAAGTGAATCTAATGGTGGGAATCTGTTGATTAGGCCTACAAGCACTTGTGTGTCCATCCCTTGCCTTCATCCATCATTTTTTCCACCTCCTTGTGCTTCTCATTGTGCTTCTATAGGAACTTCCTGTAGAAATTGTGGGAAACTAGGCATGCATTTCAAAAAGTGGTTTGGCAAGCATGGTAGCTTCCTCAAAGGTTCAGAAGTCCTCCTGCAATATTCCAACTCCTCCTCCATCATCTCCATACCTGCATCACAGCCAAAATTCATTTTGTCATACCATGCAACCAAAATGCAAAGTGCCTTGAAGCAAAAACACATAGAGCAGAATTTGTTTATGCCATAACTTGAAAACCATGCATCCATTTGACAAACCGTTTTATGGGGAATTGTACAAGGTTGATGACAACATGCCTGAGCAGTTTCATGCAATTCCGGTGCACGGTTTCCAAGAAATCAGCCTCCATCACCATCAGCCATTTTTGCATTTTCTCCATATCCGTGCATCCGTTTTAAAACCTGTTTCATGGGGAGATGCACATGGGTGATAGTATCCTACCCAAGCAATTTCAGCCGATTCCGATGCACGGTTTCCGAGAAATTGAGCTCTGAAATCTTCAGCCATTTTCCATTTTTCTCGAAATCCGTGCATCCATTGATCACGAATTTGCTATGGGAGATGCATAATGATGGTAGGAACATGATCACCGAGTTTCAGATCAAACCAATCTACCGTTTGGGAGAAATGGCAAAAAGAAGTTCTGGTTTTGTGACCATGCAGCAGCAGCAGCTTGAACGGGCAGAGTTGAACGTGGAAACGATTGCATGCAGCTCAGATCCGGCCAGAGGACACCTGCACAAGGAAAAGCAATCAAGGATTAGCAGCCAAGCCACATGCAATCAGAAAAACTAAGCATGCAGCAGCAGAATCAAAGCAGGCAGCAGCAAAAAGCTCACGGCAGCCGTTTGACTTCACGTACGTGACTAACCTCGTTCCTCTATTCGCATGAATGTAATTCGTAAACAGCATAAGCAATGAGATGGTTGGATTTAGAAAAATTGGTGGCCAGCTAACTGGCCACCCTCATCCAGTTCAACAACGCTTGGTGGGTGAATGAGACACGTGCGCTCAGCCATCTCAGGAAGGAAATTGAAAACGGGTAGTGATGGACAGTTAAACTTCAGCGTGCTTGATGGATGAGATTAACAGCAGAGAACAAATAGTTAAACACTGCAGTGGAGACAACAGTTGCATGGGCCAGCACACGTCTTGGCCACCTCACTCAACCAAAAATCACGCAGAAGTCTGAGCGCTCAGCTGAAATTCAAAGACGGTTGTTCAACTTGCACTTGCAAAGCATGTTCTTTTCACCCAAGCTGGCTACGTTGTTGCATCAAGGAAGCAATGTTCGGGTTTTCTTGCCGGGTTCCCTTTCTCACATTGTCCAGCACACAGCTGAAGGAAGTTTGCAGGGCCCTGAAAGTGGATCTGACCAAGAAATTGATCAATCACAGGTTAAGTGAAGTCTCATTACAAATGGGGACGGTATGAATGTCATGTATGCATTCTCTAATGAACAGTCATGTTATTCGCCAATGATGGTCTGTGTTCGTTTTTTATAATCGTTCAGCAGATGCAATTTTTAACATTGTTGTCAAAGCTGATGAGTCAATCGAGTCTCCTATTGAATCTGGAGCACCAACAACAGAATACATGATCAGCCCGTGGTCTTATCAGAACCACCAAAAGTTATTCCTATGCAAGAGATTCGTTGTCTTGGTCCAGGTCAAACAATAGAGGCAGAGTTGTATGTTTCTTTTCATCATCAGTTAGTGCCTCTCAAGTTGGGTGTTTGTTGGATAAGCCAACATGAGGGAAAAAGAAGATTGTTTCGTTGCAGGTTTGAATATGCAACTTAACCAAGCATTGCAGAGCAAGTAGATGGATCTTTGACATTATCAACTGAACAAAAAGTTGATGGTGAAAGTTCCAGAGAAGAGGAAAAAGCAGTTTCATATTTGAATGATGCAGTGTCTGAGTCCAATCCATCTGGTGAAACTATCAGTGTACCTGTGAATGTAAGCCTTCAGCAAGCCACTAAAACAGAACAAGTTGAGACAATACCACAGGCAAAATCAGAGAAAATTGTTTCTACAGGAAGTCGTCTACAGGAAAGTAGAAACATGCTTCTACAGGAAGCCCGAAAACAGAGAAAGGGTCTTCTACAGGAAGCCTGAAATTGACAAAAGGGCTTCCACATGAGTACAGCCTATTGAGGTAGCAGCTAATGACATGAACAAGCATATGGGTGCAAGAGGTACCCCATCTTCTTCAGTTCCTAAAAAGGACAAGATGCCAGTGAAACTGGATACACAAGTTGCTTATCATCCTTTGCTCTCTAAAGATCGACATCTACATGACCAGAATGTGAATCCTTCCAAGCAAAGTGAATATGAAGCTAGAGGAAGATGCTCATTCCACTTTTTCCTCAACTGCAAGTGCAAAATCAATCAGAGATTCTAAGGGCAAGTCTGGCAGTGCTCCTTCCGGAGTTGGTTTCAGCTTTAGATGTAATGAGAGAGCTGACCTCATTTGGCTAGGTCGCAGTCAAAGGGAGAAACAACAAAGGTGTAGGAGCAGATCTAGAGCCATACACAAGAGACTTGCAGCAATGTTTGGGACAGTACTAGATTGTCATCTCAAGATAAAATACATAGAACCAATGGTCAAGAGAGGGTATTTTTGGTCACTTTCTTGTTGGCAGTGTTTACTAAGTGGATGAAGTTTTGATGCAGCAAGTGGGAGCCATGTGTTGAGGTTGAATTGGGCAGTTAGAGACCTCAACTAGGAGCAGATCTTGCAATGATTGGATTGGGTGCCATCGGACCAGTGGAGGGCAATGTGTTGGCAGGCCAAAGCATCCCTTGACAAGTTGTCCTGAAGGAAGTGTGATAGTTGAAAGTTGGGTGAAGTGGATGATCCTAATGTGCAGTCCACTGATGGACTAGTGGACTGCTAGATTGGCAGATTGGAGCAATTGTTGTTCATTAATATCACACGGCCCAGGAATTCTTCCTTGAGTCAAAGGGGAAACCATCAACAACATTCCCTTTTCTAACCAAAGCATAAGGAAAGGAAGAACTCTCACCATGCCAAGGGAATTCACAATTCATCATCATCCATGGTTATCATTTTAGGTTGCTGTGTGTACATAGACATGGAGTTGATTCACCTCCATAAAAGAAGTTAAGCATTTCCTATTTTCTTCTACAGTCATTAAGTGAATGTGCCACAAAAATAAATGAAGAATTTTGGCCAAAGATATTAGTCCTTCTAACAGTGAGGAAGAAGAGCAGAAAGGGGGAGAAGATGAAGGTTGCCACAGCCAAGCTGAAAGGAAAATCGCCCACAGCCAAGCAGGACACAGTGGTGCTGTCTGTTTCTACAGGAAGACAGAGGACTGTTTCTACAGGAAGCCAGCAAACAGTTTCTACAGGAAAGTTTGAAAAGAGGTAAGCCAAAGGAGAAATCAGCCAAGATGTTAGCCAAGGAAGCCACCAGGGCCATCAAAGACAAGGGGAGAGATTTGGTTGCTCAGAGGATGAGCAACACTTTCAGTAGGGGGGTGATGATGAGCCCCAAAAATGGACAATTATTTGGGCTCATCCAACCTCCTAAGTTGACTTAATCCACCATTCTCATTAGTTTATTGCATGTTTTTGATTATATTTATGTTAATAGAGTGAATTTGGTTAGTCATTATGCCAACAAGTCTAATGGGTGCTTTGTGTAGCCTTGTTGGTCAACTTGGAGACAAAATTGAAGGTCTTAATGAGCACTTGGCAGCCAAATTCGTGGGAGAACAAGCTAGAGGATTTGTAGGAAGGTGTCCCCCTCATTTATGGACCCTTACCTCGAATTCTCCACCATCATCTCGGAGTTCAAGGGCCACCGAATCAATCATCTCAAGGGCAGCCAAGCAAGTCAAGTTGGACTGCTGTTAACTACAAGTCTTGGGCAGCCAAGTCCCTAACTTTTAGGAGGACTGTTGGGTCCTCAAATTGTATAAATAAGAAGGCTTGGGGCCTCATTTTGGTTAGCTAGTGGTTAGTCATTTTGTAGCCAGTTAGTCATTTTGTTTTAGCCATTAGTTAGCTAGTTTGTAGTTCGATTTTTATGCAATAGATTAGCTTTGCTTTCAGCTCATTCTCAAGCTCTCCTTGTGGACAGTTTTGATGTAACTTTTCATTCTTGATTAATAAAGATGAATCCATCTTTGCACCAGCTCTAAATCTTTCTTAGGAGGCTGTAGCTCTTGGGTTTGGGCCCATCTCAAGCACCCAGTACCTCCTTTGTTTATCTTTATGTGTCTTTGATGCATTCTCATAATAAAATCTGCTATTTAGATTTAAATGTTGTGTTGTTGTTTAGGTTGCTTTTGATGATTAGAAAAGGTTTTTAATGTTCAGATTTGCTTGATAGGTTAATCACAGGGAAGATCTTCAGAAAAAGGCTGCCAAACACCTTGGATCTCACCTCCCCCTTTGTGGAATCATGAGCTGGGACCAATGTGACTTTGCTGCCAACAAAAACGCTGTTTTGCTTTGCCATGCAATTCTTAGTGTTGGAATCCTCGTTTGTAGATGTTAATATTAGTAGTGTTAAATGCTTCAGTTGATGATTTCTTAGTGGCATAAGTTAGTTCATGCATTTCATTTTGAATAAGCTGATGTCCATTCTTGTTACTGTTAGCTAGGTCATATTAGGGTAGCATAGCTAGATCTTTGTTTTCTTGCATGTCTTTGTTTCTCCAGTTTGAAAAACCACTTGTAGAGTACCTGTTATCCTTCTCTATCTACCCATAATCCATCTAATAATCTGCTCCAACCCTTAGCCCATGATTCGTACCCTTCATTTGCCATACCTTCCCCACCTTGCCCTAATTACTACATTCTTGTGCATCATCACTTCCTCCATCCTTGAACAAATCCAATCGCTCCTTAGCCTCATCCACCAAGTCCTAGGCCTCTTCACACCCATATTTCACCTCCATACTCATTCGTCCACCTTTTTCCCTCCATCCATTCTCCAAAATCCTCGTTTCAGAACATCCTGTAGAAATCTCTGAACATCCTGTAGAACCCCTGCAGACTTCCTGTAGAAGCTCATAAACACGGTTTCGTGGCAGCCAAACTTTGTGAGACTCTCTGGAAGGGTGTTAGGGACCCCTTAGACCCTCTCTGAACCTTCCCAACCTTTCCCAAGCTTTCTCTCCCTTCGCACCACCTCTGCACAGCCAAACCCTAATAAGAAACAAAATCATAATCACTCCAACCACTTAAACAAAAATACAAAAACAAGGTTCTTTTCAATGGAAGTAGTTTGAGTTCATGCATTTCACATCACTAGAAGTAATGGCATCATTTTTAGACATTTGCACTCTCACCATTGCATCATAGAGATTAAGCTAGTGAGATTAGGGTTTACTAGGGTTTCCATGTTTTGGTTGGCTTTCAACTCATTTTTGCAAAGTAGATCAATTTCCCTTGAGATAGCCTTCGTCCATCATTTAGAAAGCTTCTTCTGAGAGCATATAGAAGTTGGCTTGAGCCCTAGCGGACTTGTGCCAGCTGACCAAGTGACAGCTGCGACAAGAGCTAGTACTTGTGCATACAGCACCGTCGCTTCCAAGTTTGTACGAACTACCGGGTTGATAAAATTAGAGATAGGAAGCCCCAGGAGTTGTAGCATTATTGCTACAATACTGGATCCCACCACCTGTCAAATAATGTAAACTTCCAATCATAGATCTGTAGGTTGGTTGATGCACTACTGCTGATTCATCATTTGCACTGAGGCTACATCCTGTGACCATGGGGGTACATACTGGTTTTTCATCTTCCATGCCATATTTCTTCAAAATCTGCTTGAGATACTTGGTTTGAGGCAAGAAGATCCCGCCTTCATTTTGTTGAATTTGCAGTCCAAGAAAATATGTCAGTTCTCCAAGCAAAGACATTTCGAATTCTTTCTGCATCACCAAGGCAAAGCTTTGACTCATATCTTCTTTATTTCTACCAAAGATAATATCATCTACATACACAACAAGTATTAGCAATTTGTCATTTTCAATTTCTATATAAAGATTGTTATCTGCTGATCCCTTTGAAAAACCTTGTTGATGAAGATATTTGTCCAAACAATAGTACCAAGCCCTTGGAGCCTGTTTAAGACCATAGAGAGCCTTTTTTAGTCTGCATACAAGATTTGGATCATTCCCAAGGATGAACCCATCTGGTTGCTCAATGTACACTTCTTCTTCTAAGTCTCCATTCAAAAAGGCTGATTTTACGTCCATTTGAAATACTTTGAACTTCTGAAAGCTTGAGAGAGCAAGGAACATTCAGATGGCCTCAAGTCTAGCAATGGGAGCAAAAGTTTCTTCAAAGTCTATTCCTTCTTGTTGAGCATACCCTTTACAAACAAGTCTGGCCTTGTTTCTAATTACTTCCCCATTTTCATTCAACTTATTTTTGAAGATCCATTTTGTCCCTATGACATTCTTATCTTTTGGTCTAGGAACCAACTCCCAAGTGTTGTTATTTTCGATCTGCTCAAGTTATTCATCCATCGCCTTGACCCAGCATTCATCTTTGCATGCCTCTCTTACATTTTGTGGTTTAGTGGAGGAGAGTAATGCCAAATAGCTTTAGGCTTCTGCAATTGTTCTGCTTGTTTATACACCTGCCTCTTTCTGCCCCAAAATCTGAGATTTTGGATGATTCTTTTGAACGTACCTGGATGGAGTGTTCTCTTCTATCCTTACCTGTTCCTTTGGTGCCTCTTGAGGTTCTTCTTCATCATTAATTTGATTTGGACAATAGTCTTCATCCTCTTCGATATTTTTGTAATTTACTTGCCTAGGAATGTATCCTTTTTCATCAATCACTACATCAATGCTGTCAAAAATTCTTCCAAGTATTTTATTGTAACACTTATATGATTTGCTGTGGGGAGAATAACCAAGGAGAATGCCTTCATCTGCTCTAGGTTTAAGTTTGCCAAGCTGTTCATCATTATTCTTAATATAGCATTTGCTTCCAAAAATTTTGAAATGATTTATCGAAGGAGTCTCACCATACCAGAGCTCATGAGGAGTTTGAGTGATGTTCACTTGGACATTCGTTTTGTTGAGAATAACAACCGCAGCAAACGCAACTTCACCCCAGAAGGTTGCGGGAGTACTAGACTCATCAAGCATAGCACGAGCCATTTGTTGTACCGTTCTGTTCATCCTTTCCACCACTCCATTTTGCTGAGGAGTCCTAGCTGTAGAGAATTCCCTTCTTATTCCATGTTGTTCACAGAAATTGAAAAATTCGTTTGAGGTAAACTCCCCACCTCTGTCAGACCTGAGACACTTAATTTTGTGATCTGATTCGTTTTTAGCCAATGCTTCATCCTTATGTTTCATAAGTCCCAACCAAACCATCCTGGAGAAGTCGTCAATGAATAATATAAAGTATTCTTCTCCTCGAGGTGACCTTGTCCTAAATGGACCACATACATCTGTATGGACTAGTCCAAGAGGCCTTCTGGCTGATCCTTCCTCCTCAGGGAAGTTAGTTCTGGTTTTCTTACCAAACTGACATGATTTGCATATGCTGTTGTCTGGAATTTTGATATCTGGAAGACCACGAACTGCCTGGTACTTGCATGCTTTCCTTATTTGTGAAAAGCTTAGATGCCCCAACCTCTGGTTCCATAACCAATGTTCATCATCCTTGCTCAAATAGCATTATTGTTGTCCTTCTTCAAATATGTATAGATTATTTGGAGTTCTTCTGCCTTTGATCAATGTTTTTCCTGTATCAAGATCACGAACACTTTATCCATTTGATCGAAATATTACCTCTGTTCCTTGATCGCACATCTGACTGACACTTAGTAGATTATGCTTCAAGCCATCAACATACAAAACATTTCCAGCTTTGACCTTTTCTTTCAACTGAGCAGTGCCTTTTCCTTTTATGGCTGCAGGAGTATCATTTCCAAAAGAAAATTTCTTTCCCTTTTCTAAAGCAGTATATGATTCACGTTTTTCTTTATCACCTGTCATATGCTTCGAAAATCCACTATCGATGTATCATAGATTTTCTTTTCCTTCTGCATAAAATTCTATCCCACATCTTTTTGTTTGTGGTTCCTTTATTCTCCATGTTCTAGTGCTTGAGGCTTGTTCCTTTGTCTGCCGAAACCTACTCCTGCATTCAGAATCTTCATGACCGAACTTATTACAAATAGAACATCCAATTTCATTTTCAAGGGCCGAAAAGTTGTTATAGGTCCTTTTCGTAATCCCAGTCATACTTGTTTGTTTTTGAGCTTCTCTAGTCATGATTGTCTTATAAGCAACACATTGAGCTGCTTTGTGACCGAAGTTATGGCAAGAGAAACATTGGCTGTTACACTAAAATTTGTCACCATGACTATTTACAGTCGGTATGGCTCCATCAACTGTCATACTGTCCTCCTTGGCAAGTCTTATACCTCTGCTCCTCATGTCAAACCCCAAGAAAGAGAGAAAGTCCTTAAAAAGTCAATTAACTCTGGTTACGCAGTTTCTCTTACCCTTACCTGCGTGTACACACCTCAAGTTCATAATACCTGCGTACTTGTACGCTCTGTCTGTAAAGGGGTGGGTGCGTACTCCTGTAAAGGTCAAAAGGCGCAAGTTTTACTTCAAAAAAGTTACTTGTGGTCGAATCTAGAGCATTCTAGAAGATGGTTTGACGTGGATTGAGCGCCTCCAGATGGTTCATGCATCCCAAAGAAAGAGGAACTTATCCCATCAAGAGGGGAGCTATCCCATTGAAAGAGGGGATTATCCCATTGATGGTGGATTTGATTAACTTCCTGCAAAGCATTATAAATACAGGCATTGGGCCAAAGGGAGAGGAGGTTGAAAGCTGAACATTCCTAAGGGTAGATGCTGCTGAAATTAGGACTCCCTTATAGAGCTTGAGAGGAGAGATTCCCATCCTTTCTTAGCTTCATTTGGAAGTGGGTGAGCTGATCAAAGTAAAGGAGAACTCTTGCTGGACCCTGGGAGGGACCTGCACAACACCAAGGCACTGGTTGTAATGGTTTCTTTTGTTTCCAATTAATACAATTAAGTTCATTTTTCTCAACAAGTTGTTATATATAATTTGTTTCATATACTCCTTGGTCTTTATGATGAATATGTTTTATTATATGAGTTATTCAGGTGCTATGTAATCGTTTGCTTGTTAGTGAATGCAGGTTTCAAAGAGAAGGAGGAGCTCATCAGGATCGGAGAGGCTTGGTTGCCACAAACAACGTTGGACTAAAGGTATGCTTTAAACACCTGGTTGCTTGTATTTTAAATGCATATTTAGGGAAAGATAGTGCTTGATTGTTTTGTTTGTCACTAGAAAGCCTTAGCTTCTAGGGAGGTCGGTTTTGTCCGCAAAATTGACTCTTTCAGCATGACAAAATGGCGACCATACTGGGAATCCATGGATTTGATTGATTTCTCTTTTGATTGATACTTTGATTTGAGAAAATTCGATTTCTTTCTGGTTTTTGACTGATTGACTGTGAATTTGGGTGGAATAGCTTAGGGTTAAGTTAGTTTTTATTTTTCTTGGTTTTGAGAGCAGTACGCACCCTCTGCGTTAAGCACAGTGCGTACCTGTACACACTGCAGCTTTGTACACAGAGCGTGGCCGCACCTGTGCAAACAGGCTGCCTGCGTACCTAGTCAAAAGTTGAGAAAATTCCATTTTTTCCTTTTTTACCCATTAGATTTTGTTTATAGTTTGTTTTTTGCTGCCCAGATCCACTGGTTACCTGTCAAAAGTTTTCATCTAAGCTTGTTTCATTAGCATCAAGGGTTTTAGTGAAATTCATAGAAGTTCTAGCCCTAGGTTTGATTTTTGTATTGGTCCTGTAGTGACTTTGGTTTTAGAAGTTGTAAAACCTTGGATATCCCTGGTCTTTTCAGTCTTCTTAGGAGTCGGACCTTTCATAAAATCCACCTTTGTGAGAAACCTACCTTTGTGTTGTCTCTTTGCGGAATTTCGAGAAAGCTTGTTGGTTAAGCTGTGAATTTCATTCTTAAGAAAAAGAACAAAAGATTTTGATTTTTGTTTTTGATTGGTTTATGATTATGCATGAACTAGTCCTTGGTTGAATTGTAACTGAGTAAAACATCCTGGAATTATATTTTGTAGGCTTTTACCTCATTAGATTTGCTTTTAGGTAAATTTCTCTTAGATTTTCTTTTAGGTAAAATTGATTTGATTGTCATAGATTTTTTAAAATTGATTTTTGTTAAGTAGTTTTACATGCTTTGTTAAAATATGAAAAATACAAAAATCTCTTTTGAAGAAAGTTTGTTTTAGTAGCATTTGAAGTCTTTGAAAAGAGAAAGGAATTTTCGTGAAATAATTAGTGGTCATGTGTTGTATGCTTTGGAAAAGATGAAGAGATTGTTTCTTTGATTTTTGTTGCCAAGAAAGTTGTCTTTACAAATTTTGCATTTTCCAACTCTCTTAGCTAGGGAATTCATTGAAAAAGAAAAATAGTTTAAATCATCCTAGGTGCATCTTTTTAGTAGATTTGAGTCGAGTCTACACACCATCAGTTTCATCTCCACTACCTTTTGTCCTAAAGAAAATCCATAAAAATTAACGCTTAAAGTAAAATTTACTTAGTAACTTTTTATTTACTAGGGCTCTGAAACACCAATATAGATCAGGCTAGTGTCTTAGAGTAGGAGAGTAATTAACTCTCCAAGACAGCAAAACCAAACAAGTAGCTCATCTTGTGATAGGATAAATCCAACTGTTACATTTATGCTCTGGGAAATCTCCTCTTAAAGGAGAAGCACGAGATCGTGTCCGAACCAGTGAGGGGATCAATCCTCCTTCATTGGGAACGACGCCAGATACGCACGTACTACAAACGGTAAACCTCAGATTGACCATTGTCGAGGAGCCTGGGGTCACTTGTCAGTAAACCTTGGATTATTGTCAAGGAGCCGACAAGGGGATTGAGCTTGTTACTCTGCCCTTGCGTGCTATCGGATCGTAGACTGTTCCCCTAGGTATATTTGTTGCTGTTGGTGACCTTAGTGACCATTATCTTTAGGGTTCTACCCAAGGTGACGGTGGAGGGAAGATCCCACTATACCTGGAGCAGACGTCGGCTAGACTCACTTGGATTTTTTGGGGGGTTCACTTCACTCGAGACGGTTAAATTGGAGGACTTTGTGCCAGTCTATTCATTAATCAGGTTGTCGGGGTAACTATTCCACCTGCCACTTCTGTACTGAATTCTGCGATGTTGGATTTCATCACCAACTAGTGTTTTCGGTCCGGAAGGTTACTGTTTGTGTATGGTTTGACGCCATAGATTCTTTAGGCATGTGATTCGAATTTGTTTGGTTCTTTAGAGACTTTAGGTGGTTTGCTTTGAGATTTTACTTTGTTTGCGTGTGCAATAGTTAAAAGTTTTTAACTGTGGCTGAATTACCGAGACAGTCCCGTAGACTTCGGGGCCAGTCTCCTGAGATTGTAACTGTGGCCGATTTGTTGAGGAAGTCCCGTAGACTTCGGGGCCAACCTCCTGAAGGCGTCCCAGGTCATTACGAAGGTTTGAAAGTCCTTGTAACTCCTAGTGGCAGTAAAGTAGGTTCACCTAAAGAAGGAGAGTCTTCGTTGGTAGTTCATCCTGATTACCAAAGTCTAGAAACATGTTATAATCCCGAAGCTATTGCCGTTTCCGAGCTTGCTGGTAGTTTTTCATCTACTAGTGATATAGGCGAAGAACCTAAGATATCTGAACCTGTTACTCCAACTTCTAGTGCTCCTGATTCACCTAGGGTAGAAAGAATCATCACCGAAAATCTTCCTTCTGGTTTGATAGCTATTGAAGAACTTGCTCCAGAAGAAGAAATAGGCATCCCTATCCCTGAAAATCAACCTACTATTGATCTAAGGGAGCGTGAATCCATTTTTTACAGTCCACCTAGAAGTACTACTTGGTATCTTTCTTTAACCAATTATTTGGACAACTCAGGGTTAAGTTTTTCTCCACCTCGTGCTCCTTATCCACCTGGAGGTCAGTCATCCATGTTTACTGAATCGCCTGAATCTTTTTTGTACGGCGGTCCTTCTGTTCCCTCTGGGTATCAGTCTCTTTCTGGTACTTTTGCAGGAGCATCTCCTCAACCCATTGAACATGGGTTATTAACTGGAAACAATGGTAATAAACCGTTGAGCGTAGGAGACATTTATATGATGTCAGGTTCAATTCCCAGTTCTCAACCTCAAGGTGGCCAGTTACCGCCTAGGGGGCAGCCTCAATCAACGCCTGGGGGGCAACCTCAAGGTACACAAATTGTGTCTGGGGGGAAACCTCAAGGACAGTATGTACCCGTGGTGCAATACATTCCTCAAGGTCAATCCCAGACTCAATATGTACCCCAAGGTCAACCTCAGTATCAATTTATACCTCAAGGTCAACCCCAGTATCAGCACCTACCTCATGGGTATCTACCCCAAGGTCAGTACTCGAGTCAAGGTTTCCAACCACCCCAAGGTCAATCTTATGTTCAAGGTATGGGAAGTGTTCCTTTCAATTATCAATCCTACCCTCAATCCGGTTATGGATCTCAATATCCTCAACCTGTTATGGGTCAATACCCCGGAATGAACATAGTGTGGGATCCATCGCAAGCTCAATAGGTGTTACAACCAAGTGTACAGTTGTCATCTCAAACTGGACAACCCTTAGTTTCTGGTTCACCCCAGCAACCAGTCCAGTCTAATGTTCAAACTTCTGTACCTTCGGTAGTTTCTCAGTCTGGGCCTATTGCACCTAGTACTCCATCTCAAACGACTGCTGCAACTACCGCAACATCTGTTCAATCTACCCCACTTACTTCTGGAGTATCGACAGCTCCAGTTTCTACTATCTCTGTATCTACTCCTCAGACATCTTTACCATCGTCTGGATCTACGATTCAAACTACGGTTCAGATGCCTGTAGGACAACCTGGTTTGAGTACGGTTGTCACAAGTCAACCACAATTCACTTATCAACCGTACCAGGGACTGTACCAATACGGGCCTGCTGTCCAGCAGCCAATTTACCAGTATCAACCGTATCCTGGGTACACTTATCAACAATCACAACAACCCCAGTACCGTCCGGTTAATCCTGGTTTTCCGGGAGGATACAATATCCCGAACACGATTCCTATTCCTAGTTATCCTGGATATCCTCCTCCTGGGACTGGTCTCGTGACCTAGAGTTTTAGGGATCCTAATCGGCAATTACCGTTTATCGCAACTTTGGATTTACCAGACTTGTCGCGCCTAACGAACGATCCAATAAATTATCTTCCGTTTTGGCCGCCAATGCTAAATAAGTTACCCAGTGACGTTCCCAAGTTCGAAGGTAAGTCTGGAGAGGACCCGTCGAATCATGTGATGACTTACCACCTCTGGTGTGCCTCTAATTCCATCTCGGATGATTCGATCCGCTTACGTCTTTTCCAGCGTACTCTCATTGGTCTCGCAGCCAAGTGGTACATTGAGTTACCATGGGTCTCTTTTTATAATTTTAGCTAGTTAGCTACCTCGTTTTTAACTCATTTTCAGTTGCCGGTCAGATATGATAATGGCACAGAGTTACTAACTTCATTAAAACAATCGACGTCCACTTATATTTCCGATCATATTCATGAATGGAGACGTCGAAGGCGGTTAGTGAAAGTTTTTATCCCGGACCAAATCTTAGCTGAATGGTTTGTTAAATCATTGTTACCGAAGATTACTAAAGACGTAGCTAAGGCCAGAGTAGTTACTGAGGAGCAAGTGATTTCTCAAGCACAGTACCTTGACTTAGTTTATACTCAGTCAGGTACGTTACACGAAAAGATCCCAGATCTTCCTAAGTCAAATCAAATCGCTGCTGCTCCTTCGGGGTCTCATGCCGCTGATGGTATGATTGGTACAGTGAACACTAAAAGTAAGAAGAAGTCTTCCAAGAACTCTTCTCCTATTATAACCTTACCTGATTCCTCGACAGGAGATTCTTCTGCTGAAGTTTCCGCCGATATTCACGTTGTAGAGTCATCTACGGCTAAATCAAAATCCGGTGGGAAAAAGAAAGGTAAGAAGAAGAATAAAGCAGACAAAACTCCAAAGGAGAAAACTGAAAAGTCGGAAACCAATGACGAAAAATGCAAACCTCGATATCCTTGTCTTATTTGTGAAGAGGATCATTTTACAAGAGATTGCCCTCATAGGGCAGAGGTTGTGAAAATCGTCAAAGGTTCCCCAACTCCTGCTGTTTTGAAAGATCCATTTCCAAAGCAGGAGAGTAAGATGATAGGTTCTTCCTCGAATGCCAGTGAAGAACCCATATTGATGACGTCTCATGTAAGGATTGCGACTCGATCGCAAGATTATGGTAGTAAAAGTCCTATTGATGGAAAAGAAGTAGAATCTTCTCATTCTAATCCATCAACCTCAGCTCCCGGTTCCGATCCACTACAGATCGAGAAACCTAACCCGGAATTAGTAATCAAACCGCCTGCCAAGGGTATACTTCAAAAGTCTGCTTTCAATCCACATGCGAGAGCGGCCCAGAATTATAACATTGTTGAGGACTTAGCTGTTTCACCCTCAGCAATGTCGGCTTTGGAAGTGCTGCAATCATGCCCAACACAACACAAATTACTTTTGTTGGCTATAGGAGCTGTTGATGTTCAGGACTCGAACCTAATAATCTTTGATCTAGAAAATAGTACACCACATTTACCTCATCAAATGGCTTTCCATATCCCAGTGATAGTAAAAAACAGGCCTATTCATCGGACTGTAATTGATGAGGGAGCTTCCACGTGTATTATGTCGATACAATGTTGGAGATCGCTTTGTTCTCCTTCACTAAATCAATCCCCGAAAATTCTTAAGGCCTTTGATGGCCGTGGGTTTCATCCTTTTGGCATTCTTCAGGATTTGCCTATAGGGGTTGAAGGAAAAACCGTTAGTCTAGATGTGGAGGTGGTTGATGCCCCTCTAGACTATGACCTTCTCTTGGGTCGAAGTTGGTCTTACGCTATGACAACGGTCGTTTCATCGGTCTTCCGAGTAATAAAGTTTCCACATAATGGAAAGATCGTAACTATAGACCAGCTGGATTACTTTTCATCCGACCCAGCCTCTTCAGAGAGTATTCAGCATGTCGGTAAAATGACTATCCCTTATAAGGATGTTGGAGTAGGATTAGTTAAAGATGCTGGTTTACTGGGAACTTTTCCTTTTTCTCCAATCAACGCATTGTCTTCATTTGCATCTATTCATATGATTACATCAGACACCATTGTTTATGACGATCCTTGGATCGTTCCTTCTGAATCTGAGATAGACTCATTTGGTGATGCTATGCCTTTGAGTCCATATGAAATTGCCTATGAAGCCGTGCAGTCTTTTACCGACCCGCGTTCAACCAAAATCGACCAAATGAATGTGGTCCGTGAGGAATCACTTTTCATATCAACCTCAGAGTTAATAGCGTTTCCCGAAGTTGTGTCATCTGACGAGCAACTTCGTGAAGTCCTGTGTGTAGACGATTTAGCATGGGAAGATCTCCATCACAGATCTTCGTTTTTACCTGAGGAGGATCGTTTTGAAAATGATTTCTCATCAATCTTTACAGCTGAATATGTCAAAGAAGCTCAGAATCCAATGAAACATCCTGATTCAAAGCTGAATTTGGGAAACATCTCTCGAACTATTCCCATTGACATTTCAGTCAAGCCTGGAATTGTTGAGCACATTCATATAGGTGCCTCGTGTTCAGATGACGAAATTCAGACATACAAGGCCCTATTTCAAGAATTCCGTGACGTGTTTGCCTGGTCCTATGAGGAAATGCCAGGAATTGATCTCGCGATTGTTGTTCATGAGATCAAGACTTACCCGAACGCTAAACCCATCCGGCAACGTTTGCATCAGATTCACCCACGAATAGCGGCTGCAATTAAAGCAGAAGTTGAGAAGCTGTTGAAAGAAGGTTTCATTTATCCGATCCCGTTAACGGATTGGGTATCGAATATTGTTCCGGTTAACAAAAAACAGGGAACAATAAGAATATGCATCGACTATAGGGACATTAATCGAGCTTGTCCAAAGGACAACTACCCAACACCCTATATTGATCAAATAATTGATGATTGTGCCGACAGTGAAATATTTTCCTTTATGGACGGTTTTTCCGGTTAAAATCAAATCAATATTCTACCTGCCGATCAACCAAAAACGGCTTTCATTTGTCCATGGGGGACATTTTCTTATTGCAAATTGCCTTTTGGGCTTAAGAATGCCGGAGCAACTTTTCAAAGGGCGATGTCTTATGCGTTTCATGACATCAAACACATTGTGCAACCGTATCTCGATGATTTGCCCGCTCATTCATTACATCGAGCTGATCACCTTGTCCATTTACGAGCAATCTTTATGAGGTGTAGGCATTATCATATTCGGTTGAACCCACACAAATTTGTCTTCTGTATAGAAGTGGGACGATTGCTGGGATTTGTAGTTTCGAAAGCCGGTATTCGCGTTGATCCCTCGAAGGTCAAAGCTATCATCAAATTGCCTCCTCCTTCGAGTCTTCGCCAACTCCAAAGTTTGTAGGGGAAAGCAAACTTTTTACGACGATTCATTCCTAACTACGCCGAGGTTACAAAGGGTTTTACCCGGTTGTTAAAATAGAACACTCGATTCACCTGGGATGAGATAGCTCAGAAATCTTTTGATGCACTCAAGCACGCGTTGACCCATGCACCGTTGCTGCATCCTCCCAACTACAACCAGGATTACTTTTTGTACCTCGCCGCCTCCTGTCATGCGGAAAGAGTCAATTTTGCGGACAAAACCGACCTCCCTAGAAGCTAAGGCTTTCTAGTGACAAACAAAACAATCAAGCACTATCTTTCCCTAAATATGCATTTAAAATACAAGCAACCAGGTGTTTAAAGCATACCTTTAGTCCAACGCTGTTTGTAGCAGCCAAGCCTCTCCGATCTAGATGAGCTCCTGCTTCTCTTTGAAACCTTCATTCACTAACAAGCAAACGATTACATAGCACCTGAATAACTCATATAATAAAACATATTCATCATAAAGACCAAGGAGTATATGAAACAAATTATATATAACAACTTGTTGAGAAAAATGAACTTAATTGTATTAATTGGAAACAAAAGAAACCATTACAACCAGTGCCTTGGTGTTGTGCAGGTCCCTCCCAGGGTCCAGCAAGAGTTCTCCTTTACTTTGATCAGCTCACCCACTTCCAAATGAAGCTAAGAAAGGATGGGAATCTCTCCTCTCAAGCTCTATAAGGGAGTCCTAATTTCAGTAGCATCTACCCTTAGGAATGTTCAGCTTTCAACCTCCACTCCCTTTGGCCCAATTCCTGTATTTAAAATGCTTTGGAGGAAGTTAATCAGTTCCACCATCAATGGGATAAGCCCCTCTTTCAATGGGATAGCTCCCCTCTTGATGGGATAAGTTCCTCTTTCTTTGGGATGCATGAACCATCTGGAGGCGCTCAATCCACGTCAAACCATCTTCTAGAATGCTCTAGATTCAACCACAAGTAACTTTTTTGAAGTAAAACTTGTGCCTTTTGACCGTTACAGGAGTACGCACCCACCCCTTTACAGACAGAGCGTACAAGTACGCAGGTATTATGAACTTGAGGTGCGTACACGCAGGTAAGGGTAAGAGAAACTGCGTAACCAGAGTTAATTGACTTTTTAAGGACTTTCTCTCTTTCTTGGGGTTTGACATGAGGAGCAGAGGTATAAGACTTGCCAAGGAGGATAGTATGACAGTTGATGGAGCCATACCGAATGTAAATGGTCATGGTGACAAATTTTAGTGTAACAGATTGCCCCCTAAAGTGCGAAGCCTGTAGTAGATTAGGGTTTCATATCATCTAGGAAGGGTGAAGTACTTTATCATTTCAAGGATTATCTTGTGGAGAGCCCAGTCGGAACCTTCAAATATTCAACACAAAATGCATATATAAGATCATATAATCGCTGAGGTAGGCATTCCCATACTCAGATTGAAAACTTTAACTAACAAACTAACTACTGCTCTGATATAGGAATGATTTCGCAGTACATCATAATCATAGACTCATGTAGACACAATATGGACGCAGCCATCTGTTTATGATTAGTCTACTATATAATGAATACAAAACTCCTCGCAGCCTGGATGGTGGAAACTAGATCCAGGGTCTTCATCTCTACTTCCCGAAATAGTATGATTCTATCCATGCGAATAAATGAGTTGATGTCAAACATGGTAGAAACCACTTTATTATCAGTCGATGATGTAAACTGTTAACAAGTGTGAGAGAGACCACCAGTGATGTCAATGGTTCTCAAAGTACCCAGTACAATCCATGAGATGTGAATGAATGTGTTGATGTCGAACATGTCACGAAATCCTTCGATCGAAAGTCAATGATGTAAACTGTCGTCAAAGGCGAGAAACCTGCCATTGATGCATGCAGATTTCAAGGTACTGACGATTTCTAGGTCATCTTTCTAGATAATGTGCTGATGTCGATAGAAAGCGACCCGTTGCGGGCAAGCGCACAACACGAAATCATAAATCAAGTTGAAGAAATGTAGCTGTAAGGACTGAGTCAGGGATGGTCAAGATGGATGACAGGTATTTTGCAGATGAATGGTTTATTTGCAGTGACCTCTTGAACACATAACGACACAACAGATGGCTTGGTGACAATTGACCCAAAGTTAATACCCAGAAACCGGTTGAAGATTCTCAATGTGGTTTGATCAACTGTTAGGCAAAGGATTTCCCAACCCAGGTGAATGAAAAGTGTCGTGTTCAAGAGTGGTGATAAGGGTTTTCTGAGACAAAGGATAACAAATAGGCTCATTTTCCTCTCTTTTCCCCCACCATTTCTGGCAAGTACCTCTTTATTTTTTTACAAGCTTGAGGAGGATAACATATGCTTGATTATAAGCTCATCCTTCGGATGAGTCCAACTTAGTTTAGATTCGAACCCTAAGAAGGAGTGGTCTGTTCCTGTTTGTAATCTAACGGGTCCTTTACTGTGAAATTTTAACGAGTCCAGTATAGGAGAAACTCGACGTTTTTCAATTTTAGAGAGTCTGAAAAACTTAAGAAGACTCCAGGGTTGAACTTTTTCGTAAATTTGTGTCTCCCAAGCCCGAAAAAGTATAAAATAATACTTGAGAGAACCGCTTGATCTTTACGACCAAGGAGTACTTTCATGATTAGTGTCTTTGACCTGAAAAGTAAAAAGCGATTGAGGACACGTCGTTTTATTTCCAATATCGAATTTGAAACGACAAAAATCCGGCAATCTTTTCATGTTTTTACGGTCAGAAAAGGGCTATAAGAGGACCGTCTTTTAATTCCGTTTTAACGAGTGTAAAAGAAACGCTCGGCAATCTTTTCATGTTTTAGGAGTCAGAAAAGGGCTTAAAGATGACTCTGATGTTTTTGTTTGTAAAAAATGACAATTTTCCTTGAAAATCCTTTATCCTGCACAAAAACCAACACATTACTCATACCTGTTTAAATATAGATAAAAATACTTTGAAAATACCTTTTCATGGTGAAAAATAAACAAATTTACCATTTATTTACCCAAAAAACCTATAAAAAGGGCTTTTACCAATTCATTTTTACCATTTTACTGTTGAGGAGAGAAAAAGGGCTTTTGGCAAGAAACTTCCCATGGACATTGCGGAGAATCCGACCGTCGAAATCGAATGCCGTCTCTTTCAGGTATTCTACAACATCCCCCTCTTCATTTTCATCCATTTAGAATTTGTTTTTAGGCCCTAGATTTTATTTTTTGGAGGCTTTGGGGTTTCAAGATCCGCCTTTCGGGGTACGCAGGCGCCACACTAGGGACCCGCGTACCCCGACATTTTCTCAGCTGGGAAAATGCTGGGCGTACGCACCTTGCCTTAAGGGAACCCGTGTACGCACGCTCTATTCCTAAAGGTGGGGTGCGTACTCCGCGCAAAGGGTTTACAAACCCAAATTTTCTAAATTGGACCAAATTTTTTTGATTTCATGGATTCTAATGGATGTTTTCAGGTGTGTAGATTGTTCACCATGCTTGATTAGCGCGAGAGAGAGCACGAAGATGTTGATTTGGCCGCCATCAGTCATCAACCGTCCATTGATGCTTTGAAGGCATGCGGCCTTTACAAATACTGGGACATACCTGGCATGAGGGCCCAAGTGCGTTTTCCAGAGTGGCTGGTAGAAAGATGGAACGTTCAGGACCAGTGTTTTTACATTGGAGGGCACCAGCTCGAGATAGAGCCCTCAGATATCTACTTCCTCACTAGTTTGCCCAAGAGAGGCGGACACTTGACTCTGTTCGGGACAAGGCCGGGTGGCCAGTCCATCGCTAGTCTCCAACTAGAGTGGTGTAACACTCAGACTCAAGAGAAGGGGATAGAGAAGGGGATAGAGAATAAAACTATATCCCGCCCTGAACTTATGGTGATTGCTTTTACAGTTACCAGACTTTGCGGGGCTGCCGCTTTACACATTTCCACTGGATCCCAGATGCGGATGGCGATTGATTACTATCGAGGCACCATTTTCAACTGGTGTGATGCTGTGTTGGCAAATTTAAAGGGCCAACTGACTAGGGCCAAAAACGGACAGCTAAAGACTTTTGGTTATGGGCCTTTAGTTGTGAGTTTTGGCTTAGAGAGGGTTCCGATGCTGATCCCACAGCAGCTCACTATTGAGGCTGGGCTTCCCCGAGAGCCCAAATTGATGCGATGGGTTGCGGTTATGTCCCGTCATCCTGATGATGGCACAGAGGTTGTCCGATTTACTCCGGAGTACTTTCACTGGTTAGAGGACCAGGTCTTTTCTATACAGGATTTTCCTTATGTCGGAGTTGATTTTCATGGAGATCCGGACATGGTTCTTCCACCGAGAGAACAATGGGATGACACAGGTAACTTCATTTTCCACAAGTTTTTAAACTATCTATTTTTTTTGTTATTTATATCGTCTCAAAACTGACAGTTATAATTTTCAAAATGCAGATGTAGGCACACGTCGTCCAACCAATCTCCGGCCTTTCGAGAGGAGACTACCAGTTGCAGCGGCACCGGCCCCACAGGACGAGGCCACAGAGACCTTAGCTGAGTTGGAACAAGACCTAGAGTGTCTAACGACAGATATACCAGAGACTACTATAGACGATATTCCTATCAGACTTCAACGCTATGTAGTCGCAGTCCCAGGACCTTTTAGAAGGTTCTTGTGTAGGGTAGCTCGTGTAGTGGTGTCGTATAGAGAGCATCACCAATGATTGGATGGTCATTTTTGTAGACACATGCGACATTTTGGTTTTTTGTACTTATCATTTTTTGCCGATCATAAGGTGTTTTTCAACATATGATCGAAGACGATGTATTTTTTGACACACTCCTATCTATATATATCATTATTACCGACTTATCTTGTTAAACATGTTTGATGAAACGTTTTTAAATTTACATGTATGATTATTGCAAATGCCTATTTAACATTCGAGAAGCAATTGCATCTGCTAATGTATTTAAAGACCTTGGAATATGCTGATATTCAATGTAATCAAATTCACGTTCCAAGAGACGCACTCTCAAAAATAACCTTAATAACACTGGATTTCTAATGGCATACACTCTATTAAGCTATAATACAACGAGTTTAGAATCTAACCTCACTATCAAACTCTGAATCCAAAATGAAATAGATTCAGACAATAACTCAATCACTGCACTGTACTCGGCAATGTTGTTTGTTGTTTGACCGAGGCTCACCCCATGCATAGAAACTAAATCGTCAGAGGGTGAATAGATAATCCAAGTTGCGGAAGAGATATTCCATGTACTACGACAAGAACCATCAGCAAATCCAATGTATGTTTGGAGAGGCATCAACATCTGCAACATCAAGAGTAAAACCAAGATAAGCAGAATAATGATGAAAACACACTCTCTAAGCTAAGCACACTGTCTAAACTAACAAACACACTAGCTAGAAAGAAAAACTAACCTAACTAAAAGTTCTCCATACCCATCATTTAAGCATAATACCTATTTAGGTAAAGTCCATTTCTGGGTTTACCCAAAGAGTCCCCGTCAAAGTCTACCAGCTCATAGGCCCCTTTTGCTAGCTTTCGCTTAACAATATAGGGCCCATGCCACATAGGAACGAATTTTCCAACACCTAATTTATCATTAGCTTGATCATATAATAGCACTAGGTCTCCTTCCGAAAAATTTCGAGGGGTCACATTTCGATCATACTGAGCTTTCATACGTTTTGCGTGAGTCTCGATCGCCAATGCAACATCACGTCGAGTCTCATCTAATTGAGCTAAGTATAATAAACACTTCTCCTCTTTGGAAGTAGCTGGAAGTAATTTGATGGCCATTTGAAGTGACGAGATTTCGCATTCAATGGGTAGCACAACTTCCAAACCATAAACTAGTTGGAAAGGAGTGAACCCTGTTGATGTTTTGACTGAGGTTCGGTATGCCCAAAGCGCTGAAAATAACATGTTGTGCCAATTCGACCGATGAATACCAATGATTCGTCGGATCATGATAACTAAAACTTTGTTGATGGACTCAACCAGACCATTCGCTTGTGGATAATAAGGAGTTGAGCTATCATGACGCAAACCAAGCTGGCCTGTAAGTTCTGTCATCATAACGTTTCGAAAATGGCACCCATGGTCAGTGATTATCGCTTGTGGGACACCAAACCTAGCAATTATGTGATTGAATACGAAAATTGCAGCTGTCTTGCCGAATCAATTTCATTCAGAATCTTCATGACTGAAGTTATTACAAATAGAACATTCAATTTCATTTTCAAGGGCTGAAAAGTTGTTATAGGTCCTTTTCGTAATCCTAGTCATAGTTCTTTGTTTTTGAGCTTCTCTAGTCATGATTGTCTTATAAGCAACACATTGAGCTGCTTTGTGACTGAAGTTATGGCAAGAGAAACATTGGCCATTGAAGAAACTTTTGTGATTATCAAATCTACCAGCCAACTGATTGTAGTTTCTATTGTCATCCATTCTTGAAGCAAATTGAGAAGTTTTTACTTGTGGCTGGTTGTAGCTTTTGTTCACCCTTAAGATGGATTGCCCCTGGTTTACCTGGTAGTCTTTGTTGGTTCTTGATGTAATTCGTCCCTGCCTTACCTGGTGATCTCCATTGGGCTTTTGCTCATTCCTCCTTGCTGCATCAGGATAACTATTTGAGGTGGATGCTTGAGATGTTTCTCCATTATAACCCAGACCTGTCTTGATTAGTGGAGAACGTTGTACATTGATAATCTCATCCAGAGTTTCAGACCCTTTAACAAATTTAAGATTAAGAGCCTTTGTTTTCTCAATTTCTTTTCTAAGGCCAACAATTTCACATTCTAACTTCTCAAGAGATTTTTCTTTTTCATCAAGTTGGAATTGTAGAGGATCAATGATCATATCTTTTTCTTCTAAACATATTTTGAGTCGCGAAATCTCTTCATAAAAATCATCTACATCTATAGCGTCCATGTAATCATCATCTTCAAAGGCTATTAAAAGTTTATAATCATTACCTCGTTCATCTTCGTCACTATTTGATAGGCCATCACTGTCTTCATGAGTGTAGTAAATTTTCTTGGTTGCATTCTGTTTCTTGTTCCATTTAACAGGTTCCTTCCCTTTGTCAATCTTATCCTTGTGAGTACATTTGGCAGCATAGTGACCGACTCTTCCACAAGCAAAGAATTTGAAAGGTAACTTACCTCGGAAACGACCAGTACCCCGTTGAAGATTTTTGACGAAATTTGGTTCTTCTTCTTCTTCTGACACGTGTCCTGACTCATAGTACTCTCGTTTGCCTGAAGCCTTGAAGGCAGCTTCTGTCCTGTCTGATGGACCTCCTTTCCTCATTTCATAAGTAGTTAGATTTCCGTGCAGCTGTGACATTTCAAGGCTTTGTAGATTCTCTTTTTCTTCTATTACAGAAACTTTAGATTCAAACCTAGGGGACAAAGATCTTATAACTTTTTCAACCACAACAGCGCCTTTTGTTTCTTCACCCAAATTTTTCATACAATTAACAATCTCATCTACACGAAAAAAATAGTTAGCCACACTTTCATCATTATACATCCTGAGATTTTTATACTGAATTCTGAGGGTTTGAAGTTTTGCTCATTTTACCTGATCATCTCCTTCATAGCTCAGAACAATCTTGTCCCATATCTCTTTTGCGGATTTAAACTGCATTACCTTAAAAAATTCTGATTGACAGAGGCATCCTAATAGAGTATTAACCGCCTTTGCATTTGTTTCATATTTCTTCTTCTCAGTCGGATCTGTAGGAGTTGCTGAAGGAAAAGTATACCCTGTATCTATGATATCCCGTACTTTTGTACCAAGAGATTGAAGATAGGTAGTAACTCTTACCTTCCAATAAACGAAGTTTGTCCCATCGAAAATCGGTGGCCTAATTGATGCTTCCCTCTCGTAGTTGCTCATGATGAAAGATCTTTCTTCAAGCGATCAAGCTTCTTCTGAAGAATCTGGCTTTGATACCAATTGTTGGAAATAATACTGAGGGGGGTGAATCAGTATTATTAAATTCTTTTCAATATGCCTTCCATATTTATACTTTAATTTATTCTTTAGATATTGATCATTAATTTGTATGTCAGTGTCATATAATAATGAACAAGAACAAGAAAAATAGATAAGCACACCAAAGAACACCAGATATAAGGTGGAAACCCAATGTGGGTGAAAACCACCTGCTGCAATATGTCTCTATCTTCTTTCAATTAGAAACTTCTTTTACAAGGATTTTGTACTGGTGCAGTTTTTTACCAGTACGCAGGCTACAACCTGCAGAGAGCTACAACTCTCTCTCATTTTCCAGTCTCTCCTGGAAGGGAGCTACAACCCCCTTTGCTCTTTTACTTCTTTAGGGACCACGTTTCATTAATTTTCAAACTGGATCCAAGAAGATCAAATAATCATCAAGTACATGCAAATCACCCAATCTCCTTATACAATCAACCAATGAATCACCCAACTTCTTATAATGCTGTAAACAGAAAAGTAATACCAGAAATCTAAACCCAGAACTCTGCAGCAATAGATAAAAGACACCGAACAAATGTTTCAAGATAGGTTCGCGACTTCACCAATAGTGGCCTGCGGATACCCGCAGCTCTTCTGTGTCTAAACTGCGCAGATCCGCACCTGGTCGGTCTACTACTCTCCGTATCTCCGCACCACGCATTCTGCTGCCCTGCATACCTCTGCTCAGATCCACACCTACACTGCCTTCCTGACAACGTACCTCCGCGACTTGTTCTTCTGTTTCCATGCATACCTCCGCACTGCGCCTTCTCCTGCACTGCGTACCTCGCACTGCACCTTCTGCTGCGCTGTGTACCCCCACACTGTGCCTTCTGCTACACTGTGTACCCCCGTACTCACGTCGTGGATCGACTGCAAACCTCTGATTAGGGCCAAATTAACAGTCCTCCAATGTGCCACAGTCAGTCAGATCCACAGATCTGATCATGTGCCCGAGAGATCACGACTTATCAATAGATTCGCCTTAAATTTTATCCTTGATTTAGATCTAGCTTTTAAAACCAATCACCCAAACTTTCAAATCTTAAGATATTCAAATTTCACAAGTGTCTAGCCAAGTGATCTCTTTTCCTTTTTATAGGCAAGCCCTTATTCAAACCATGGGACAAAACCATCGAAAACCAATACAAGGGATCCGAACAGGGTTTCAAATAATTTAGATCCTAAACCGCAGGCCAAAACCATAGGATCATGAACGACGGGCTAAATACCAAGGGCCAAACATAAGAAACCCCATGTGAGCGCGCTTCTCTGGATTGGAGTGAGTGAACTGGGGGACCGCACCTTATGAACAGATAACCTGCGGGTATTTCTGCACTTCTTGGACGGTGAACCTGTGGGTCCGCACCTTTTGAACGATGCACCTGTGAACCTCTTATTTTCCATCATTTTGAGAGCCTGAACAGAATTTTTCCACTTGAGTGAGTTGCCATCAAGTACAACACCTGTACCATAGAGCCAAACCAGAATCATAATGCCAACACAAGATTGTTTCAAAGTTGTGACATCTAGAAATGTGTCCTTTGGGCATCCTTAAATTAGATTGGCTTGCAATAAGGTATCTATGATGTATTCTGTGAAACTCGAGGAAGATCAGGTGATCTTCCTTGAGCACTATCTTGCCAATCTATATACTTAGATATTTTCTCGTCAACATGTTCATAGAATGTCCTCAAGTCAAGAATTGATTTACTAAAGAATCACTGGTCATTGATAAGTCATGAATTAAGGCCAATTTGTGACAAAAAATGGTGTGCTTCTTTGTTAAGAGTATATCTAGTTTTGATGCTTCTTTGCAGACTTCATTTATATCTATATTTTCTCTCAGCTGGTTTATTCTCTATTGCGCTTGCAGTATCTGTTCATCCTTCTCCTTTACTTCATCTTCAAATTGTATCTTTAAATCATTAAAGCTCTTTTGCAGCTCGGTAAGATTTGTTTTCCATTGTTTCTCAATTGCTTTCTTTCCTATTTGAAACGTTTGTTCCAACTGGAAAATCCTTTGATCCTTTTCCTTCATTATCAATTGTATTTCTATAGCTTTGTTGATGGTAGCACTAGCATAAGCTCCTGCAAACTGAGACAATCTTTGCAATTCTTCATCCGGGGCTGTTTGAGTTGCTTTCCAAATAAATTGAAAAGGAGTCTCATTTGTAACTAGTTCTTGTGATTGTTCTATCTTTCTTTTCTTCCTTGACCTTCTCATCACTCATTTATCCTCTGGAGTGTAAAATATGTCAAAAGGCGGGATTTCTTCAATTTTTAGGACTATCATGGCAGTGGGAAATGCAAGAATTATCTCCATATCATCAACAACATTTGATTCATTCACAATCTCATTATTAATATTATTCTCGGGATTTTTAGGAATGGTATCCTCTTGGGAAGCCTCAACAGTAAACGAGGTTGTCCCTGTAGTCTCTGGAACCTACTTTGTCTCTCTGCTGACTGCAAGTTGTTCTCCTTGTATATCGGCCAAGACATATGTTATCCGAGCCTCTTCTATTGTCAAAACGTGGTTGAAGTCCTCCCATACTTCATCTAATTTGTTCTCCTCTTTGATTTCTCTTTTGTGCTCAACAACTATATTAGATGTTTCGGAGCCTTGGGAAGTAATTAGAGCTTTTGAGGAGGAAGCTTATGCATTTCAAGTTTCTTAATTCTGTCATAATTGGTCTAACAGGGATTCAAGCAAATTGTCTATTCTTCGTTGATGATATTGATTGATTCTAATCAATTCATCCAAACTTGGATGGTCTACTGCTAATTTCTCTACCATATAATATTCCAGAACCATTTCAAACAAATCATCAACTTTTGTCAGGCTCATTTAAAAATGGTTTGAGCTTAGCTTGTGTTGTAACATATTTTGCTACACCATGCGAGTCATATGGTCTGTTTAATATGGTTGGAAAATTAAAGGCTCTTAATTGGTTAATCTCAATTGAAGAATTCTTGAAATTTTCTAAGGCATAGGTACCACAAGAAATAGGAAAACATGGCCAAGTGAATTTCTTGGCATCTTTAAGTACTTTAGTTAAGCCCTTATAAACTGTTTGATAAGAGACTTCTCTGGTGAGAAACTTATCTGGGACAAAAAGTGGGAAAACATGAGGATGGGAAAGGCTACCAAAAGCATGAATGTAGGTAAATGTTCTTCCCCAAACCACTTTCCTAGAGGCTTTAGGTCTTTATTGGCTTCTGAAGTAAGTCTAGGGGCTTTTTTTCCAAAGACTTCTTGGTGGATGGGGAGCATGACTTCATGACAAATTTTGTCGAAGTGAGCACCATATATTTCTATTCCCAAAGGATATCGAGATAAATAGAAATAGAGCTATGAAATTGGTCTATCCATTTCCATCCAAGAGATGGAAAATCATAAGAAAAACAAATTGCATCCATGGCATAGGTGCTCATAAAGAAGAATGAGTCATTCTTTTGAGAACATTTCTCTTTTGTCTGTATTTGTTGATTTGAGTGGTCATTTTTTGGATAATATAGTCACCAAATCCATTATATAACCATCAGTAGAGGCTTCTATCAATGGCACCCATTCTTTAGAAAATTTCTGTGTATTTGGATAACCATAGAGGCAACATAACATAGCAGCAACATGAGAGTAAGGGTCGCAATATGAGAGAAAGGGCCAACAATGGAGGCTAATGAATACATACCCCTATCATCTCGCTTGTGTTTGTGTGGGTCCCTTCTCCATTCTCGGTTCAGGTCTGCAGGGTTCAGATTCTCTTGCATGAATTTCTAGACAAATTGCTTATCATACCTCTTCTGAGGTGGAAGTAGATGATACATTTTCCTTAAATCCTATATTTAAAAGACCTAATAATTGTCTTCCTTGGTGTTATAAATGTTTTGTATGTAATTTCCAGCTGGTCGACAACTCATCTCACCATATCTGTATATGGTAGGATTTTAGGGTGAGAAACAATTTTGTGAAGAAATGAATTTGCCACACCATTCCATGTGGCGTCATTACTTGGTGGAGAATCATCAACAGTAGCAGTCTGTTTCACAATTACCCTTGGATTTTCATCCTCGAATAGTTTGTATATCACCTCCCAAGAGGCAGAACCTGCGTCCGGAGTGCATGTCGTATATGTAAACAATGGATACATTTCAAACACTTCTTCAGGTGGCAAGACTGGTTCTTGCTATGTTACGAACTTCCTCCTTAACTTGATTATTCCCTACATGTCCTTTAACTACTCTTTATTAGAATTTACCTATAAAGAAACAAACCAAGATAAGCAACAAGAGCTTCGAAATATGCAAATGGTCATATCAATTCAATGCGAGTTATATGGAAATCTCTTCACATTAACTAAAAATTATTACCAATCAATAAAAACCTCGAAATTAGAACTACACAGAGTGGTCATTAAATTGCCAAATGTTTGTTCACTTGATACTGAAACTTGTCATTATACCAGAAAATCTTTTAGCGGTGTGTGGTATCGTGTGACATTACATAGATTAGTGATTTTGTGATTTCTGAAAAGTATATAGACATTGGATATATACTAGCGAAAGACCAGAATTTAACAGAACGTGATATGACCCGCATCTGTCAATTGAAGGAATGCGACATTGGCTCTTGACAGAATATGATATCGGCTCGGCATTTCGTAATTTATGTTATCGTGATTTCGCATTTCGTAATTTTGAAATTTCACAATTTCTCATTTCTCATTTGTATTTGGCTTATCGGCTTATCGCAATTTTGCAAGTTCACATTTTGGCTTTTGTTGTTTTAGATTTGTGGTTGTCCTTTAAAATCACCGATACAATGCATATTATTTAATAAGACCTACTCTTTTATAGCTTTTTCATTAATTTCGGGATTCATTTGGACTTGTAATTCATATTTTAAAACTACAAAAGGATTCCTAAAAGGTTTTGTGACCTTATTCATAATTTTTTTTTTTGTTTTATTCAAAAATCAAAGATTCAAAATAAAAATTCTCCTATTTTATTTAAACAAAGAAGGATTCTATCCTAAAATTTTTAAATGGTCCCCATTATTCTTTATTCTATGTATAAAGATAATGGGGGGTTGTTGAGTACCACAACAATTAGCGGCACACTGGACGAAATAGTTAATCTCTGTAAAATGTTAATATTTATCAAGAAATTTCCTTAGAAAGTTTAAAAATGATTGAAATGTAGATCGATATAGATAACTTTGAAAAAAAATAACTCATCTCATCGTAAATCTTCTCAAGGTTTATGATAGATGAAATTTTTTTTTTTGTAAATCAGTAGCTAATAGGTTGAAAAGATAAAGTAAAAACTATTAGAAGCTTAGCATATTGAATAAACTTATAAGTCATTAGTAGAGCCACTATTGCTAGCAGGGCTTCATAGCCTCGACAACTGTACCATTTAACTAAAATGAACCAGTATCCCATCCATGTTATAATAACATTCTTTAGGGTAATGAAGATCCTTTTTTCTTTTCCTTTTTAATTAGTTTTTACTTTAAAGTCGTTATCCTGGTTTGGTAGCCAGAAAATGATAATGTCATTCACAAGTTGTAATAAAATTGAACAAGCTGACTCATGATGAGATCTCTTGTCTCAAATTATGGTGACTAAGAGCCACTATCTTGGTTTGGTTTCCAATCAAGGATAATTTTAGGGGCGAATGTTCGCCCTTTGGCGAAATTAAGGGGTTTTAAATTTTTAGTGGGCGAATATTTTGTATCATAGTATATTTTTACAAATCACCTCAAATAGCCCATCTTATTTTAAGGGAGAGGGTAAAAAAGGTAAATTTAGCCCTTGAAATTAAGACTTACAACCTTCCATTCGCCCATTTTCAAGAATAGGTTTTATTTAAGTGAATCCATTCGCCCATTTTCAAGAATAGGTTTTATTTAAGTGAATCCTATGGGCCAAATACCATATTTATAAAAGAGGTATGGTAAATTAATAAAAATATAAATAAATGAGAGGTATGGTAAATAAATAAAACATTTTTTATATTTACTCCATAAGTCACCTTATATACATGTAACGGTGTAAACAAATAAAAATATAAGTAAAGTGGAGGTATGGTAAATAAATAAAACGTCTTTTTATACTTACTCAAATGGTATGGTAAATAAATAAAAATATAAATAAACTAGACGTATCGTAAATAAATAAAACCTCTTTTTATATTTAGTCCATAACCCTCGTTCTATTTATGAAGGCTCAAGAAAGAGGTTTTATTTAAGTGAATCCTATGGGCCAAATACCATATTTGTAAAAGAGGTATGGTAAATTAATAAAAATATAAATAAATGAGAGGTATGGTAAACAAATAAAACATTTTTTTATATTTACTCCATAAGCCACCTTATATTTACCAACACTCAAAAAATGGGTTATATTTAGGTGAAACCTATGGCCAAAATACTATGGGACAAATACCATGGACTAGATTGTTATTAATACCATGCAAAAAACCATTATTGACCCTAATATTAGAATTAATAAAAATAAAAATGGCACATGGTATTGACCCATGGTATTCACCAAAATGGCACATGGTATTGACCCATGGTATTCACCTGGAATGTAGCCTATTTAAATGGGGGAATTAAACCAGCATGTAGCCTATTTAAATGGGGGAATTAAACCAGCATGTAGCCTATGCTAAGATTCACTAGGACTTTACAAAGTTTTATTATTTAGTGAAAGACTCGCCAAGATCTTACAAGATTTTATAATTGAGTAAAATATTTGCCATGCCTGGTGAGAGATTCGCCAAAAAATTATATATACATATTATATTATTGATAAAATCGCCTTCCATTTTTCCTATATACCATGGAGATTCGCCCATTTATTATATTTATAAATTTAGGGGGGTTCTTAAAATTTTCCCTGTTTCCAATAGTGATAATGTCAATTTTATTAGTTTCCTATGATCATGGTAAGCAAGCTCGTGAGGAGACCTCTTAACTTTTAAGTTTTTTATATTTTTGAATTACACTCTAAATTTTTTTAAAAATAAATGGATGGGGAGGTTTCATTTACTCTTTATGAGTCTTGGATGACCTATTTAAGTAAAATATGCTAAATACTTCATAGTAATTTATATTTTATAAAGATAAATTTTCAAAACCAATTCACAACAAATAGATTTTTCAAAGAGTTTCAAAGAAAAAGATTTCATAGCTAAATGATTATATTATCTCAAAGCTTTAAAACAATTCAATACTTAGATTCCAATTTAGAGTTTTGATTTCTAAATTATCCCTTAAATAAGTTTAACAATTCAAAAATAAAGAAAAACTTCCAATATGTTTTTCAAAAGTATAGTACTTTTAATAACAAAAGGAAATGATATATAAAAATATTTACATTGTTATGAACTAGCTCACAAAAAGATAGAAAAGATAGATCAACAACTTCAAAATCAGCCTCTTCGAGCGGGAAATCTCCTTCACATTACACAAATGAATAATTCTTGCATGATACAAATTACTAAACCTCCTTTCTATACATAGGAGTCTAATGGGTAAGAATATAGTCAAAGCCGACATAACAATAATAATATAAGGGCACAATAATAACAATAGTGGGCTTCTACAGGGCACACTAATAACAATATGGCGAAAACAAGGGCACAATAATAACAATAAGGACTACAGTGACAATGGTAATGGGGGGATCACTAGTATGATAGGGACCTAACATTCCCCTCTCCTTCAAAAAAGTGTGGTTCTGAACACTTGAGTAGTTTTGGATGCTTCGATATAAAATTCTCATCCTCCCATGTGGAATCTTCAGCGGGTAAGTTCTTCCACTTGATGAGATACTTCAAAATTGGTCGATTTTGTAGCTATTTAGTTCTTGTTTCTGTGACTGCGTTAGGTTCCAATATGATTTTTCTTTCTTTGTCAAGTTCTGGAAATATTGTTTGAACTGGGATCTTGTCATCTATAACCTTATTTACACATGAAACATGGAAAATTGGGTGCACTCGGGAAGCTGCAAGAAGCTCAAATTTGTATGCCATAGTACCAATCTTTTGCGACACCTTGTATGGACCATAATACTTTGGTGATAATTTATTATCCTTCTTAGCTTGCTTGGGGACATTTTTTTATATGGTTGTATCCATAGGAATACCGAGTCACATACATCAAAAATTCTTTTGCTACGATGTTGATTTGCTTGTTGTTTCATTCTATTCTACGCCAAAGTGAGGTTATCCTTTAAGAGTTGGAGAACTTATTGTTGATGCTCGATGTGATCTTCCACTGATTGAACCTTAGAATTTTCTCTTAAATACGATGTGATGGATGGTGGATGATATCATAAAGTGACATAAATGGGGTCATTTTTGCTGCAGTATGGAAGGAAGTGTTATACCACCATTCAGAGGAGGAAACCATTTACCCCAATGTGTCTGCTTATCAAAGACAAAGAAACAAAGATATCCTTCTAGGAATTTGTTTACTATCTCATTTTTCCCATAAGATTGAGGATGATAAGATGATCTATGATCTAACTCAGTACCGAGACAAGAAAATGATTTTGTCCAAAAATTTCCAGTGAAAATGGGATCTTTGTTGCTTACAATAATCTTTGGGTTTCCATGTAGCTTTTGAATTGTTTACATAAATTCTGTAGAAACTGTATTGGTTTTAAATGGATGGGATAATAAACAAAAGTGTGCATACTTGGTAAGTTTGTTAACTACCACCATGATGACACTCTTTCCTTCGGACTTGGGTAAACTTGTGATAAAATCCATTGAAACCTCTTCCCAATGTTGGCTTGGAATGGATAAAGGTTGTAATAGACCTGGGGTCTTAATTGTTTCAACTTTATTTTGTTGGAAAACCAAACATTCTGCCACAAACTTTTGAATGTCCGATTTAAGGCCATCCCAAAAAAATTCCTTCTTAACCTTGTGGTAAGTTTCTAAAATCCCTAAGTGCTCTCCTAAGGGAGAAATGTGCAATTCCATAAGAATCTTTTGTTTGACTTGGGAATGCTTACATAGGTATAAGAAATCTTTGTACCATAATGAATCATTTTTCCAGCTAAATGTATTAGATATCCTGGGATCTTGTTGTAACAATGAGTGCTCACACTTCTTCGTCATTCTTACATTCATCCCTTGCTTCATTTATCCAATCTGGTTGGGTAATAGAAATGGCACAAATAAATGCTTCCACATCCTCATCCTTTCTTGAGAGTGCATCTACCACAACATTTTGCTTCCCTTTTTTGTAGATGATTTCAAAGTCATAACCCAACATCTTTGTGACACATTTTTGCTGCTCTTCTGAAGATAATCTTTGTTCTAAAAGGTATTTAAGACTATCATAATTTGTTTTTACCTTGAAGTGTCTTCCCATTAGGTAGGGTCACCATTTCTTAAGAGCACGTAGTATTTCCAACATTTCCTTCTCATAAATAGCTTTGTGTAAATACTTTCCTTTGATTGGATGATTTTCGAAAGCAATGGGTCTTTCTTCTTGCATTAAAACAACACGAATTCCATTTCTTGAGGCATCGCATTCCACAATAAAGGGTTTTGTGAAGTCTGGCATAGCTAAGACTGGTGCTTGGCACATTTCCTCTTTAAGATCTTTAAAGGCCTATGTTGCTTCTGGAGTCCATGAAAACGCATCTTTCTTCAATAATGTTGTTAGAGGTGCTGCTATTCTCCCATAATTCTTAACAAACTTGCAATAATACCCTGTCAACCCGAGAAATCCTCGTAGATGCTTTATGGATGTGGGGATTTTCCATTCCTTAATGGCTTTAATATTGCTAGGGTCTACCTTAACACCTTCATGAGATACAATATGACCCAGATATTCCACCTCTTGTACTCCAAAGAAACATCTGGATCTTTTTGCATATAATTGTTTCTCATCCAATAGTTTGAGCACCTTTTCAACATGTTGAACATGATCCTTCCAAGACCTATTGTAGATTAGTATATCATCATAAAATACTAACAAAGTTTTTCTAAGGAATGGTTTGAAAATGGAATTGATCAAACCTTGAAATGTAGAAGGTGCATTGGTAAGGCCAAAAGGCATGACCAAAAATTCATAATGACTCTCATGAGTTCTAAATTTTTTTTTTTGGAATGTCTTTAGTCTTCATTATGATTTGATGATATCCTGGATGAAGATCCAACTTGGTGAAGTAAATTGATCCATGCAATTCATCCAATAATTCATCAATGACAGGAATAGGAAATGTTTCTTTAATAGTGAGCTTGTTGAGCTCCCTAAAATCTAGACAGATGCACCATGATCCATACTTCTTGTGCACCAATACTACTGGAGAAAAGAAAGAACTTTGACTAGGTTGACTTATACCAGCCTCTAGCATTTCACCAACCATACGTTCAATTTCACTCTTTTGGGAATAGGAATATTTGTAAGGCCTGATGTTTGGAGGAAAAATTCCTGGAATCAAATGAATAGCATGATCATGATCATGAATAGGTGATAGGCCTTTGGGAATCTCAAATACCTTGGAATGATTGTCCAAGACTATTTGGAGATCTGGAGAAATATATGATTTCAATGTGGGAACCTCTAGCAAACATAATTACGCAATTAGGCCTCGTTGTTCTTTCTTTAGAAGCTTTGTGATTCCATTAGAGCTGATTATCTTTCCTAGTTTCCCTACAATACCTCTTAGTTAAACTTCCTTTCCTTTCGAACAAAATTTCATGAAAAGTTCTTGAAAATTGAAATCTATTGTACCCAAGGATTGTATCCATTGGACTCCTAGTACAACATCAACACCACCCATTGAAATGCAAAGCATTGGGCTATTCAATACATATTCTCCCATGGATATCTTGATATTTTGGCACTTTCTAGAGAAATTTGTGGTTCCTCCACTTGCAACCATCACTTGACACTTTGGTGCTAGATATTGGAAGCAATTCAATTCCTTGGCTATCTTACAATGAACAAAACTATGGGTACTTCCCGAATCAATCAACACTATTACCTTTTTCTTCTTGATATGTCCTTCTATCTTGATAGTTTGAGGAGTGGTAATTTCAGCCAATGCATTACAAGAAATGGTCAGATTCATTCCTTATTTCTCTATGGTTTGTTCTTGGCGTATATCCTCTTCTTTTGACGTTTCTATTCCTTTTCTTCCTCCTCTTCACAATCTATGTAAAATAATTTCTTCTCAACGCACTTATGAAATTAGTGCATTTGCTATCACAACTATAACAAATCCCTTTTTCTCTTTTTTCTTCCAATTGTTGTGGTGTCAACCTTGAACGTTGTGGAAGGCTAGGGCAACAACACTTCATCTTTATAGTTGTGAGTGGTAGGCTTCCTTGTTGCCATAATTTTGCTTTCCATTTTTATTGCCAACCTAAATGCCTTCTCAAAATGAATCAAGTTCCCAAAGGTGAACCTCATGTTGGATGTTATCCTTTAAAGTCCCTATGAACACATCAATCCTGTGCTCCTATGGAATATCTTTTACCCTTATATTCGATTTTTGTAAGTCTTCAATGTGCTCCATCATTGAACCTATTTGTTTGAGATTTATCAATTGGCTAAAAAAGGTGTTACTTTTTGTATCCTCATAATGTGCTATATGTATTTCGTAAAAATTTCCCAAGTGACAATTTGTTTATGAGAGCAAAGCCATCGATACCATACAAATCGATTTGGTTCCAAATATAAAGTTGCAATGTGTACCTTTTGTGTCTTTTTCACATTATGGAGATCAAAATATTGCTCCATTTGTAGTATCCATGTTACGGGATCCTTTCCATCAAACTTCCTCATATCGATCTTTGGAACATGGTGGGTCTTCAATCCAACGATAGAGTCTATGAAATCATGATTAACATTTATTTTGTTCTCATCATGAGTTTCCTTTACTACCTTTTCACCATTAGTAAACATTTCTTGTAGCAACTTTGTCAAATTTGTCTTCAAAGCTTCCATTTTTGCCTTCCATCTTAGCTTCCACGTCATCCATCTTAGCTTCCATGCCTTTCTTTAAACCATCCATATTATCTTCCATGCCATCCATCTTAGCTTCCACGCCTTTCTTTAAACCATCCATCTTAGCTTTTGTTACTTTTTGTGAAAGGGAATCGTGTTGCACTTGGTCTCGTAATTTTGATATATCATGTTGCATTTCTTCCTCTTATTCATGAGTCATGCTAGAGCTTTTAGGTTGCTTACTAGGTGTTTCCATTTTCTTTCTTCGGGGCATCAATTAATGATAATTATGCTTCACTTTGCCCTTTGAATTCCTTCAAACTAATTTTTCAATCCAAACTTATGAAAAATTAAAAAAAAAACTACGCACTTTTTTTCACTTTATAGGAGCTAAATATTGAATCTGATGTATATCTGAAATTTCAAATCTCCAAGGTCCGAAATTATGAAATATGGTATCCCTCTGAGTTCTATTTCCAACGCCACTAGTTTGATCTAAATTGGATTCTCCAAGAAAGAGTTATGCCAAATCTCCCAAGATGTCCTGATTATACATTTTTTCAGTAGAGTGAACTTGTACTAAGTGCCACGTGTCACTGTTTCAACCTTCGGACCTGAAAATGATGCACATAAAACTACAATCCATATGTTTTCTTTAAATTCTTATGAAATTTCAATCTGATACTCAAAGAGAAAGTTATAACAAGTTTCTCAAGGTCACTTGTTTGGGATGTAATTCGAGAGCCTGCAAAAACCCTAAATTCCTTAGATCATATCTCCGAAAATATAGTGAGACAAGATCTAAAATTTGGACTCCAAGATCACTGATATTTCAGATCAAATGGGTTTGTTTGTTGGCTTCTGAAACATCGCAGAAAAAAGATATAGCGAAAATTCCACGATGACCTGTTTGGAGTAGCAAAACCCTAGAATCCAAAGCTCTGATACTAAATGTTATGAACCAACTTACAAAAAGATAGAAACGATAGATCAACAACTTCAAAATCAAAATCTTCAAGGGGGAAACCTCCTTTATATTACACAAATGAACAATTCTTGCATGATACAAATGACTAAACCTCCTTTCTATATATAGGAATCTAAGGGGTCACAATATAATCAAAGCCGACATAACAATAATAAGATAAGGGCACAACAATAACAATAGTGGGCTTCTATGGGGCACACTAATAACAATATGGGGACAATAGGGGCACAATAATAACAATAAGGGTTCCAATGACAATGGTAATGGGGGAATCACTCATATTATAGGGACCTAACATACATAGTATACAAAAGAACTTACATTCCTTCAAGAAAAATATTTTTTGAGTATAAGTACATTAACAGGAAGAATTTCCTTCTTCCCTTGTAAATCTTGCAAAATGAAGGTTGATGGACCTATCTTCTCAAAATCCTTAATGGCAGAAGTGTCCTCAGACACGTAATTTTATTAATCAGAAAAAAAACAATTACATAATTGATTTTGCAAGAGTTTACACCCGAACAACCAAACACTCTTGCAATGAGCTATTTATAAGCTCCATGTCCTAACTACCTCTAATTATGGATCACTTATTAAATAACAAGTGTCCATTTACATTAAATGCTATTCAAACCAACTAGCTAACTAATCTCCTAAAATAGAGCCTAAGATACGACACATTTGGAGAGTCATATCTTGTTACAACAATATACTAATTTCTAGTCAATTTCTCAATTTTTTACAAGGCAACTTTCAAAATTTGACTTTTTACAATGGTGCTTTTGCACAATATGGTAAAAAAGAAATTACCCCCCCTCAAAGTAAAATTACTTTGAGTTACAATTTTATGATCCCAATTAAAAAATAGCTTCTTGAAAACAAATTCTAGAATAATAATTATTAATTTAATTTATTAAATTAATAATTATTTTATTTCAATTTTATAACCTATGATAATAAATTATTTTTGGATCATCTAACATTCCCCCCTATGATCCAAAGATACATTACAACAAATACCAAGTTCACCCTGAACTTAGTAAATTTTATTCTGCCAAGCGGTTTCATGAAAATGTCAGAGATCTGATCTTCGGAAGGACAATAAACTGGCTTGAGGACATCTTTGGCAATGAGAGATCTGATATGATGATACTTGGTGTCCACATGCTTTGTCTTTGAATGAAAAACTGGGTTCTTGGCAAGTTTGATGGCTGACTGGCTGTCAATGAATAATGATGTAGCTTCTGCCTGAGAAATGCCCAAGTCCTGCAAAATTCGGCGCAACCAAACAATTTCACATGTTGTTTCCCATGCTGAAATGTACTCTGCTTCTGCTGAAGAAGTGGCCACTGTAGCTTGTTTCTTACAACTCCAAGATACTGTTGCTGACCCCATATTCATTAAATAACCTGATGTTGATGCTCGATCATCAATACTCCCAGCAAAGTCGGAATCAGAATATCCACCAAGTACAAAATTTTTAGTCTTTGTGTAAAGAAGACCAAAATATTTTGTTCCTTGGATATATCGAAGAAATCTTTTGGTTGCATTCCAGTGGCTGTCTCGTGGTTCCTGCATAAAACGTGAAAGAATACTGACTGCATAAGATAGAGCAGGACGAGTATTTGTAAAATAAATCAAGCTGCCAATCAACTATCTGTAAGTTGTACTGTCCACCTTTTCCCCCCCTTCAAATTTTGAAAGTTTCAAGTTTTGCTCCATGGGAGTAAGAACGGGCTTGCAATCTTGCATGCCAAAATGCTGAAGAACCTCTGCGGCATACTTACTCTGAGAAATGAAAATATGATGTGGACGTTGGAAGACTTCAACTCGAAGATAGTAGTGAAGTAATCCCAAATCTGTCATCTTAAAACCTGCATGTAACTCCTTTTTCACCTATGCAATATGATCATAATGATTGCCAGTGATGATCAAATCATCTACATACATAACAAGAATTACCAGATATTTTCCCTGTTGTCTCACATACAAAGTATCATCAGATTCACTTCGTTGAAAACCAACTTTCTTAAGGTATTCATCCATCTTTGCATACCAAGCTCGGGGAGCTTGTTTTAATCCATATAAAGCCTTGATCAATTTGTAGACTTTATGTTGTTGTCCTTCAACTTCAAAACTTGGCGGTTGGGTCATATACACTTCCTCCTGTAAATCCCCGTTGAGAAAAGCACTTTTCACATCCATTTGATGAAATTTCCATCCTTTTTGAGCAGCCAATGCAAGTGTTAATCGGATGGTGTTCCATTTAGCTGTTGGAGCAAAAGTTTCTTCATAATCAATGCCTTCCTGTTGCGCAAAACCCTTTGCAACAAGTCGTGTTCTATACTTTTCAAGTTCACCCTTCTGATTATACTTAATTCTGTAAACCCATTTACATCCTATGGGTTTAACATTTGCTGGACAATCAACAAGTTTCCAAGTGTTGTTACCAATTACTGCTTGATATTCTTCAACCATAGCCTGTTGCCATTCTTTATGTTTTACTGCTTCTTTGTATGTGGAAGGTTCAGTAACATCATTTGCTATCAAGGCAAAATTGCCTTCACTTCTATGTGCCCTTTTGGTGCCAGTTTTATTCTGTTCATCAGGCTTTACATCTTTCAAAAGTTGAACTGCCCATTTCAGAAGTTGGTGCTCACTTGTTTGTGCTTCTGTAAAGTCCCCATCATTGTAAAGAGGATTAATATAAATTGATGTACGTCGTTTAGGTGAAGAATGTGGAGAATCACTGTCAGAAGAACTGCTGCTGCTGGGAGATGTGGATGAACTGCTAGAATACCCAGATGATGTTGTTGATGTAGATGGACTGGATGACTCATCTTCAGAGGAAGGAAAATCAAGTTCATACCAATTTGGTGAAGTTGGTTGACTTTGCATTTTACCATTTCTTTTACTTCCTTTAGTTTCTAACTTGTGAAGAATATTTTCAATTTCTTCAGCACTCTTACTCTCTGTTTCATAAAAAATGACATCCCTGCTCACAATGAATTTTCCATTGGTCAAAAGACGATACCCTTTCTTCTCATCAGAATAGCCAATCATTATGCATTTTAAAATTCGTGAGTCAAGCTTAGTTTGTTTTTCTTTCGGAACTAAGGCATAACACACTGAACCAAAAACTCTAAGATGTTTAGCTCGAGGTTTGAAACTAAACCAAGCTTCATAAGGTGTGATTCCATCTAAAGAAGCAGTTGGAGATCTATTTCTTAAGTAGACAGCTGTATGAATTGCTTCCACCCAATATGTTGGACTTAACCTCTTGAAAGTTAACATGGATCTCGCCATTCTTAACAAAGTGCGATTCATTCTTTCGACTACTCCATTTTGTTGTGGAGTGTAAACATTAGTAAGATGTCGTCTTATGCCATTTTCACTACAATAAGTTTTGAATTCATTCGAAGTGAATTCTCCCCCATTATCTGTCTAGAGAGTACCTATCTTTTCTCTGACTTCATTTTCAACAAGTTGGCGAAAAATTTTAAACTTATCAAATGCTTCTGACTTGTTCTTCAAGAAGTAAACCCAAGTCATTCTGCTGAAATCATCAATGAATAGTAAGAAATATTTACAACCGCCAAATGAAGTTTGTAGTGGACCACAAACATCACTGTGAACTAGTTGTAGCTGCCTGTTTGCACGCCATGAACTTGTTGGAAAACTTTCTCGATTTTGTTTGCCATAAATGCAAGCTTCACATTTTGCATTTTCCCTTTTGAATGTGGGAAGTCCTTTAACCATTCCTTGTTTCTGCAATTGAGAAAGACTCTCAAAATTCAAATTTCCATATCTTACATGCCATAGTCTTATAGGTGAAATACCTGTAGTCACTGCCCCTGCAAAATCAGAATGCCTTGGAATAGCTGTCCCTTTCATCCGTAACAGTTTTCCATCTTCAGAACCTGTCATGACTGTTTTCAAGTTCTGTTTCACTGAATTAATCTTCACTAAACCATCTTCCATAATCACCTGATGTCCTGCTTGTCGAATCGTGACTAAAGAGAGCAAATTTTTCTTATAACTGGGTACATACCATACATTGGAAATCATTTTTTCTCCAATGCCAGGGAGAAAAACTTTTACTGCTCCTTTGCCATAAGGAGTATGTTTTGTATCATTAGCAAGAAAAATGGAATTAAGTTGGCAATCTTGAAAATTCCAAAAAAAATCACGTCGACAAGTCATGTGCTGAGTTGCCCCGGAATCCAAGATCCAGGCATCTTCGTAGTCACTTCTAAGATAGGATGAAATTTGTGATGCTGGTGAGGAAGTAAAAACATATTCGGAGTTATCTTCATCTTGATCATTTGCAAATTGTGCTGAATGCTGCTGAAACTTGGGAATTTTATTAAGTGATGTTCGACAATCTTCAGCATAATGGCCAACTTTGTTACATCTTCGACACACAATTTGACTTAAGTCTCTTCCTCTTCCTGAAGATTGTCCTCTGCCTCTGCTTTGACTTCTATTTTGAGATTGTCCTCTACCTTGATTATTATATCCTTGTTCTTGAAAATTGCCTCTTCCTTGGTTGTTTCCTCTACCTTGAAAATTATTTCTTCCTCCTTTGTTAAAATTGTTTCCTCTGCTTTGGCTTCGACCTCGATTATGTGCTGCTTGATTCTGATTCCATCTGCCTTTTCCTCGAGAACTATCTGCTGATGACTTACTAGTGCTGGCCTCTGTGAGAAAAACATCTTCACCAACTTTCTTCTTCTTCCCAAAATTTTTATCATGTTGACTCAACATTTCACAAAGCTCATCAAACTTTAGTTTCTCTAATTTCCGAGTTACTTGTAGAGTCTCTAAAAAATGTGTATAGGAAGAAGGAAGCCCAGCAATTACAATTGTGACCATAAAGCTATCATCAATTGCGGGAAAACCAACATTAATAATTTCTTGCCTGATATTCTTAAGTCTTGAGAGATATTCAAGAACATCACCGCCTTCAGTTAATTTTTGTTGCAACAATTTTAATTGTAGATCGACTTTCTTTGATTCAGGCTGAGTATCAAAGAGGTCTTTAAAAGTTTTCAAAGTAGTCCATGCATCTATAGCATTTTCTATATGGACATACATTTCCTCATTCACAGACGATTTAATAAGAGCGAAGGCTTTAGCATTCTTGATTTCCCATTTTGCTAGTGCAGCTGCATCTGTGGGTTTATTTGGCTTAACATCTCCATCACATATTCCCTACCATAATTCATTGTAAATGAGTGTGCTTTCGATGAGACGATGCCATGTTTTATAAGATTTGGTGCCTTCTAGTTTGTCGGAATCAGAAAACAAATTAATCAACTTAGACATTTTAGCGTTGAAGCGTCGCACCAAGAATCAGAACAGAAATGACAAGATAGTCAACACACCACGCAAAAAACATGATCTAGCGGGGCTTGGCCTTGACCCTCGAATAGTCGTCAAAACAGGAGACAATTGACTGATCTTTGCACTTGGCTCTAGTCAATTTCTCAAATTTTTACAAGGCAACTTTCAAAATTTGACTTTTTACAATGGTGCTTTTGCACAATATGGTAAAAAATAAATTACCCCCCCTCAAAGTAAAATTACTTTGAGTTACAATGTGATGATCCCAATTAAAAAATAGCTTCTTGAAAACAAATTATCAAACACACCTTATCTCTCCAAGTTACAAATAAAACTCCTTATTACTCCAAAAAAAAAATTCAAAAACATCACCCTTATTACTCCAGAAAAACTTCATCTCTCCTTTTAAAAAAAACTTATCTCGCCATTACAAAAAAAAAGCATCGAATGTCAGTGCCTTGGGGGCAGCCCTGGCATTCTATCACAGTAGTGCGAGACATGGCCGCACGGTTCAGTAGTAAGAATATCCATAGTAGTAATGTTGCTCCTGTAAAGTTCAATCACCACAGCGCTTCGGTTTGAGCAATGAAGTGTTTCGATTTGTGACCCGTCAGTTTGTCATTTTGAGAAATCAACCTATGGTGTTTCATTAACCCATGTATTTCTCATTCCATTACTATTGAATGTTGATTCGGCTCTCTATCCCCACATCCTGATTTGCTTGGCTTGGCGTAACAGACATTTTAAACGTGTTATTGCAGTGTTAGCTAATTTGTTGAGATTGAAAATGGATGACAAAAAAACATGGGGCAATCTAAAATGGCGCACCCACTGCTTTTTCCCAGTCTGCAACAAGCGAAGTAATCAATATTCCGTCCTCTAAATTTCCCAGTCGATCTCAAAGACCATTCGCTTTTTTTTTCTCGGCACCCTCACTGCCCTGCTTCTTAATCAAGTTCAGTTTCTTAGAAAGCCGAAGCGCCTTCTTCTCCGGGTTTCGTTTCTTTGCTAGCATGGCAGTCCTACGTCCAGATCAGATCAGAGCTTATCCATGGTCGAGGCCTCTTGTCTTCGTGGGGGTGTTTACTGAAACGAACACAATGTCGGCTTCAGCAACATGCTTCTCAACATCGGAACTGAAAAAGAGGTTTTTTCCCTTGCAGGCTTTGACAACTTCATCAAGGCCAGGTTCATAGATCGGAAGCTGATCGCTGTTCCACGCGTCAATTCGAGGCTTAGAGATGTCAACTACTACGACTTCAATGGTGGCCGGATCAGAGCTGTTCTTCTTATTACTCAGCTGAAAATGTACTATAAAACCATTTTTTCTTGGGGTTTTGGCTTTCCACACAAATCACAAGTATTCGCGTGGCGGATTGTGTTCAAACATCAAACTTAAGAAACCAGTGAGAATAAATACTCGTGTAGCAGAAATTTTTACAATTGATTTTTAGATTTAAAAAATCTAAAATCACAAAAATACTAATTTTTTTATTTGAACATAAAACTGGACAAATTCATACCAATCATTTGCTGATCAATTCCATGGAGTTTTCCAAAAACTTGTAGAGCTAGAATCTCCTCTTCACATCCACTGCAGCATTACTGAAGCTCTGATACCACAATAATGGCAGAAGTGTCCTCAGACACGTAATTTTATTAATCAGAAAAAAAACAATTACATAATTGATTTTGCAAGAGTTTACACCTGAACAACCAAACACTCTTGCAATGAGCTATTTATAAGCTCCATGTCCTAACTACCTCTAATTATGGATCACTTATTAAATAACAAGTGTCCATTTACATTAAATGCTATTCAAACCAACTAGCTAACTAATCTCCTAAAATAGAGCCTAAGATACGACACATTTGGAGAGTCATATCTTGTTACAACAATATACTAATTTCTAATTGTCTCCATTAAATAATTAATCATTCTGGAATAATAATTATTAATTTAATTTCTTAAATTAATAATTATTTTATTTCAATTTTATAACCTATGATAATAAATTATTTTTGGATCATCTAACAATCCTAAAAGGTACCAAGGCAGAGTTTTTTAAAATTTTGTATGTTTTCCTTTGTCCTCATGCATTTTATCCCATTCCAAAACTAAGTCTCTGATTTTAAAATTTTTATCTTTGACTAGATTGACATCAAATGAATCTTTGACCAATTTTTGATGGTGAGCATGGACTAGCTTAGCTTTATTTCTTTCTTCTTCTAGCTTTAGGATTTGAGACATTCTTATGAAATTGAACCAGGGTTGATGAGAGGATAGCTAAATTTGGAGGTAGAATAGCTTCTTTCTCATATACTAAATGAAAAGGAGAAGTACATATTGAGGTTTTCTCGGTTATTCTATCAACCCATAAAGAAAATATTAAAGCTTTGTGCCACTTCTTTTCATTTTGGTTGATAGTTCATTTGATTATCCTTATAAGATTTTTATTAGTGGATTCTATTAAGCCATTTCCCTGAGGGTAATAATTTACAGAATAATTAAGCTTAAATCCTCTCTTTAAAGAAAATTTTACTCATTACATTTCTAGAAAAATAAGAAGCATTGTAAAAAATAAGAGCATGAGGGATGCCAAAACTAGTAATAATAAATTGATTAATGAATTAATGATGTTCTCAGAATTGGCTACCTTCAGGCGTATTGCCTCTACCCATTTCATAAAATAATATGTTGCAATCAAAATGTACCTATGTTGTTTGGAAGAAAGAGGAATGATCACACCTATTATATCTAATCCCCATTGCTCAAAAGGTTGTTCGATGTTGACTGGTTGCAAGGGCATGGAAGGTTTCCTCTGTCTACCTAAAGCGTTTTGACAAATTTTTCATCTTCTTACTTACATTTTGGTATCTTTGAATAAAGTTGGCCAGTAATATCCAGCATGTAGAATTTTGTGAGCCGTTGTATCTCCACTATAATGTCCACATACTGGTCCATCATGCATTTCCTGTAAGACCTTTTTTGCTTCAGTTTTTTCCAAACATCTTAATAAAATAGAATCATAATTTTTTCTAAATAATACATCATTGATGAGTTGATATTGATTAGCTCTCAATCTCAAGGCTCTCTTTTTCTTAACATCCATTTCAAGTGGAGCATAACCATTTTTCAAATAAAATATTAAGTCAGCATATTGAGACTGAGTACTAACAGGGAGTACCTCTGTGATTTGTTCAATATTACTTGTTACTTCATCTATTGATGTATCATTCATTCCTGTGACTAACTTGCAAAAACCTTGACCTTTTACAATTTTAGCGGGTTTGATTTCTAGATCATATTCTTGTAATGCAGTCACCCAGTTGGCTCTCTTTTCTCCTAACTCCTTTTGAATAAGTAATTGCCTAACTACTGAGAAAGGAACAATAACTTTAACATGAGTTTTTAGAAGAAAAGGTCTAAAATATTTGATAGCTTTGTAAACTACAAAGGCTTGATTTTCTACTCCTGAATAATTTAATTCAACTCCTTGAAAATTTGAGTTGAAAAAAAATATAGGAGCTTCGACGTTTTGTTCATTTGGTTGCGTTAAGACCGTTTCATATGATAACTCAGAGGAAAAAGTATACAAAATAATTTGATCAGAAAATTTGGGGGTTGATAGAGAAGGAGCATCAATAACAACTTGTTTCATTGCTTTAAATGCAACTATTTCATGATCACCCCATTTAAAAACTGAATCTTTTTTTATCATTGTTTGTAATGGTGAGACAATTTGAGAAAATTCGGGGACAAATATCTCAACAAAATTGATTTGGCCAAGAAAAGACTACATCGATTATTTTGTATGTGGTAATGAAACTTTAGAAATGGTTTTAATTCTTTCTAGATCAATACAAATTCCATGTTTGGATACAATAAAATGAATGTGTTTACCTTCACTCAGAGAAAAAAATTATTTCTTGGGGTTTATAGAAATTCCATACCTTCTACACCTTTCAAAGATTTGTTTTAAATCATGCAAATGATTATTTCTCTTGTTTGAATATATGGTAACGTCATCAAGATATACCACAATAGCTTTATTAATCAACCCTTTGAAAGAAATGTCCATAGCTCTCTAGAATGTAGCTCTTGCATTCATTAATCCAAAAGGCATTTTCCGATATGAATATGTTCCCCACTTCATTCTGAATGTAGTTTTTAATTGGTGTTGTTAGCGCTTGAAATTTCACCTCAGGCTGAGAAAGGTAAACTTCAAGGCAACATCAAACCACTTAGCCTCGTAGCTAGCCCTACGGGGCAGGAGAGGGCTCTCTCCGGTCTATCTCGGTAAAGATTTTCAATGGGTGAGATGACCAATAGGGTAACACTGATTTTAGGCTAGTAAACTGATCAAAAGGGTTGATTTGGGGTTTCTACGGTTTTTGGTGGCAAATTGAGGGGATGGCAATTTTGGGTGCGGGGATTGGACACAGTTTCTGCAGGGGGTTCTTTGGGGCGAGATAGGATACAGTATTGATGCCTTAGATTGAGGTGAATGGATGAGAAAGACAGGTGAGGAGCTAAGGAGAGCAAACAATAACTTTGAATTCTCCTTAAACAGTAGAAAACATTGAAATTAAACAAACTTAAAAGCAGAGCATGACAGTCATGAATTCTACTTTAACACTTCATTTGTTTAATGTGCAGAAGGAAAAGAAAGGAAATGATTCACATAACACACTTACAAGTACATAGAGAAACACACCATCAATACATGTAACCACAAGAATCCCAAAAAGGACTGCAAAACCCTGGTCTTCCTTAGCCAAAAATTGCAGAGATACAGTGAATAATACAATGATAGCTTATCCCTCAAGAGTCCAACCATGAAAATGAGCAAGAAAGTACATAATATAGATCATCTAACCTCTTTCCCTGCCTCCATGGGTCGAGCTCACTATCCTAGGAGCTGTTTCAACCAATTCTAAACTAAGAACTACAAACTAGGCAGTCAAAACAACTTGCCTCTATAAGCTAGGAAACCAATTCATTCATTTAATTTTCACCTTTTTCATGAATGAATCTTCTAGAAGAGGTACATAAGTGTAAAAGTGTCATAAAAGTACATTAATTAAATCAAAGAGCATAATAATCCACCCCAAAAAGTCAAACAGGGTCAAACTGCGTTTTTCTGAGCTGTACAGTGAAATTTGGAGAAATTTGCCTGACAGGTCGCGCGCCTCTGCCTGACAGGTCGTGCGCCTTTGGGACCACATTTGGGGCACTTCCAGGTGGCCAAATTGAGCAAGAGTAGGCTTTTTGGAAAGGTCTATGAGTCTACTTTCCAACCCAACTAGAATTTCTGAATTTGGTGGTCATGTACCCCTCCAAAACGGCAATCTCCCAAGACTGCTTTCTGTGTCTCAAAAATGTGGCAGAAAGTCATTTTTTGCTTGTTTTTTGACTTTCTGGAGGCCCAAAACTTCATAAAATCTCTTTTCCATGGATGAGCATATGTAAATTCTCATGAAAAATATGGAAATGCTTAGTTTTTGCAAAATGGAGTTGCCAAGATGAAGGGTCGCGCGGGGGGTGAGACCCGTTAATGAAGAAAACCTGTAAATTGCCTGAAAAAACCAAAATTGACCTAAAATGCTCAAAATCTTGGGATTTGTGCTGTGAGTCCCCAATCAAGTACCATGCTTATTCAAAGAGGCTTTGACCAAAATTTGGAGTGGATCGGGCCTTTTCCGTCGTTTTAGTGCCTTGGCCAACCTCCTTGGATCCGGCGATTGTAATTTTGACATTTCTCTAAAACCATGACACCTGTGCAAAAAGTGAAGGAGGTTTTTCTTCTTTGGCATGTTTTTGACAAACACCTCTCTCAGTTTTGCAAAATTAATCTTTGATTGCTCTGAAACATCATTTGAGTGAAACTTGCCCCGATGTGTGAAACAAGGAATTTTGTCGAAATGAAGCGAAATGAAGGGGATAAGGGGCTTCTAAATTCTTGGGGAAATTTTTGGAAATAGGGAAGGATGTTAGGAAGTAGGGGAAAGTGGAATCTCAGGGATTGAGTGAGGGGAAGGGGTCCAAAAGGGCAAAACACAGACCCAACCTAGAAAATTGCCAGGTTGTAGCTAGAAACTAGGGTTTGTGCAAAAATGAGGAATTTGGCGGATCTAAGGGATGGGAAGTGTTTGATAAGGTACTTTAAGGATAGGGAAAGGTGTATGAACATCAGGAAACAAGTGTTGCCGATGATTTGACCGTCCAAGAGAAATTGGCTTCAAAACCCTAGGAGAGGAAAATGACCTTACCTAGGTGCAACCGAAGCATGAACAAGATGTAAAATGACTCATTAGACACTGATATGATAATGAAAACCATATGAATGATTATATACTCAGCTGAATAGTGACATATATTGGCATTTGGGCAACTTTTAGAAGGAGTGAAAGCAAACCCTAGACCTAATGCCTAGTGACCAAATTTTGCTTGAAGACTCACTGAAATGACAAAATTTGACCTTAACACTTCTAAATCACTTTGTAAGAGCACGTTTGATCACTGGAGGAAGGCTGGAAAAACTGACACTAACATTGGCTCCAATGGGGATGGTAGCTCCTTGGAGGTGCCAAGAACCTCAGACCTCTGGGAGAGCAGACTAGTGCTTTCAACCATTGGGTGATGGAGTCATTGTTTGACAAACAATACAAGACCTTGACTCATTTATTGACTGAAACTTGATTCAAACCGACTCAATTATGAAACCTACATGACTGAAAACTGACTCACAAATGACTCATGACTGACTTAACTAAAACAAGAACTTACAAAGCTTATTGAAGGGCAGCAGTCCATCACGATTTGAAATCATGATGACAACCACCTGTGTTTCTTACAAGACAATATACATCAAACTATATCAAAATGCCAATGTAACCAATCAAGCAGATGGCTTCTTCACTGATTCTTCCTATCAGAACTTCTGGTCAACAGTACAAACCTATCACTGGGCATCCAAAAACATAGTTGACCATATTCTCCTTCATCACTGAATACTGCAATAATCACCTTCACTGTTGACTGTAACAAATCTGCCATTGGATCCTGGAAAACATGAAGACTTGACATTGCCACCTCCTGCTGAAAGAACAAGGTGTCTTTTGCTTCAAATTCTGATCTGCCTTCATCATGTGCTTCAGTAAAAGTATGCTCATGGGCTTCAAAAAATTCTGAACAAGTAGGTGAGCAGATCTCCTCTTGGAAAAGCATTTCGGCACATGAAACATATGAAGATTCTGAAAGGTAATCCTGTATGCTATGATCTTCTGTAGTCTGACAATATGGTAGGTCATCTTCATATGATATCACAACCAAATTATCAAGTTCCTTATTACATTCTTCAATATTATCAAGCACAATATTATCATTTACATCGTCTACCACAAATTCACTCAAAGAAACTTTATCACTTGCTTGAGCAAAGACCTCACCTTGCTGTTCATGAGCAGACTAAATGACCTCCTCATGAAGACTCTGTTCTGATGAAATGGGAGCACTTAGATTTGTAACTTTGTTTTCTTCATGCCAAATGATCTCAATAGCCAAGTTTTTCTTTATAGGATTCGGCACAAGGTATTCTTAGTCATCATGATTTGAATGTTGATCTGAAATAGTTGACTTGATTGCATCACATGAATATTGACTACCCTGCACGCTGTCTTCTTCTGTGGGCAGATCTGAAATAGAACCCTCTCTTTCATCATTTTCAGCCATATTATCTTCAACCTGCTGATCTTGACAAGTATCCTTTAAGATTTCTGTGTGCTGCTGAAATGGATTCTCATACAGAGCCTCCATAATCTCAACGTCCATAAAGTTATCATCTTCATAATATTTCTCAAGGCTTTCAATAAAACTATAAGCATGCTTGCAACAGTCTTGAACTAAATTTAATGATGGATAAGAGTCCTTATATCGTTCAATGAACATAGCATGAAAATCCTTTAAACAGTAAATACAAGTAGGCGACAAAATTTCATACCATGATTGAGCTGCACCTTCCAGAGTAGCCAAGAATATCTTCATCAAGCAATCTTCAGGAAAATCCACCTTCAACTTGCGAATATGCATATGAAATCTAACTAGATGAAGAGCAGCATCCTTCTTACCATCATCGTTAAATATAGGCAGATTCCTTGACCAATCTACCTTCGGAATTTTATTTGGAAAACCAGGGATGTGATCTCGGCTCAAGGGAGCATATCTTCTTGCAATCCGATCCATCTTGAAAATCTCAAAGCCACTGATCTTCCTGCAGTGAAGTCACCATGAAGCATTGATCTCTGGATTTTTCAGTGAAGGAGTCGCCAGTGAATGATTTCAGCCTTGTCAGTGTCTGATCGTTGTTCACCATCAACAATTAGATCTGAACTTGATACATGTAATGGGGTGAAATGAAAATGAAGTGTTGTATTCACAAGCTCACGGAGATTGACTGAAGCAGCGTTTATCTACTTCCGCTTATGCAAAGCAAAAGCATTTCGAAGGCTACCTGGCATAAATTCAGGCTCCGTCTAAGACTTATGAAACAAACACATCAATCAAGAGACAAGTTTGTTCTCCCCAGTATGGTCGCCAATATGTTAGCGCTTGAAATTTCACCTCAGGCTGAGAAAGGTAAACTTCAAGGCAACATCAAACCACTTAGCCTCGTAGCTAGCCCTATGGGGCAGGAGAGGGCTCTCTTCGGTCTATGTCGGTAAAGATTTTCAATGGGTGAGATGACCAATAGGGTAACACTGATTTTAGGCTAGTAAACTGATCAAAAGGGTTGATTTGGGGTTTTTAGGGTTTTTGGTGGCAAATTGAGGGGATGGCAATTTTGGGTGCGGGGATTGGACACAGTTTCTGCAGGGGGTTCTTTGGGGCGAGATAGGATACAATATTGATGCCTTAGATTGAGGTGAATGGATGAGAAAGACAGGTGAGGAGCTAAGGAGAGCAAACAATAACTTTGAATTCTCCTTAAACAGTAGAAAACATTGAAATTAAACAAACTTAAAAGCAGAGCATGACAGTCATGAATTCTACTTTAACACTTCATTTGTTTAATGTGCAGAAGGAAAAGAAATGAAATGATTCACATAACACACTTACAAGTACATAGAGAAACACACCATCAATACATGTAACCACAAGAATCCCAAAAAGGACTGCAAAACCCTGGTCTTCCTTAGCCAAAAATTGCAGAGATACAGTGAATAATACAATGATAGCTTATCCCTCAAGAGTCCAACCATGAAATTGACAAGAAAGTACATAATATAGATCATCTAACCTCTTTCCCTACCTCCATGGGTCGAGCTCACTATCCTAGGAGCTATTTCAACCACTTCTAAACTAAGAACTACAAACTAGGCAGTCAAAACAACTTGCCTCTATAAGCTAGGAAACCAATTCATTCATTTAATTTTCACCTTTTTCATGAATGAATCTTCTAGAAGAGGTAAATAAGTGTAAAAGTGTAATAAAAGTACATTAATTAAATCAAAGAGCATAATAATCCACCCCAAAAAGTCAAACAGGGTCAAACTGCGTTTTTCTGAGCTGTACAGTGAAATTTGCCTGACGGGTCGCGTGCCTCTGCCTGACGGGTCACGCGCCTTTGGGAACACATTTGGGGCACTTCCAGGTGCCAAAATTGAGCAAGAGTAGGCTTTTTGGAAAGGCCTTTCAGTCTACTTTCCAACCCAACTAGAATTTCTGAATTTGGTGGTCATTTGCCCCTCCAAAGTTGCAATCTCCCAAGACTGCTTTCTGTGTCTCAAAAATGTGGCAGAAAGTCATTTTTTGCTTGTTTTTTGACTTTCTGGAGGCCCAAAACTTCATAAAATCTCTTGTCCATGGATGAGAATATGTAACTTCTCATGAAAAATCTGGAAATGCTGAGTTTTTACAAAATGGAGTTGCCAAGATGAAGGGTCGCGCGGGGGGTGAGACCAGTTAATGAAGAAAACCTGTAAATTGCCTGAAAAAACCAAAATTGACCTAAAATGCTCAAAATTTCTTGGGATTTGTGCTGTGAGTCCCCAATCAAGTACCATGCTTAGTCAAAGAGGCTTTGACCAAAATTTGGAGTGGATCAGGCCTTTTCCGTCGTTTTAGTGCCTTGGCCAACCTCCTTGGATCCGGCGATTGTAATTTTGACATTTCTCTAAAACCATGACACCTGTACAAAACATGAAGGAGGTTTTTCTTCTTCGGCATGTTGTGGACAAAAACATCTCTCAGTTTTGCAAAATTCATCTTTGATTGCTTTGAAACATCATTTTAGTGAAACTTGCCCCGATGTGTGAAACAAGGAATTTTGTCGAAATGAAGCGAAATGAAGGGGATAAGGGGCTTCTAAATTCTTGGGGAAATTTTTGGAAGTAGGGAGGGATGTTAGGAAGCAGGGGAAAGTGGAATCTCAAGGATTGAGTGAGGGGAAGGGGTCCAAAAGGGAAAAACACAGGCCCAACCTAGAAAATTGCCAGGTTGTAGCTAGAAACTAGGGTTTGTGCAAAAATGAGGAATTTGGCGGATCTAAGGGATGGGAAGTGTTTGATAAGGTACTTTAAGGATAGGGGAAGGTGTATGAACATCAGGAAACAAGTTTTGCCGATGATTTGACCGTCCAAGAGAAATTGGCTTCAAAACCCTAGGAGAGGAAAATGACCTTACCTAGGCGCAACTAAAGCATGAACAAGATGTAAAATGACTCATTAGACACTGAGATGATAATGAAAACCCTATGAATGATGATAGACTCAGCTGAATAGTGACATAGATTGGCATTTGGGCAACTTTTAGAAGGAGTGAAAGCAAACCCTAGACCTAATGCCTAGTGACCAAATTTTGCTTGAAGACTCACTGAAATGACAAAATTTGACCTTAACACTTCTAAATCACTTTGTAAGAGCACGTTTGATCACTGGAGGAAGGCTGGAAAAACTGACACTAACAGGTCTTATGGATAAACAAGGATCTAGTTGTGTCTTGAAAATCCATCTAAAAAGGACATTAATTCAGAACCAACAACTGATTGCAGAACTTGTTCCATTGATGGGAGAGGAAAATTATCCTTTTGACATGCCTTATTTAGATTCCTAAAATCAATACATATGCAAAAATCACCATTTTTATTTCTAACGAGTACAAGATTGGAAACCCATTTAAAATGCCTTACTAGAAAGATGATTTATATTTTAAAAGTTTATTCAACTCTCTCTTAATCTGAGTTTCCAAATTCAGATGTATCTTCCTAAGTTTTTATTGAATAGGTTTAACATCTAATACCATTGGGATGATACATTGAATGATGGAGGCATCTATGTTTTCAGACCTTGATAATTCCAAGCAAAGATATCTATATATTTCTTTAACAGATAAATAAATGGATTTCTTTCTTCATATAAGAGACCAAGACCTGAGTTAATATTTTGGGGTTTTTTTCTCATGTCCTAGGTTAAGTAATTCGAATCTCAAAGTTGAGCTTTGAAGTTTGCAGTTGTTGACATTTTTAAATCTCTCTTTAAGATCACAAAGATCCTTAATCTTAACTACAGATTTCGACGAAGAATTTTGTCTTTCGATTTATTCAATTGAGAATCATGTTCGTCCTCATCAACTACTTGGTCAAGCTAGGTGATGAGCCCCAATTTTGGTACAATTTGGGCTCATTTTGGCCTATTCTACTTGCTCAAACCATTCATTTTTTATTGCTTATGCATGCATTTCTTAGTTTATTCATGTTGTTTGTAGGAAGAAGGGTAGGCACTCTCTCTACGTGACTAATGCATTGTGATTCCAGGTTTTGGCATTAAAAGGGAGCAAAAGACAACGAAAAGGAGACAAGGAGACAATGAGGTGGCATTACTGACTTTTAGGAGAGGATGTCCATAGTCTTGGGGACATTCCTCGTGATTCCCACCAAGAACTCCGAGCTCCAATCCATCTCCCCTCCGAGCTTAGAAGCAGCCAGCTGTCCTACAGGAACAACAGTTATAACTGTTCTACAGGAACAGTAGTTATGACTGTCCTACAGGATCAGCAGTTAAACTTGAAGTTGGACAGCCGAGCTCCTAAAATAAAGGATACTTGTTGGATCATCGTTTTTGTATAAGTATAGAGGCCTTAGCCTTGGATAGGTTGTTGAAACTCTCGTATTGCTATTGTAATTTTGGAGCACAGTTCAGTTTTCGTTCCTTTTTGTAAGCCAATTTGGCATGATATCAGATTATGAATAAAGAAGGCAGTTTGTGATCTAGTTTTGAGTTTCTTAAGGAGACTATAGCTCTCAGGTTAGGTCCCAACCTGAGAGCCATAGATCCCCTCTGCTGTAGTGTTGTTTCCATTTCATTTCAGCACTTTGAGCTTTTCATTTGCACATGCAATTCGAATTACAGGTTGTTAAGTTGGTCTTTTTCATGAGTTAGATAGGATTTGCTTATGGTGAGTTTGTTTACAGTTGTTTAGTGTAGCAGAGGATATATATAGTCCATTGGAGCTCCAACAAAAAGGGTTGTTAAGGCTCACTGCCGTCTCATCTGGGATTGGGGTGCAGTCCATGACTAACCACCAAAAACACGCATTTCTTTATTTCATGATTGCTGCAAACACAGTCACGTTATGTTAGATGCTTCCTTGTCATTCACACCTGCACCACACTCCTTTACCACAGCTTCATGCACATTCTCCTTCGCGTTTTGGATTGTTGTTCATTGAATTTACAAGCACAGGTAGTTCAGGTTAATGCATTTTCGGTTTGGTAACAGTCACAAGCATTTGTTTCACTTGCACTGCCCTCTCTCGTCCATTACTTCATTCTCCATCTTGATCACGCATGCAACACATCTCCTCGACCTTTACCCCGCTCTGTTATCTCCCAAAGTCTTCCACTCCTCACGTAACTTCATTTCCTAGCCTGTTGTTGACCTAGCCCTCTATCTTCCAACCTACTCCCTACACTCATTTCTCATCTCATTCCTCCACTTCTAGAGCCATCACCAGCCTCATTCCCACCTTGCACATCTCCCCCTACCATTCCATCACTCCTCCATCTCTTCAAACACTCACGGTAGGTCATCCTGTAGCAGTTTATAGACATCCTGTAGAAACCTCTAAGTATCTTGTAGGACCCCCTGCAGACATCCTGCAGGAGGCCACTCACTCAGTTGCTGAGCTTCTGAATGTGAGGAACCTCTGTGGATGGATGCTAAGGATCCCTAGGGACCTCTCCTAGCCTTCCCAACCTGTCCCACGTTCTCCTTCCTTCTCCATTCCATCTGCACAACCAAACCCTAATTAGCACACAATCACAATCATTCCACAGACTTAAAGGAAAAATACAAAAACATGTCTTTTATGATGCAAGCAGCTTAGATCCATGCATTTTCACTGATTAGAGGTAACAACAGCATTGGTAGAAGTTTCCTTCACATTCTTTGCATTATAGAGGTTAGACTAGTTAAATTAGGGTTTCCTAGGTTTACATGCTTTGATTTGCTTTCAGTTCGATTTTTTCAAGTAGATTAGTCTCCTTTGAGCTAGCTTTCGTCCATCATTGATAAAGCTTCTTCTGTGAGCCTATAGAAGTTGGCTTGAGCCCTAGCGGACTTGTGCCAGCTGACCAAGTGACAGCTGCGACAAGAGCTAGTACTTGTGCATACAGCACCGTCGCTTCCAAGTTTGTACGAACTACCGGGTTGATAAAATGAGAGACAGGAAGCCCCAGGAGTTGTAGCATTATTGCTACAATACTGGAGCTCACCATCTTTTTGGCGCCGTTGCGGGGGAAGCGTCAGAGTATTAGTAATTGTTGCTTTTCTTCTACTTTCGTACTCTTACTTCTGCTCAGTAGTTTATTTCATTTCCATTCTGCAAAAGTAGCTTAGTATTTCCTGCTTTCATAGATTAGCATTTCCTGCTTTCATAGCTTAGTATTTCCTGCTTTCATAGCTTAGTATTTCCTGCTTTCATAGATTAGCATTTCCTGCTTTCATAGACTAGTATTTCTCGCTTTCCTAGATTAGCTTTCTAATTCTGCAATTTCATTTGAGCAATATAGTTAGTTGTAGATCACCTTGTTTCAGTTTTGCAGGTACCAAATAAAAAGCAAAAGCACTCAAAAAAAGAAAAGTCCTTTCCATTTCATGCCTCGTAGGAACTGAGATAGATCAGGCAAATTCCTACCTAACACCCCCACCACATCACTTAGTCACCCTTCACTCTTCGGTGGCGACAGTGATCTAGAGGAAACTATAGGTGAACATCCCGAGACATACCAAAATCCTATAGAAGAAGAAGAGTTAGAGACCACTCCATCCGAAGCTATGGCTGACAATAGAGAAGATGAGAGAATAGAAGGAGCTTTCCCCATCCGAGAGACCAATGGAGAGATGAAAATGAAAAACATTAGCCCCTCTGCTTTGCCTCACTTCCATGGACTGACCACTGAGGATCCTGATACCTTCCTATTTGAGTTTGTTGTCCTCTGTAGAACCTATGACTATACTGAAGATGAACAAAAGCTAAAACTTTTCCCTTCCACTCTCAAGGATGCAGCATTACGCTGGTTCATGGGTTTGCCTGGGAATAGTATCACCACATGGGCTCAGATGCAGCAAGCCTTCAACACCAAGTACTGGGATTATTGTAGGTCCAAGGAAACGAAAGGGGAAATCTTTCGGATGACCATGGGAAACGATGAGTCTTTAGAGGATTATGAGGAAAGGTTCCAACTTAGTTACAAGCGGGCCAGGTGCACACTTGACCCTGAATCCCTTAAGTTGGTTCTGCTCCGAGGAGTACCTGAAGAACTCTTAGATACCCTTCACATGTTAGCTGGGGGGGACATTTACCAACTGCCTTATGAGGACATCAAAACTTTGTTTAGAAATCATTCTAGGGCAGCTAGGAAACGAGGTAGAGGAAATCTCCTCTCCACTGGTGTCCCTTTCTCCAAACATGAGTTTACAAACCAATTAGAAGATCTTAAGAGTGAGGTGAGACAGACCATTGCCATGCAGCTGGACACATTCAGGATCCAGCAGAAGAAAGAAGAAGCTGAGAGAGCCCTGGCTGTCTTCTGCCCTAGGTGCACAAGAAGACATCCTAAGAACGAATGCCCATTGCATTCGGTTGAAGTGTGTTTTGTTTGTGAGGAGGACCATCCTACCAATCAATGTCCCACCTTACCTGGGTTTAAAGCCATGTACCAAGGGACTGAAGCCCCCACTGAACCTCTCTACTTCATCAACCAAAGGAGACCACAAGGATCTAGACCCTATCAGCAGGGAATGCAAGGGGCACCACAAGCCTATTACAACCCCAACCAATCGACTCCTATGCCTTCCTGGGGTCCCCCTGCTCATCCTTCTTGGTCCATGCCTCCTCCATGGTCTTATCCACCTCAGTATCCTACTCAACCCACTACTCACTCATATCACTCACATGCCCAGTCACAGCCTCAATGGAGTGCACCTCAGTCGGGGTGGAGGCCCCAGTACAACACTCCTCCCGCCATTCTGCCTCCACCTCCAGTTCAGCCACAACCATTACCTCCTGCTCCTCCAAGGCAACCTCAAATGCCTGCTCAACCGAACCCGAACCCCAACAATAGACAGGCTCAGCAGGTATATACTGGGGAGACCTCATGCCCTACCTATGCTGTGGAGATCCAGGAGATCAATCTTAGATCTGGAAAGACTCTTCCAGATCGCCAACCTCCTCCCCCAGAGGATGAGGAAGACCATCAGGAAAGTGAACCAAAGCCTGTTCCACCCTTTCTTGAGAGACTTACAGCCACCACACAACCCAACCCGGAAGAAGATGAGCTTCTGGGAGAGCTCAAGCAGTTGTGTGTGAAGATACCCCTTCTCCAGGCCATCAAGGATGTGCCAATCTATAACAAGCTGGTTAAGGAGAAGTGTTTCAAACATCCAGGCAGATGGAAGAAAGATGCTTCAACTATCAATGTCATAGGACAACTGTCTGACCTTATGCTAGGACAAGTCATCTGCCCAAAGTACTTAGATCCTGGAAGTCCTGTAGTAGATGTCCACATCAATGGCACCATCATACCCCACACCCTGATTGATCTGGGGGCTGCCATTAATGTAATGACCAGGGATACCATGCTCAAGCTCAATCTTCAAGGTTCCTTGAGGAAGACCTCGACAGTACTGCAATTAGCAGATCGCTCCACTGTGAGTCCCGAAGGGATTGTGGAGGATGTCTTGGTCTCTATTGACTCTTGGGAGTATCCTGCAAACTTCCTGGTTCTGCAACCAAAGGCAAAGCTTACGGGATATCCCCTCATTTTGGGAAGGCCTTGGTTAGCCACTGCAGATGCCTATATCAGTTGTCATGCCGGAAATATGACCATAAAAAATGGTCCTATGTCCAAGCAACTTGTCCTATACCCTTCTGCCCAACCCTCTTTGGAGCATGACTTACCACTCTGGTTGGAAGAAGGAGAAGAAGACGAGGTGTATTCAGCACCTCTGTGTACCATAGAAACCAATAGAAGAAATCCCCCAACCGAGGATGATTTGATCGAGAACTTGATCCAAAGCCCACCTACCAGTGCACTACCTTTAGAAAAATTGGTGGAGGATGCCCAAGCTAGCACCTTAGTGGATCTTTGTACAACCAACCCTGTCACTCCCAGAGTTAAGAGTGTGGAGTTCGGCCCTGAGAGAGCATTGAAAATCAGCTCCTCCCTATCTCCTTCTCAGGAAAAGGAGCTGTGCAACCTGTTGGCCAGCCACCTAGATGCTTTTGCTTGGAGCTATAAGGAGATGAAAGGAGTCCATCCCTCGGTCTGTACTCATCATATATACATCAAAGAGGACTGTAAACCGGTTAGGCAACCCCAGAGGAGAATGAATCCAACCCTTAAGGACATTGTCAAGGAAGAATTGCAGAAACTGTTGGATGCCGGATTCATCTACCCCATCTCAGATAGTGAATGGGTGTCCCCTCTAGTGTTGGTTCCCAAGAAGAATGGGAAGTGGAGGATCTGTGTAGATTGAGCTGAACAAAGCTACCAAAAAAGACCATTTCCCTCTACCTTTCATAGATCAAGTGTTGGATGGAATGGCAGGAAAGAAGTTCTTCTCTTTCCTGGATGGGTTTAGCGGGTACAATCAAATCCAAATCAGCCCGAAAGACCAAGATAAGACCACCTTCACTTGTCCTTGGGGTACCTTTGCCTACCGAGTCCTTCCCTTTGGGCTATGCAATGCTCCTGCTACTTTTCAGAGAGTTGTCTTGAGATCTTCTCGGAGTTGGTCCATGATGCAGTGGAAATATACATGGATGACTTTACTCCTTATGGGGCCAACTTCCAGGAAGCATTGTCCAACCTGGGGAAAGTCCTAACCAAATGCACCGAGATGAACTTGTCCCTCAGCCCTGAAAAATGTGAATTCCTAATGACTGAAGGGACCGTGCTAGGCCATACCATTTCTTCCCAAGGATTGCAGGTGGATCCTAACAAAATTGCTCTCATCAAGAGGGTTCCACCTCCTCAAAAAGTAAGGGATGTCCGGAGTTTCTTGGGATTAGCAGGATACTACCGGAGATTCATTAAGGACTTCAGCAAGCTAGCCTCACCATTGTTTGGTCTGTTGGCAAAAGATGTGGAGTTTAAGTGGACTGACGATTGTCAGAGGAGTTTGAATGAGTTAAAGGACAAGTTGGTGTCAGCACCAATCTTGAGAGGTCCAAACTGGGCCCTACCTTTCCACATCCACACTGATGCCTCGAACAAAGCCATAGGTGTAGCCTTAGGACAAGTTGAGAAAAAACTTCCATATGCCATTTACTTCGTTAGCAAAAACTTGTCCAAAGCAGAGCTGAATTACACTGTAACCGAGAAGGAATTCTTAGCTGTGGTCCATGCATTGAACAAGTTCCGACATTATATTACTGGTTACCAGACTTTTGTACATACTGACCATGCTACTATTATATATTTGATGAATAAACCCGATGTGAATGCTCGTATTATTAGATTGTTGCTTTTATTGCAGCAGTTTGATCTAACCATTGTTGATAAACCAGGAAGACAAAATGTTGTTGCTAACTTCTTGTCTAGATTGGATTTGTCTGCAGATGAAGATGGGACGGTGGATGACCAGATGCCTGATGAGCATCTGTTTGCTATCTCAGTACTCTCTCCATGGTTTGCTGATATAGCGAACTACCTTGTTTCAGCTCAGTTCCCTCCGCACCTCTCTTCAAAAGAGAAGAGCAAAATCATCAGAAAAAGTGCCTCATTTACTTGGATCGGGGGCAACCTGTTCAAGCTTGGCCCTGATCAGATCTTAAGGCGTTGTGTAAGGGAAGAGGAAGTCTTTGACATCCTCCTCACCTGTCATGACGGGCCTTGTGGAGGACATTTTGCAGCAAAGAGAACTGCCTTCAAGATCCTGCAGGCAGGCTACTATTGGCCCACACTTCATCAAGATGTCAGAAGATATGTCAGCCAGTGTGAGCAATGCCAAAGAATGGGGAAACCGACCCAAAGGGATGAGATGCCTCTCCAACCTCAAGTGACTCTTGAGCCATTTGAGAAGTGGGGCATGGACTTTGTGGGTCCAATCAATCCCTCTTCGAGGCAGAGATCCTACATCATTGTGTGTACTGACTACTTGACAAAGTGGGCAGAGACTAAAGCAATCAAAGCAGCAACAAAAGAGAAGGTGGTCGAGTTCTTAAGAGAGAACATCTTCTACAAGTTTGGCTACCCAAGAGAGCTGGTGACCGATCAAGGGAGCCAGTTCACATCCAACTTGGTTGAAGATCTGCTAGCTCATCACAAGATCAAGCACAGGACTTCCACCCCCTATCACCCTCAAGCAAATGGGCAGGTGGAAGTCACCAATAGAGCATTAGAAGGGATCTTGACCAAAGTTGTGAGCAGCAGCAGAAAGGACTGGGCAGATCACCTGGTTGAGGCCACATGGGCTTACAACACCACCTGGAAGACCACCACCGGCTTCACACCTTATGAGCTGGTCTATGGGAAGAAAGCTTTGCTGTCCATTGAGTTTGAGTATAACACTTTGAGGATGGCAGCTCAGCTAGACCTAGATCTCAGCCATGCACAACAAGAAAGGTTATTGCAGCTGAATGGACTGGATGAGCACCGCATGCAGGCCCTCCTTCACTCAGAAGTGGTTCAACTTCAGAGAAAGGTGTGGCATGATCAACATCTCCATGACAAGTAGTTCCAGCCGGGAGATTGGGCTTTGTTGTATGACTCCAGATTCAAAGATTTCAAGGGGAAGTTGAGAACCAGATGGCTAGGACCATATGTAGTGGAACAGTGCCATGACAATGGATCTGTCCTCATTTGAACCATTGATGAGGAAGCCATTCCCATGCTTGTCAATGGGCACCGATTGAAGATCTACAGAAGACCTCTCTCAAGACAAGAGTTTATCAGCACTATGGAGAAATCTGTTTTGGTCATAGAGAAGGGTTCTGCCTCCACTTTGGGCATACCCTGAAGAGAAAAAAGAAAAAAAAAAAAAAAAAAAAAAAAAAAGAGAAAAAAGAGAGAAAAAATAAAGATCCTTGGGTGAAAACCTCTCTGAGGCGCCCAAGGCAGGCAGTAGGGGTGAAAACCTCATTGAGGCGCTCCTATTGTCTTTCAAAAAAAAAAAAAAAAAGTTAAAAAAAAGATCCTTGAGTGAAAACCTCTTTGAGGCGCTCAGGGCAGGTAGCAAGGGTGAAAACCTCTTTGGGGCGCCCCTGCTATCTTTTCAAAAAAAAAAAAAAAAGAGAGAAAAAAAAACAATAAGCACAATAAAAGTTTTGCATGCAGATGTTCTATGGAGGAGAAGAAGCCTCTCCACTCCAAGCCAGGGGCCTTCATCATGCTATCAAAGGATGTCATCAACACCTCCTCCAAGAATAACAATGCTTTTCAAGGTATGTGCAATTTTTATCATGATTTGGATCTTCTACAGGAAGATACAGTTTTCTACAGGAACAGACAGTCTTCCTACAGGAAGACGCGGATCTTCTACATGAAAGTGCAAAATTTCTACAGGAAGCTCTGTGTTCTACAGGAAACTTCCTGTAGAAGGTTGCGATGGCCGAAATGTGTTTCAAGTGAAGATCTAGCGACTGAGGAGTGGATTGAACGCATGCATGCCACTGATGGCACCCCTGAACATTGCTATTATCTTGCTCCACCATCCTCGTCGCCATGCAACCAAGATCCCTATAGCAGCACAACAAAGCAATGAGTTCTCGTGAAAAAACATATGTCAAAGAAAAACCAAGCACCGAGAGCCATACCACATCCATGTTATGCATCAGAAGCGCTGGGATCATGATCGAGAAGCCAGAACCGCCAGCATGCAACATGTACCCAAGGAGAAAGGACTGTGACAAGACCCCTCGCGGGGATCCAGTAACAGTTCAACCTGCTCGAGTGAATACCGTCCACAGCATCGCCATCCGAGATAAAACACGGGCGCATGAACGCGAAACCATCCACTCCAGCGTCAGCAACCGGTAGCCATGTGCCTCCGGGTCTGTGTAAGCCACGTGCAGCAGGTAAATCCATCGTCCACAAACTGGAAATCATGTGCAGCCGCGCGCAGGTAAGTGTTCTAATCTTTCTCTCCATCAAATCGCATGGATGTTACTTTGATTTGTTTTGCATGGCATAAAGGTGAATGGTTGAGCGGCCGTAAGGCCAGTTGACTGGCCACATCGGCTAGTGAAAGGATAGTCAGATGATGAGGTGGCAGCCACGACAAAAGACACACGTAGCACGCACGTGAAGATTAGTCCCGTCAACCGTGAAACGAGTTTAACCGAAAAGGGCGGTGGTAGATCTATGGGAATGAATGTGGCAGCAAGCGAATGTGCAGGCGGATGATGGGTGACATCACCCAACGGTCCGGCGGGGACAGCTCACCCCCCGCGCCACGAGCTGCGCCGATTCAAAATCTAATCGGCTCGATTAAGCATGTATATCCATCAACCTCACTTCAAAACTCGAGTAGCTCCTCTGATTACCTCTGCATGTTGATACGCCAAGCTCTCGGCTACCTGAACGCTGGTAAGGCACCTCTCGACCGCTGTCCAGCTATAGCTCCCCCCGAAGTCTGCGCACTGCTCCTACAGGAATAGTTTCTACAGGAACGCAGTCCTACAGGAAGCAGTATCTACAAGAAAGCAGTCTCTACAGGAAGGTGAAGTCTTCGCGTAAAAAAAAGGTGGCGGAAAAGAGGTAACCCTGAAACTCCTTCCGCAATTGGTTTTCAAAGGTGGCAAGGTCATCATTCACAGTCTGGTCATAAAAAATATTGGATTGCCGTGCCTATACTATCGCTTCTACAGGATAGCAGTATAATTAGACTGTGGTCTGTGAATTCATTGCATGCTCTGTCTATAAGACCGAATTTCCTTTGTATCTACCGCCTTTGGTCAAAACCACTGTGTCCATCATGCCTGGTGGGTTTATCAGGTGAGAGCCCACTGATTCAAATACACTAAGAAGAAATCCGGCAGTGGTTGAGCTCTTCACTAAAGCACAATGGATGCCTTTTTGTGATAAGCTACAGGGCTACGATGATGAAGTAGCTGAGGAATTATTGCAGGCTCTGCAGCCTAAGTCCCAGACACTGGCCACAGTAACCTTCAGAGGTCTCAGCCTCCAACTCACCCCAGAGCATATAAGTCGAGTCACAGAACTGCCCATGGGTCTGCTGTGGGATAAAGAAGAGCGGAAGCAGAGCCAGCAAGCAAAGAAGGAGTTCTTCCCACCTGAGGAAGAATTCTTTGAGGATAAAAACGGGGTGAGGAGGACCAGCCTGTCACCACCATGGAACGAAGTCAGTTTGCACATTATGAAATATATTACTTGTGAAGGCCGGTTCAGTATCGTGTATGCATATCACTTCCGGCTCCTCACTGAGTTAAGACACAGAATTGACCTTCCTGTAGAGCAAAAACTAAGCATCCCTTATTATCTCCTGCAGTCCCTAATGGAGTGTGCTGCAAAGCTAAGACAGGGCATCCCTGATCAGATAGCCCATCATGGGTTAATAAAATTGCTTGTGGAGGATGCACTGCACTCATATAAAGTTCCCCTCTCCTGGGAGTCGTTTAGGAATCTAACACGAGATGGGGACATTAAAATGTTGATCGAAGATAGTGGCTCCTCCAGCACTGAAGACGAGGAAGCGGTGGCTGAGGAAAAGAAGGCTGAAGAAAAAGCTGACTCCCCCATCCTGTCAGCACGAGAAAGAAGGTCAAAAAGCAGAAGAGACAAAGTTGGGGCAGGCCATGTCAGCCCAATTACCTCTTCAGCACTCACAAGCAAACAAAAGGATCAAACCCCTGCAGCAAAGCAAGTAAAAGTAAAGACACCTACCACTACAGGAAAGGAGAAGCGAGCTTCTACAGGAGGCACGAAGATCAGTGAGAAGCAGGCTTCTACAGGAAGCCCAAAAGCAAAAACCAAGGCTTCTACAGGAAGCCCGATAACAGCTTCTACAGGAAGCACAAAAGTGCAAAAACAGGCTTCTACAGGAAGCCATGCAAAACCAAAATCTGAGAAGCAGAAGGTGGATGTTTTAGCCAGAGAGGCAGCGGTTGTATTAGCTGGCCTCAGTACGCCACCTAAGCCAAAAGGAAAGAGGAAGAGGGACCCTCCTCTCTAATTCAAAGCACGGAGAAGTGTTCGGATAAAAAAAGGGAAGCCACAACAGTAGTCCAGCAGCCCAATTGTCATTGAGGATACCCCTGCTTCGCCCAAAGAAAAATCCCCCTCAAAGGTCACAGTTACCTACGAAAAGGGAAGCCCGAAGAAGAGCACATGGCAAGACCGAGTGGACCTGTTGGACGAGAAAACCAGGCTACAGGAAGCTGAAAACGTCCTACAGGATACCTTGGCTCGACTACAGGAAACCGAACAAAGAGAAGAAGGAGGACCCTCATCACCAAGGGCGGAGGAGGCAGAACTACCTAAAGAAACAGCAAGAGAACATATACCCAAACCTAGCCCTTCGCCCAATCTGAATTCATATTATACCTTCTTGGAGGCGGGCAAGGTCATCCCACAAAAATTTACTGTACCCCTATTCTTTGAATTAGAGAAAGAAAGAGTCCGCTCCCGTACATGGATGCAAATTGCCAAATCAAAGGGGGTGGGGGACATAGGCCCTCTACAAGATCAGCTCAGGGAGGTCAGGAGCGAGTTCACCATGGCCAAACATGTGGCTAGTTGCCAGCAGGCACTTCTACAGGAAGAAAACAAGAAGTTAAGGTTGCAGCTACAAGAACTCAAGGCAGGGGTAGAAACATCCTCCAAGGGCATCACAAGTGAACAAGAAGGCAAGAAGGAGCTGACCACCAATCTTGAAGGGCCAAAGACACTTCTACAGGAAGAAGAACAACAGATAAGAATTGAAGTGCAAGCCTTAAAGGAACAACTGCAACAAAAGGAAACACAATTGGCTTGCATGGCCAGTTGGGCCATGGAGGCCCTGCAGTGCAGACATCCTGCAAAGTCTTATGGGTTGTACTTAAAGGATCAGTGGCTACAGTTCCAGATAAACACACTAGCACAAAGAGGTATTGAGAAAATCCATAACCCACAACAATTTGCTGAAATATGCAATTCTAGCTCAGCAGAGGACAAAGCCAAGCTAGCAGAATTCTACATCCACAATCTAGTTTTGCCCAATGAAGTCTCTTTGGATCCCAATATCGCCTTGGGCGATCTGCAGTTGATGGCTTTTGCTTCGTGGCTGAATCATGAGGATCAGAGAGCCACTGAAGAAAAATCGGTCATGAGCCGAGAAGTGAGTGAGCCAATGTACATTCGGGCAGAACCAGAGGATCCGGTTGCCCTCATCTCAGCCCGCCAACAGTTATCCAATGATCCCACAGTTTCCTTGAAATTTATGGACCAGCAAGCCCAAGCAATAGCCCACTTTGAAGACATGGACAGATTATTGGGAGAAACTGCTGCCCAGGCTTGTGCACGTAGGTGGCATGCCTTGGCACATAGTTTGAAGATCCGGGAATACCATACCCCGACCAGAATGAGGGAAGCATTGGCAAGAGTGGACCTTTACAAGAAATCCGTGCAAAGACTTCAGGCCAGCTGGATTGGCCTTAAACTCAGCCCTCCATTGCTGCTAGGATTGGTTGAAGGAAGTACAGGAAAGGATGACCAGGCACAATGGGAAAAAGTGGAAAACACAGCAGGGTTTCATATCGACCAAGAAGACATCACCACAGAAGCTTGGGATGTAAGGGGAGCAGTGAAAGCCATGAAGGATGAGGATCTTGACTAAGTTGCTCAAGGATGAGCAAATGGTTCAGCTGGGGGGTGATGATGAGCCCCAATTTTGGTACAATTTGGGCTCATTTTGGCCTATTCTACTTGCTCAAACCATTCATTTTTTATTGCTTATGCATGCATTTCTTAGTTTATTCATGTTGTTTGTAGGAAGAAGGGTAGGCACTCTATCTACGTGACTAATGCATTGTGATTCCAGGTTTTGGCATTAAAAGGGAGCAAAAGACAACGAAAAGGAGACAAGGAGACAATGAGGTGGCACTGCTGACTTTTAGGAGAGGATGTCCACGGTCTTGGGGACATTCCTCGTGATTCCCACCAAGAACTCCGAGCTCCAATCCATCTCCCCTCCGAGCTTAGAAGTAGCCAGTTGTCCTACAGGAACAACAGTTATAACTGTTCTACAGGAATAGTAGTTATGACTGTCCTACAGGATCAGCAGTTAAACTCGAAGTTGGACAGCCGAGCTCCTAAAATCAAGGATACTTGTTGGATCATCGTTTTTGTATAAGTATAGAGGCCTTAGCCTTGGATAGGTTGTTGAAACTCTCGTATTGATATTGTAATTTTGGAGCATAGTTCAGTTTTCGTTCCTTTTTGTAAGCCAATTTGGCATGATATCAGATTATGAATAAAGAAGGCAGTTTGTGATCTAGTTCTGAGTTTCTTAAGGAGACTATAGCTCTCAGGTTAGGGCCCAACCTGAGAGCCATAGATCCCCTCTGCTGTAGTGTTGTTTCCATTTCATTTCAGCACTTTGAGCTTTTCATTTGCACATGCAATTCGAATTACAGGTTGTTAAGTTGGTCTTTTTCATGAGTTAGATAGGATTTGCTTATGGTGAGTTTTTTTACAGTTGTTTAGTGTAGCAGAGGATAGATATAGTCCATTGGAGCTCCAACAAAAAGGGTTGTTAAGGCTCACTGCTGTCTCATCTGGGATTGGGGTGCAGTCCATGACTAACCACCAAAAACACACATTTATTTATTTCATGATTGCTACAAACACAGTCACGTTATGTTAGATGCTTCCTTGTCATTCACACCTGCACCACACTCCTTTACCACAGCTTCATGCACATTCTCCTTCGCGTTTTGGATTGCTGTTCATTGAATTTACAAGCACAGGTAGTTTAGGTTAATGCATTTTCGGTTTGGTAACAGTCACAAGCATTTGTTTCACTTGCACTGCCCTCTCTCGTCCATTACTTCATTCTCCATCTTGATCACGCATGCAACACATCTCCTCGACCTTTACCCCGCTCTGTTATCTCCCAAAGTCTTCCACTCCTCACGTAACTTCATTTCCTAGCCTCTTGTTGACCTAGCCCTCTATCTTCCAACCTACTCCCTACACTCATTTCTCATCTCATTCCTCCACTTCTAGAGCCATCACCAGCCTCATTCCCACCTTGCACATCTCCCCCTACCATTCCATCACTCCTCCATCTCTTCAAACACTCACGGTAGGTCATCCTGTAACAGTTTATAGACATCCTGTAGAAACCTCTAAGTATCCTGTAGGACCGCCTGCAGACATCTTGTAGGAGGCCACTCACTCGGTTGCTGAGCTTCTGAATGTGAGGAACCTCTGTGGATGGATGCTAAGGATCCCTAGGGACCTCTCCTAGCCTTCCCAACCTGTCCCACGTTCTCCTTCCTTCTCCATTCCATCTGCACAACCAAACCCTAATTAGCACACAATCACAATCATTCCACACACTTAAAGGAAAAATACAAAAACATGTCTTTTATGATGCAAGCAGCTTAGATCCATGCATTTTCACTGATTAGAGGTAACAGCAGCATTGGTAGAAGTTTCCTTCACATTCTTTGCATTATAGAGGTTAGACTAGTTAAATTAGGGTTTCCTAGGTTTACATGCTTTGATTTGCTTTCAGTTCATTTTTGTCAAGTAGATTAGTCTCCTTTGAGCTAGCTTTCGTCCATCATTGATAAAGCTTCTTCTGTGAGCCTATAGAAGTTGGCTTGAGCCCTAGCGGACTTGTGCCAGCTGACCAAGTGACAGCTGCGACAAGAGCTAGTACTTGTGCATACAGCACCGTCGCTTCCAAGTTTGTACGAACTACCGGGTTGATAAAATGAGAGACAGGAAGCCCCAGGAGTTGTAGCATTATTGCTACAATACTGGAGCTCACCATCTTTTTGGCGCCGTTGCGGGGGAAGCGTTAGAGTATTAGTAATTGTTGCTTTTCTTCTACTTTCGTACTCTTACTTCTGCTCAGTAGTTTATTTCATTTCCATTCAGGCCGATCTCCAATTAAAATTGCATTTGAGTCATCAATCTTGTTAGGAGTATTATCTGGAGGCTTTCCTTTCCCTAATGAGCCTTTTGTAGTTATCAAAGGAGATGTAAGGACAACATTTAATTCTTTTAGGGAAAAAAATTGTTGTTGCCTAATTTTACTTACCTCATACATGGAAATATTGGCTTTCACTTTCTTCATATCTTCCATGATATTATACTCTATATCTTTATCAGAAACAATAATAGTTTTTGATGTAGAAGGATAATTGAAAGAGGATGGGATGGATTTAGTAGATTTGCAAGGAGACTTCTTCACTGTGTTTTTATCCTTATTGAAAGGAGTAACTGGTCTCTATTTTGCACTTGAAGAAGGTGAATCAATATATTTTTTACTTATACTCTCTATTGGTAAGGCTTCTTCTTCTTCCTCATTTTCTGATGTAGTGAGGATGAAATCCCATAATCCATGTGCTTTGACTAGCTCTTCTTCTTCTTGGCATTCGTTAGCAGATAATGTTGTTTCTTCCTCTTCCTCCTCTTGATCAGATTCAACATTTGATATGACATTAGTAGGTTGAGGTTTTGTTTTTTGGGATCTCCTAAAAGATTGGAAAGGTTTTTTAGAATACTCAGCTACCTGTTTTTTGATATCTACCATGTCATTTGACATAGTTTTAATAACTTTTTGTAATCCTTCAAGATAAAAAGGATCTTTAGGAGTTTTCTTCTTTGATTCTTCCTTAAAATTCACTTTCTTAGATTTCCTCTCTTCTTGAGCAGTTTTATTCTCTAAAGCGAGAATCATTTTTTATACAACTATTGACTCTTTCATATTATAAACTAAAGTGGCTTTATTAGCCCTATCTACAAAAAATTCAATGTTAGAAGGAAGAGCAGAAATATACCACTCAATTTTAACATCAACACTAGGTTTAGAGGTATCTGGAATTTTATTTAACAATTTATTAAACCTGGAAGTGAAATCTTTGATTTTCTCATTCGGGTTAGCTTTAAGATTGGATAGATCATTGATTAGAGTAGCATTTTTGCAATCATCTTCAAACTTGGTCAAAAATTGTTCTTCAAATATATCCCAAATAGTGATAGATGCTGGTGGTAATGAGAAGTACCATGAACATTCAGATCCTTCAAGGTTATATGGGAATAATCTCACTACAAAAGCTTCTTCTACTACTCCATTAATATTAATGGCGAGCATAAAATTATGGAGATGTTCTTCAGCAGGAAGTCCATCATTAGGATTGAACTTTGGTAACCATCTTTTAGGATGCTTAGGTAGGTGATGGATAGGTGTTTCCATCTGAACATCTCTAGGAATAGTACATGGTCTAGCCATTGGTGGGTTTTTTTGCCTACCTTCCATTATGGGAATTTGAAAAGAAGAAGTTGTAGTGGTAGAAGAGTTTGATTGTGTGGAAGAAGTAGCCCATGTGCTAGCACCACTTGAACTAGCACCTGTTGATTGGGAATGAATGATAGGGATGAATGGATCGGTTAGATGGGAAGAAATTAATGAAGCAGAGTGAAATAATGGTGTTTTTGGTGGAGATGAAGATAAAATCTTAGTAGTGGATGATTGAACTTCTAATTTGTGAGTTCTTCTTCAGTGATAAGGTAAGGTAAACTCAAATGGAATTATCCCGAATTTCTCACTTTGATAATGAGTCAAAATATGTGAAGTGGGAAAAGATGAGGATACACTACCTTCAGATAACTCATAATGTTCAGTCTTTTCTTGGGAAATAGAGATTCCCACTAATTTCTCAATTAAAGTATGAACTTCAAGTAACTCCTGTTGATCAATTGTCTTAGGGTGTGTACTAAGAGATTTAGTTACAACTTTTGGTATAGGGGTTGGAGATTTCGAGTGAGATCTAGAAGTCGGGGGAGATTTTGAGGGAAAATGACTCTTCTAATGACCTTTTCATTTGGGATTAGAATTTATTTCCATTCATAGTTCAGGGCCTTCCATCTAGTACAAAAAATGTTGAAGGTTGGAACTTGATTGCCTCAACATTGGGAAACACCACCCAGTCAGGAGCTTAAAGCAACTCCATTTCCGTTGAAATTGGCGGGTCCGACTGGATATAAAGGGACCATTTTCCCACTTTATGGAGATTTAATATAGTAACAAAATGAAAAACTGATGAAATGATTTTATAACTAATGGTAAAATTACTAAATAAACATATTCTACTTATTTCCTAGGATAGTACATCTTCATATGTGATTCAAAGAAATATTTCACAAAGTAAATAACGATATAGAATATTCAATACTTTAATGAATAGAAAGGATATATGATAAACTAAACTAATTAAATATATAATTAATTTAGTTGATTAAAACTCAATCACATAAAAGGATCTCATTATCTCATACATAATCTCAAATCATCCAATCCCGCACATCAATAGTGATAATGACTAATTGTTTTCAAAGCATGTATATAACGAAATAAAGTATAATAGATTCACTATCTAAATCAACCATACATAACGATATCACAAAGATAATAGTACGCGATGCATTATCACTCTACTTATGTAAAATATAGCTTTCAGGCTCAACTTTTTAATTAGATAACTATGAAACAAACAATAGTGCAAGTCCAAAAGTTGTCTTTCCAAAATTCTAGACCTCTTTCTAAAAGCATGAAAGGGGTTTAAATAACCTATTAATATTACAAAAATAGTAAATTTAAAATAAAATTATTCAATTTTTTTTTAACAAACTAAGCTAAGATAAAGAACAACTAAATTTGTAATTTGTTGTAACAAGAACTCATGATTGTGCTCCAGATCAATTCTTCTAAGATTGTATATGTTCGTGAGTAGCTTCAGCTGAGGGGGATGTATCTCCTACAAGTGCTTTTGTCCCATAAACACTGCATCATTAAGTGCTAGAAGAAATTGTATTATTCCGTTTGAGAGACACCTCAGCACGAGCCACTGACTATGAGGCTTCACCAGAAAATGCCAATAACCTTCAAGGTTTGCTTGTGATAAACTCTAAATGTCTTGAACCTTATTTTTAGATTTTTCTTGCCAATATTGTTTCAAAGTTGTGACGTTTGGTAAGGTGTCCTTTGGGCATTCCTAAATTAGATTGGATTGCAATAAGGTATCTGTAATGTATTCAGTGAAATTTGAGGCAATATTTCTAGCTCTAATAATATCCATCTCTGCCTGTTTCATTTTGATATCCTAGTCACCAAATAAAATATCCTTCTGTGATTCTTCAATTTGAGGAAGATCAAGTTATCTTCCCTGAGCATTTTCTTGCCAATATATATACTCGGAGATTTTCTTGTCGATATATTAATAAAATGTCCTCAAGTCGGGCAATTTATTTACTGAACAATCACTGGTCTTTGATAAGTCATGAATTAAGGCCAATTTGTGACAGAAAATGGCTTATTGCTTTGTTAAGAGTATATCCAGTTTTGATTCTTCCTTGCAGGCTTCATTTATATCTAGATTTTCTCCTAGTTGGTTTATTCTTTGTTGCAATTACAATATCTATTCATCCTTGTCCTTTACTTTAGCTTCAAATTGTATCTTTAAATCATTAGATTTCTTTTGCATCTCGATAAGATTTTTTGCCACTATTGCTCAATTGCTTTCTTTTCTATTTGAAAAGTTTGTTCCAACTGGACAATCCTTTGATCCTTTTCCTTCATTATCAATTGTATTTTTGTAGCTTTGTTGATGGTAGCACTAGCATAAGCTCTTGAGAATTGAGATAATCTATTCATTTCTTCGTCTAAGGTTGTTTGAGTTCCTTTCCAAAGAAATTGAAAAGGAGTCTCATTTGTAAATAGCACTTGTGATTGTTCTAGATTTATTTTCTTCCTTGACTTGCTCATTACTTCTTTATGCGTTGGACTGTAAAATACGTCCAAGGGTAGGATTTCTTCAATTTTGAGGACTATCTCGTTAGTCGGTAATGCAAGAATTATCTCCATATCATTAGCAACATTTGATTGATTGGAAATCTCATCATTAATATTATTCTCAAGATTTTTAGGAATAATATCCTCTTGGGAAGCCTCAACAGTAAATGAGGTTGTTCCTGTAGTCTCTGGAACCTACTCTGTCTCTCTACTGACTGCAACTTGTTCTACATGTATATCGACCAAGAAATCTATAACTTGAGCTTCTTCTATTGTCAAAATGCGGTTGAAATCCTCCCATACTTCATCTAATTTGTTCTCCTCTTTGATTTCTCTTGTGTTCTCAACATTTATATTAGATGATTTAGAGACTTGGGAGGTAATTGGATCTTTTGAGGAGGAAATTGATGCATCTGAAGTTTCTGAATTCTGTTAGAATTGGTCTAACAAGGATCTGAGAAAATGGGCTATTCTTCACTGACGATATTGATTGATTCTAATTAACTCGTTAGGACTTAGACAATATGCTTCTAATTTCTCTACCATATAATATTCTAGAACCATTTCAAACAAATCATAAAATTTGTCAGGCTCGTTTAAAAATGGTTTGAGCTTAGCCTTTGTTGTAACATATTTTGCTACACCATGCGGGTCATATGGCCTATTTAATATGGTTGGAAAATTAAAGGCTCTTAATTGGTCAATCTTAATTGAAGAATGTTTGAAATTTTCTTGGGCATAGGTACCACAATAAATAGGAAAACATGGCCAAGCGAATTTCTTTGCATCTTTAAGTACTTTAGTTAAGCCCTAACCAACTGTTTGATAAGAGATTTCTTTGGAAAGAAACTTATTTGGGACAAAAGGGGGCAAAACATGAGGATGGACAAGGCTACCAAAAGCATGAATGTAGGTAAATAATTCTTCCCCAAACCACTTTCCTATAATTTTTAGGTCTTTATTTGTTAAAAATGGAAACTAGGGCCAAACTCCATGTGGGTCATCTTATTAATGTTAGCTGATATTTTTCTTGTATCCCTCTCATTGAGAGGTGTAGGATTGATCTAAACATCATCCAATTTCGATAAGCATTCATGGAGAAATGAATTTATTTGTGTTATGGGACAATTCATCAAGGTCGGATAGCAACCAAATAAACCCCACATGTTCTCAAAGTTTTACTATAAATAGAGGTGCCTTGAAAGTCATTTGGATACACACAACACTCTTGTGATATGATCCTCTCCATTCGTTTGGGTTTTAATTGGAAGGAGAATCCCTAAAGAGAATACGTTGATCTAGGAGGTTTACCCTAGCACTAGACAAAGAGATCTATATGTTGCCCTCATTTACATTCATGGAGAAGAATCTTCGCTACCCTATGGAGAAGCCCTAACATTGCCCTATGGTCAAGCCCTAACACAGTCATGGTGAAGAGGCCTACGTTTTCCTTACAATCCCTAATGCTACCCTAAATGCTGTCATAAAAGATAGCCCTTATCTAAATTACAAGAAGTCCTAACCCTACCCTATCTAACATAGCCATGGTAGAAGCCTAAGTACTCTACATTGAGGAGAAAGAGTCCACCTACAACATCCCTAATTCATAACTGCAACAAGAAAGGGAGATTCTAAGACAGCGTGAAGGAGGTTGAGTTCATCAATGGAGGTCGAGTTAACTGCTGGAGCTGTAGTTACACTTTGGTGGAGAACGAGAGATTTTCATGGATGCTACAGGCTATCTTGAGGGCCAAAGGCATAGTTTTGTGGGACTATAACCCTTGGAAAGGGCTAGCATAGCAAGGGATAGGCTTGCTATAGCAAGCCAAAGTCCCTATCACACCTACAGGTCTATGTTAGGAGGACATAAGGCCTGCTTGAGTATGACAAGCCAACGTGGGATGTAGGATTGCTAAAGAAGGGTGACCTTAATCTTGGTAGGGATGTTTCAGCTGAGGTGTGAAGGCTAGTAGGACTGTCATTGATGCCCTAACCAGTCCATGACCACATTTTGAAGACAATTTGAATTACTGTTTGAGTGATATGATGTGACAACATTGTGATGATGATGGGTATATTGATGAAGTGTATCATAACATAATGAGTGCAGCACAAATATAACAAAGTGTAGCAGTGTGATGATGAATGATTCAATGATGATCAGTGCAATGGTGAGGTGAAATAGTATGATATTTTTTAGCAGTATGATATTTTGCAGCAGCAGTATGATATATTACAATAGTTATATTGCCTTGATGTTCGTGGTGAACTTCTGTCCAGACATATGATTTGCATTTATTATGATGAGCTCATACATGGTTGAGCCTCATTGGATTGGTTCCAAGAATCTTCTGAGATATCTTCGAGGTACAATCTCTCATGAATTGAGATACACTATCAAAAATGTGAAGCTGCAAGATTATTTGAATGCTGACTAGGCAGCCAGTGTGGAGGATCGCAAGAGCACTTCTAAGTGCTATTTCTCTTTGGATTTTGCTTTGATATCATGGATAAGTAGGAAGCAGAAGTCAGTTGCTATAAGCACTGCCAAGACAGAATAGATAGCTACTAGTTTGATCTTGTATGAAGCTGCCTGGTTGTGGAAGCTCTTCAATGAGTTGTGTGTACACATGATGGATACCACCGTGATTTTTTGTGTCAACAAGGGGGGGATTCGATTGTTCAGGAATCCCGTATTCTATGATTTCTCTAGCACATAGACATTAGATACTACCTTATTAGGGATATGGTACGTCGATGAGAGAGGAGGCTCCATCTCATTGAGACTAATGTACAGATCACAGACATTCTATCAAAGCCCTAGGGAAAGGTCAAATTTTGAATTTCCCGAACGACTTGTAGTCGTTGAGAGACCTTCTTATAAGGGTCCTGCATGATGCATTCTTTGATCTCTGGGAGCTCCAGGGGGCTTGGGGTACTTTTGGAGCAATAGAGGACCATAGGGTGACTCACCCTCCCCTAATGGTACTTTGTGTACAGGGTGAATGGCTCAGCCTTCCCCAGTGATACCCTATGGTGACTTAGGGACAAGATGATTAGTTCTCCTATCAAGGCATCCTACCCATGCAGTCTGGGACTCATGGGAAGTACCTCTCGTCTAATAAATGAGCAAGGAAATGGGGTTAGGGACCATAGTAGTACTATCGATGGACGCATAGTTGTATCTAACGTACTCCCTATGCTAGGATGACCTCCATTGATCTGGGATCAATGAAACTGATCTCGAATCAGTATGGGTGGTTTGAGACACTCTCTTGTGATATTGATCTAGGATCAATAAAACTAACTTCGGGTTAGTAGAGAATAGTATGAGACAATCTTGATGAATTCTTCTTCTTCATTGTTCAGCAAAGCAGAGCAGTTCAAGGCACTAATGGTAGAGATAATACAATCAGGCATATGGATCAACGGATGGAGTTCTCCCTACTTGAGAGTGAGTGTTAAAACTGGTAACTAGGGCCAAACTCCATGTGGGTCATCTTATTAATGGCATATGATATTTTTCTTGGATCCCTCTCATCGAGAGGTGTAGGATTGATCTAAATATCATCCAATTCCGATAAGTTTTCATGGAGAAATGAACTTATTTTTGTTATGGGACAATTTGCCAAGGTCGGTCAGCAACCAAATAAACCCCACATGTGCTCAACGTTTTAGTATAAATATAGGTGCCTTGAAATCCATTTGGACACACAAATCTCTTGTGATCTATTCCTCTCCATTCGTTTGGGTTTTAATGGAAGGAAGAATCCCTAAAGAGAATATGTTGATCTAGGATGTTTTCCCTAGCCCTAGACAAAGAGATCTATACGTTGCCCTCATCTACATTCATGGAGAAGAATATTCGATACCCTATGAAGAAGTCCTAATGTTGACCTATGGTCAAGCCCCAACACATTCATGGTGAAGAGACCTACGTTGTCCTTACAATCCCTAGTGTTTCCCTAAATGTTGTCATAAAAGACAACCCTTATCTCAATTACAAGAAACCCTAACGATGCCCTATCTAATGCGGCCATGGTAGAAGCCTAAGTACTCTACATGGAGGAGAAAGAGTCCACCTACAACATCTATAATCCCTAGCAGCAGAAATAAGGGGAGATTCTAAGACAACGTGAAGGAGGGTGAGTTCATCAATGGAGGCCGAGTTAACTACTGGAGTTGTAGTGACACTTTGGTGGAGGCCGAGAAACTATCATGGATGTCGAAGGTTGTCTTGAGGGCCAAAGGCATAGTTTTGTGGGACTATAACCTTTGGAAAGGGCTATCACAACAAGGGATAGGCTTGCTGTAGCAAGCCACAGTCCTTATCACACCTACAGGTCTACGTTAGGATGATATAAGGCCTACTGGGGTGTGACAAGCCAATGTGGGATGTAGGAGTGCTGAAGAAGGGTGATTGTAGTCTTCATAGGGATGTTACAGCTGAGGTGTGAAGGCTTGTATGACTATCATTGATGCCCTAACCAGTCCATGACAACATTGTGAAGACTATCTGAATTACTGTTTGAGTGATATGATGTGACAACGTTGTGACGATGATGGGTATAGTGATGAACTGTATCAGAGCATAATGAGTGCAGCACAAATATAACAAAGTGCAGTAGTGCCATGATGAATGCTTCAATGAGGTACAGTGCAATGGTGAGGTGAAGCAGTATGATATATTGTAGCAGTATGATATTTTGTAGCAGTATGATATATTGCAGCAGTATGATATTTTGCAGCAGTATGATATATTACAGTAGTATGATATATTTTAGCAGTATGATATATTACAGCAGCATGATGTATTACAACAGAAACAACAAGTTCATGATGCTTAGTGCAGCAAGAACACAAAGCTGCAATGGCGCAGCAAGCACATGGGTGACAGCATGGTGCAATTGTTGCACAAGGTAAAATCGTCCTAAACACTGGGACAACAGTGCAACAAGGTTCAGAAATGTGGTGATGGATGCAGCACGGTGAGGTGCAGCATGATGATGAGATGCAGCACAATGATAGGTGAAGGAGTCACCTTGGAGAATCAATTGAAGCAACATGTCTTCAACTGATCTCATGTAGAGATGATCTATTCTCTTATCTAGAAAGTCTAAGTGTTGAATTCTGTTGTAAATGTACTATCTCTCTCTCTCTCTCTCTCTCTCTGAACTATTGAAGAACATATAAGAAGAATTAATCAAGGGTTTCCCCACATTGGGGTTTGTCCCTGGCTAGCGCCACATCTTGTGTCATCTTGTCTTGGCTTGTCTTCTATGATTTATGTTTATGTTCTATTTGTAGTTTACTTTAATGTTGATGTGATTGCTAATTCGGAACAGATATTTAGCTAACTGTGAAAATTTAAATAAATTGCTCTAAGCATAGAACATACCTCAAATTAACATTATTGGCTTCTGTAGTAAGTCTTGGGGATTTTCTACCAAAGATTTCTTGGTGGATGGGGAGAATGAATTCATGACATATTTTGTAGAAGTGAGCATGGAATTTCGATTCCCAAAGGATATCGAGATAAATAGAAATAAGTCTATCCATTTCCATCCAAGAGATGGAAAATCATAAGAAAAAAATTGCATCCATGACATAGGTGCTCATAAAGAAAGAAGGAGTCATTCTTTTGATAAAATTGCACTTTTGTTTGTAATTATGGATTTGGGTGGTCAAATCATTGGATAATACAGTTTTCCAATCCATGATATAGCCATCAGCAGAGGCTTCTATCAATGGCACCCATTCTTCACAGAATTTTTGCGTATTTGGATAACCATAGAGGTGACATAACATAGGAGCAATATGAGATAAAGGGCTAACAATGGAGGCTATTGAATACATACCCCTGTCCTCTCGCTTGTGTTTATTCGGGTCCCTTCTCCATTCTCTGATCAGGTCTATAGGGTTCGAATTCTCTTACATGAATTTTTGGATGAATTGTGTATCATACCTCTTCTGAGGTGGAGGTAGATGATACATTTTCCTTAAATCCTCAACTTTAAAAGACCCAATAACTGTCTTACTCGGTGTTATAATTTTTTTGTTTGTAACGTCCAGTTGGTCGAAAACCCATCTCACCATATTTATATATGGCGGGATTTTAGGGTGAGCAGCAATTGTTTGAAGAAATGAATTGGCTACATCATTCCATGCAGCGTCGTTACTTGGAGGAGAATCATCAGTAGTAGCAGTCTGTTTCACAATTACCCTCAGATTTTCATCCTCAAATAGTTTGTATATCACCTCCGATGAGGTGAAACTTATGTCTGGAGTGCATGTAGTATATGTAAATAGTGGAGACATTTCAGACGCTTCTTAAGGTGGCAAGGTTGGTTCTTGTTTTGTTATGGACTTCCTCCTTGCCTTGATTATTCTTGACATGTCCTTTAACTACTCTTTATTAGAATTTACCTATAAATAAATAAACCAAGATAAGCAGCAAGAGCTTCAAAGGATGCAAATGGTCATATCAATTCAATGTGAGTTACATGGAAATCCCTTCACATTAACTAAAAACTATTACGAATCAATAAAAACCCAATTAGAACTACGTAGAGTGGTCATTAAATTTCCAAACGTTTGTTCACATAATACTGACACTTGTCATTATGCCAGAAATTTTTTTATCAGCGTGTGGTATCGGGTGACATTACATAGCTTAGTGATTTTGTGATTCCTGAAAAGTATATAGGTGCGGCATCTATATTAGTTGAACACTGGAATTTAACAGAATGCGATATGACCCACATTTGTTAATTGACGGAATATGATATCAACTCTTGATGGAATGCGATGTCGACTCAACATTTCGCAATTCGGTGTATCGCAATTTTTCATTTCGCAATGTTGGCATGATGGACCCTGACCTAGGTTCAACATTAATTAGCCAAGCAAATCCCTACACTACTGGCCTTTTCGGCATCAATCCACAAAGCACAGACTAAAGTCTCACCCGAAGCAGTATGGGGGGATGCAGGAACCAAGTTTCTGCACCCTGAGATGGTAGTGATTTCGTTTTATGCCCTAACCCTTCCTTCACGTAGACCGATAAGTTTTTTAGGGATTATCAATATACTTCTCTTATTTGGCTTTGAGACCTTCACGAAGGTCTATGATCGTCCTTTGTGTACCCTAAATAGGCGAGTCAGACACTTACATGCCTCTGTAATTAATCTTATTGTTGTATTTACCCATATTAGCTTAAGTTGTGGATAAATTCAACATGCATTATGATCATCTTCACGTAAAAAGATATTCCTACTTGCTTTCATATAACAAAGTAAAACACATCGATTCATGCATCAATATAGAATTAAGTCATAAACCCAGTATTCAACATACATAATCGCATGCATTCATAACAGAAGTAAAATATCTCATGCATAGGTATTTCCAGAATAATTCTCTTTGTTTATGTTTAGATCTCTTTTGCAGACTCTAACTACCCTACGCACATAGCTATAGGGGTCCGCACACTTAGCTGCAGACTTCTACCCTAGGCCTTTGTGCACTCAGCTGCAGAGCCTCTCTCCTATGCTAAGACTTTTTCTCTTAGCTCTCACAGACCCATTACATTCATCAACATCAACTATGAACTAAATACCGCCTTAGAATCCTCTAACACTTCCCCTTTTTGTACAATCCCATGGTCCACGGACCAAGGGTGGATCTCATAAAACTGACACAAGTTACATAAACTAAGGACGGAAACCCTTGATGACTCTTTACGTCTTCATGCTTCGTGACCACAAAATGTGGTGACTTTACATTCTTTATAGAAAACTTGGGCCTTTAGCCCCTAAACTTGGGCTTTTAACCCCAAAATTCACCCCAAGGGACCCATTCCCAACAAGCCCCCAACACAAATCTGGTGACTCGCCCTGATTCACTCTACTGGTGTGAAGATCTTATCACGAAGACCTCCCTTATCCATCTATAGTACTGCAACCTCAGCAGTACACTACATCATCGCCTGCTTAGCCTGCTTGACCAACTGCTCTGTCATTAGTCCTATGCTATCTGCCTATGTTTTCTACTGTGTCACCTGTAGACTAGCCAATTTTCCTTCAATGGATTTCGTGAGCACATAAGATTCCTATAGCCAAGGCCCCAAATTAGCCTTCAGTATTGCCTCCTTGCGTTGTGTCGCACCCACCTGTTCCTTTAGTGCCTTCGCTTCCTGCAGCTTCGCCAAGCTTTGTGTGATGGCGACAATGTGCATCATCACTTTGACCTCATCATACTTCTGCTGCATTTCCCTTGATTTTGTTTCTATTCGTTTCACGTTGTGGTCTTCTTGTAGGTTGGTAACTACTTCGAGCAACTGCTCGAAGAGTGAAGTGCACTCCTTCACTACAGTATCTACGGTTGCAACTGCATCCTTGACAGCTGCCTTGTGTTGCTCTCTAACTTCTGATGGAATTGAAGGCTGAGCCCTCAACTCAAGCTCAGTGATCTTAAGGTTTAGGTCAAACTAAAACTTAGCCAGCTCCATCCTTGCATCATGCAGACTTGCAGCGAGCTTCCAAATTCTTGCATCGACTAGCGCATCTTTTGGGATATTCAGCTCTGGAACGGTTCTACAGGCCTCAGCTACCACAGTTGTGGTGTGCTCATTCTTCTCTATGATCTTCTAAAGGAGATTAAGTGTGAAAGTATTTTCTATGAACATCTGGGCATTGTTGACCTTCTACTTGTTGATCACATTCAGCGCGCACTTCTCTATGGCTCAAAGTTTCATGATCACACCATCTTACAGGGTGTGAAGGGCTTCACTTGGCAGTGCAGCCAAGTTCAACCCAACCTTCTTGAGAACAGTGGCGATGGCCTTGTCAGCTTCCACTTCTCTAGTTAATTCTCTATCTGGTAGCATGATGGCCCAGGGATCTAAGGAGTGGACCATCTCTACTGCATTTGAGGTCCCAAGCACTAAGCTAGTTGACGTTGTGCTGCACTGTCCCACACTGGTCTGCACTTGAGTGGCCTGGATCTGTAGCTCACGCAAACCCATCTGAATGGAACCAAGGCTTGCTTCTACTTGACAGCGGACTTACTAGACCTAGTGAACAAGTCCAAGGCCATGCGCCACTCTGGTGGCCAACTATCAAGGACCATTGTGATTGCATCGTCCATTACCAGGTATGGAAGATCATACCATTTTTTCTCGGGGTCCTTCCACACTCGATTGGAAACACAGTGGAAGTTCTATTTGAATTCCACATATCCGAAAAACTACTCAAAGACAGTTGGGGATAACCTTGGCTTGTGGTTTATCGCAGTGTGGATGCTTTCCTCCATCAGCACCCAAAATATTTTTGCGTACTTGACCCTCGTGGCGTCCTTGGTGGCCCAGAGCGAAGTGAACTTCACTGCTTTACATAGATCTAACGCGACCAGAGGAAACTGGCTCTCCTTTGGTAATTCCCATGCAACCAGCACAATTGAGAGTAAGAGCGGGGCATAATGGAAGGTCTTACTCTCATCTTGTGCTTCTTTGCAGTTCGCAAGGAACTCATCAGAGAGGTAGCACGCCCAATTAAATTATATGCCCTTTGCACACTGGGCTGCTAATGACACAACAGGTGCCGACACTTCATCTGCGGACACTTCCTCATTATTTTCCCAGCCAAAATCTGGGTGGCAACCTTGACTGTGAGGTCGATTATGCTTGCAATTGATTATCCACGCAGTTTCTTGGAAAGCTTTAATTTGTCCGTCATTCTTACAACGAGGTCGCGCTCACCCATTTTTCTGCCAAATGCCATGGCTGGATTCAACCCTGAATGTGGTAACAATGTGAACCTATGGATACATATTTGTGATGGGTATCGATTCTCCTAACCACAGGAACCCATTGTGCACTAACAATAACAGTTATTTTATCACCATCAAGAATATTAGCGCGCGGTGGTAATGCGACACCCATAACAGGTTTAACAGTCCTGCCTTGTCCACCCCCTTTATCCACCGTCGCGGCTCTAGCGTGGTGACACCAGAATCCTTATAAAACACACAGGTCATAAAGGTATCAGTCTCCATGTGGGGGAATCGCTCTGTGTCTCCAATGTCCTAATTCTCCAGCTTAAGGCCGGGAATGCGCACCAAGAGTAGCCCTTCAAACGTGATCTGGTCTAGCAGCAATGGGGTATTTAGTAGAAATTTCCCTGCATCTAGGTCCTTTGGGACCTTCACCTTACCCTGGCGTGGAGGGATGTACTCAGGTAGCTTTGAGATAGGGTATACACCCTTTATGTCAATTTCCTCTGCACCCATGTCCACATCTTCGACGGCCTCCTTAGATTCTAAGTTTACCACCTTGCCTTTCTCCTGTGCGGTGGGATTTTCCTTCTTCTAGTGTTTCCTTGGTGACTCACGCACTAGATGTGTTGCTTTCTGCTTATCCTTCTTTGTCTTGGGACCCTCTTTGGGTGGCATAGGCATCGGCCTAGGCCACCTCTTCGATTTTGGCACTTTCGTAGGCATTTCCACACTCACAACCTCCGGGGAAGCTCCCTCAGATGTCATTAATCCTGTAGCACTTGTGGTTTCCTTGAGCGACGACATGATTTTAGTAAGAAGCTCCTGGGTTGCTTGAGGCAACTTGTTAAATGCGGAACTAGCCACCAAAGCCTCTGTTAGGGTCCTATAATAATAGGATTCATAATTTTGAATTGGCTATGGTTAGTATTGTAATATTGTACATACTTTTGCTTTCTGCAAAATGTTTTCCCATATTAAAAAATAAAAAAATGTAAAGAGGGTAAGCCATAAAAGAATAATCAAAGGACTAAAAGAAATAAAAATATCAAAAAAGTATAAAATATGAACCCCAAAAATTGATAAGAATAGATCATTAAAATGTGAAAATTCAAGTGCCACTACCTTTAAATTTACTTTGCAAAATAAGATTGTGTGCAACTAGTCAAAAATGCCACAATCCTTGCTGGTCAAATAGTTTAATCTTGACTCATTCATGCTTTAAATTTCATGTTGATAGATAGTGAATAAAGATCTATCCAACTATTTAATCTTGGCAGATCAGTAGTTAGTTAGAGAATAATAATGAGCTCATCAGTTTAATCTGAGCCATTAGAAGTTATAAGGTTAGAATTAGATAGTTTGTTTATCAAAGAAAAAAAATGAAGGGTCAACAAGCTCAAATGCACCCAATGAATGAAGAGAAAATGCTAGAGTAAACAAAGGGTAGGTAGAAGAAGTTTTGCAAGTGCATAAGGTTGCTAAGTCAAAAAGCACTTTCATCATGCTTAACCTTATTTCTCATGTGTAGGAGGAATTATGAAAGAGAAAGGACATTCAATAAAGCTTATTTACTAATTTCCCCTCATCTAAGTAGACCCCCCACATAATGAGTTTATTAATTTCCCCTGATTATCCCTTCATTAGTTGTAAAAACCCTTTCCCCTCATCTTGACCTTTTATCCCTTTGTTTCATATATTTCCCTAGACATTATCCTTCAAAAGTCATTCCCCCTTCCCAAAACCCCTTTCACTAGTGTGAAACCCATTCCCATCACAAAATAATACATTCCCCCCCTTATTAATTTCCCTTTTTCCCTTAGAAACCCACTAAACCCCTTTATCCTAAGTTATTTCCTATACTCCCGCTTTATGTATTTAAAGTCCCCCATGTTATAATTCCCCGACACCCTTTTAACTCACCAAACCTTGGTGTATAGTTATCCCCTTCGCCGTATAATCCATGGTCCCCACCCTTTATTAACCCATTTCTTATATTAAAATCCCGTGATTACTTTTTAATTAATTACATTTCAATGTAAATGAAACCCGACCCCACTCCCCAGCTCCGTCCGTGCAACTTTGCCGCATGATAGCCCTCCGATCTCCCAACTCCAGATCAAACAGAGCATATCCATATCGCGTAGTTTCATCATCCAATGGTTAAAAGTACAAAAGCACACAAGATTCATAGTTTTGGCAGAGTACTGTTTCACTACGTGGCAACAGGTTATATCGGGTGCTCGCGAAAAATACCGCCCTCCACCCAAAAGCGATGTGATATGGCCTAAAACCGTCTCTCGTGTAAAACAAAACTACCCACTGTTCATTTACCAAATCTTGTGCCAAAATGTAATCGTTGTTGGTTAAAAGGCTGAAAAAGCCCCATTTCACTCTTTTCACTCATTTTCCCTGAAAACCTGTGTTAACCAATTCTGACATCCAAAACCTCTGCGCAACCATTTTAACCACCTTTTGCAACCAGAAGGTGATGCAGACACCAAATTGAAGCATCAATTAGACAATTGAAGCCTAAAAAACCTCTGCTACTACCACAGAACCCTGTCTGCGTACCAAATCGTCAATTTATAGGTATTCTTGAAAGAACCAGAACAACCCTGTAATTTAAGCTATGCACAATAATTATTAAAAAGTTAATTAATTAAATTAATTTAAAATACCTTGCTAGACTAAAGAAAACATTACTGTGCATCCAAAGGCCCTGTTCTATAGACTGTAATTACCCTCCCCATTGTTCCAGAGCTTCTAATCTTACTCCTAAAGCCAAAGAAAAGGTAATTTAGTTGAATAAACCAAATTATCACTTCCCAAAGCTATTTGGATGTAAGATCCTTGCAAACCCCTCACTTGGATATTGAATACCTCCCATTAGCCGACAAAGATTTTCAAATTAAGGATATTGTTTCCCCTAGCCACCTAATGAAACTCCACTACTGGAGTAAAGATAAGTTCTTGAACCAAAATGATGACATTCACCTATGGGAATCAAATTTTCCCAAATACTTGTTCCCACAGGTACACCTGTTCCTAGAAATCATCCACTTCTGACAAGCCTGCTATGTCCCAAGTCAAAGAGCCATAGTATCCTATGATCAATAGGTTTTATTCACTATTACTATAGAGTCAATAAATCAAATGCGGCAGATCCAACTAGGCCCAAATGAGACCCCACTTTCCATTGAAGCTTTACTTGAACTCTACACAAAATTGGACCTTCCAATCAAAGCTCAAATCTTTTAGACTTTCATCATAGAAGAGTCTCATACTCCTACAGATAGTCATCCATATGCTGCCACCATTTTCTCTGAGAGAGAAAGACAAATTATAACCATGCTCTCTTGTATTCTAGGATACACCACTGATGAGCATATATATGAGGTTATGCTTGCTTTCCTTTCCATTTTTAGACTAGGCAAGCCTCCAGCTACATTTTACAACTTTGCTCAGTTCTTGGCAGGCAGAATCCATGAACAGTTTATCAGATTGCCAAATGAGAGAGTATTCAAATACTCATCAATATTGTTTCACATGTTCTTATACTTTCAGTCAGACAAGTTTCCAGTCAGCATCGAAAAGTTAGACACCAAGGGCCATCCAAGATCTATCATCTTTTGGACACCATTGATCCAAAGATATTCCACTAATTTTAGTTATAAAGAGTTCATTGATTCATTCGTTCATCCAGTTGTAAACATGCTAACTAGTAGCTATCAACCCAGGATCAATGATGAGATTAAGAGATTTTTACAGTTGGCCAAAAATAGTAGAGTGGGAGACTGGTATCTATACCAGGACCACACAAAAATCAAGATATATGGATGCTAACTCACTCCCTACAAGCTGCCAAAATACCTCCCTATGAGGATATTTGCATTAGAGCATTTCACGTAGATCATAAACTCTGATGAGGTTAATTTTCTGTAAGCACGGAAGAAAAATTAGTTTAAGATAAAAAACCAATTGGGCCCTTTTATTTGCAATAATAGGGAAGTTGTACAAGAGGTAGAGAAAATCTTACAACAAATGAACTTCAAAAATAGTTTTATGTGGTAGTATGACCATAATGGAGTCATAAGCAAGTTAAGACTCAAGTTCAAATTAATCCCTTTCATACATGAGCCCAGGCCAGATATTGAAAGATATGCCAACCAGTTAGAATGCTTTGAGAATACTTTAATAGATGTGAAGAATACTTTAATAGATGTGGAAAAGCATATTGATACTAGTTCCTTTTTGCATGTTCCAACCCTACAAGAACAAATGAGTATTACTCCCATTCTACAAACTCCAGCCATGCAGGATAGAAATGTAAAAAGAACTAGGGAAGAAGGTTCTAGCTCTGGGATGGAAACTATAGATGACATGTTTGAAACAATTACAGGAAGAGGCCCAAGCTTAATCTTGTAATTGAGCAAGAAGACACCATTGAGAGAGTTGAAATCACTGATATTGACACAATGGTGGGAAAGAGTAAAGGTCCAGCAGTTTCAGAGGAAGCTCATTAACCTTCTACCTCAAATACTCAAATAATTGAAAAACAACTTAGCATTGAAGTCTCTTCATCCAATAAACTAATGGATAAAGAGAAAGATATAAAACAGAAGTACAAGGTTGTTGTAGCTCTGATACCACTTGTTGTAGATCTAACCCAGAATATTATAGATCTGATATGAAATACAAGACAATGCAAATAAACCCAGAAATAATATGAAATGATTCTTTATTGATCAAACCCTTAAGGTAGGGCAACACCATACATTCACTCCTTAAGGAAGGAGAGCACTCCACAAGCCATATGCCTATTCATACAATAATACTTCTCTTCATCTTCCTATCTCTCCATGTGGAGTCTCTAGCCTCTATATAGGCCTCATACATACAATACCATGCATCATTACCATGGTTTCCTCATACCATCAACTAATACCATGGGCCCATTACATTATTATTAACTACTTGTGGTCCCTTACATGACATGGGTTAACCACCTTATTTATTACTATGGCCCATCCCATTATTACATTATTACCTTGGGTACCTCCCTTGGTACCCCATATTATCCCCCCTAGGTACATAACATTCCACCCCCCTAAACATGTTTCGTCCCCGAAACATGGGAAGAACATAAATAATAAGATCTACTCAAAAGAGTAGTCCACTGATACCATGCACGTGCATCTAGCCATCCAAGAGAAAGGTGAACCCTCGATCTCGCTGGTGCCTCGCTCGCTTGAGATGGAAGTTGACTGCGGTAGCTCTTCAGTGTGGATGTGTAGTAGGTGGATCTTTGTTCCTCTCGATCTGTCTTGCGGGGTTTTTTGTCCATGTGTTGCCATCTTGATTGTTGTCTTGCTGGGTGATGTGGGTGATGACATGTTGAAGTTTTAACCCACGATGAATTTTTCTTTACTTCACCTTGCTGTGGTGCCTCTTGTGGTGTCTTCTTTTTCAATATGACTTCAACCACTGAATCGTCCTCAGATGTATCAGCGCCTGTAACCTTTTCTGCTTCAGCCTCTGTTTGTGTTTGATTGTCGACCATCAACTGCTCATCATCTGATATGTCAGTCCCTGTAACATCTTGTACGTCAACCTTCGTGGACTCTACCTGTTTATGGATGGAAATATCCTGTAATGTAATTTTCTTCTTTTTATACCATAGCTTCAAGAATTTCTTCTGCACATTAATATTGATAGTACCCACAGATTCCATCCAAGGATATCCCAAAACAACATCGATATTATCCATCTCTGAAGCATTAAAATCACCATGAAACACATACTTATCCATAGAAAGCTTCAAATCCTTATAGATTTGAACATCCTTATCATCATCCTGTGTATGTGCAATTTGTTTTGCTGGGACTTGCAATTTTTTTGCCAAATTGACATTTATGAGATTTTGCTTGCAACTCGGATTTATAGACACAATGATTTTCTCCTTCTGAATCAATCCATGAACCTGCAATAAGGAGATACTAGCAGAAAATAACCCTTTAGGTCCCTTGGTTTCCTTCTTTCGTGTAAAAATAAAATCTTTGCTAGGCTGTGTGTCGGTCTGTGTGAGCTTATCCACAAGATTAGCTTTACGATCAAAGCGGTCCATAAGAGCTTTAGTGAATTTGTCCCAAGTCAAGGGCCAACGATAGCGACGTTGATGCCCTTGCCACCATTGCAACCTTTCATTGTCCAAGTACATTGTTCCCAAATTCAGCTGAGTCTCATCATTCATGATGTAATTCAATCTAAAACATTTCTCCATTTGTGCTAGCCATTTGGCTGGATGAGAGCCATCAAATGGATATAAGTCATTCAAATTCAGATACCAATTATTGTAGCTCTGATCCAAAATATATGAGAAATAACAAATATACCCAATAATAACAAGATCAAAATAGATAGAAATTCTTCTTTATTAGATACCAATTGTTGTAGCTCTGATACCAATTGTTGTAGATCTAATACCAAAAATATATGATAACAGAAATAAACCCAAGAAAAAATAGATAGAAACTCTTCTTTATTATCAAAACCCTTATGTGTCTCATTCTCCTTTTTTCTAGCCCGAGACCATTTGTCCAAAAAGACTTTTTCAAATTCTGCATCTGAAATGTTGGCCATCTTCTGCTGGTGGTCAAGTGATAACCACCAATTTTTAGCCTCATCTCTCATACTACATGTTATTGGAAGCCTCTAATATTTCCCATGTGAGGACTTGTATCTTTGTATAAATTCTTCAATAGTAGGACCATCATCCGTTCCTGTAAAATATAGAACCTTGCTAGAAGCCATGAAGAGGGTTTTGAAAAAACTTGGCGAAAATTTGAAATGGCCACAAATCCGTCAATATTGCTCAGAATCTCTATTATAACCTATTTTTGGAAATGGAACAATCATTCTGCATCTGCCCATGTGATAGAAATTTTGATCCAGGTACTAGAATTCCAGATCTGTGCTGCAACTTTCTCGCTGTCACCCAAAATTTCTGAAAAAAGAGCTGATTTTAAATCAGCGATATCTCCCTCATCCGGACTCCGATTCGACTGATTTTTTTTTTTGAAATTAGGTGTTTTTTCCCAAAGAATCCAGATCTGCAATTAGATTTTTCAGATCTTGTACCAGGACGTCTATATCTGCGCCGCAAAATCGCTGCCCTGAAAATTGTCTGCAACCCCACTGATTTTTAGATTAGCGATATCTCCTTCATCCGGACTCCGATTCAAATGATTTTTTTTTTGAATTTGGGTATTTTTTCACAAGGAATACAGATATGTAATTAGATTCTATAGATCTAGCACCAAAATTTACAGATCTGATCTGCAATTTCTCCACCCAAAAATCCCTGCAAAAAATGAAAAAAAAATTCTCCACGGTTTGCCCAAGAAAGTGCTCTAATACCAATTGTTGTAGCTCTGATCCAAAATATATGAGAAATAACAAATACACCCAATAATAACAAGATCAAAATAGATAGAAATGATTCTCTTTATTATCAAAACCCTTATGGTAGGGCAACACCATACATTCACTCCTTAAGGAAGGAGAGCACTCCACAAGCCATATGCTTGTTCATACAATAATACTTCTCTTCATCTTCCTATCTCTCCATGTGGAGTCTCTAGCCTCTATATAGGCCTCATACATACGCCTCATACATACAATACCATGCATCATTACCATGGTTTCCTCATACCATCAACTAATACCATGGGCCCATTACATTATTATTAACTACTTGTGGTCCCTTACATGACATGGGTTAACCACCTTATTTATTACTATGGCCCATCCCATTATTACATTATTACCTTGGGTACCTCCCTTGGTACCCCATATTATACCCCCTAGGTACATAACAAAGGTAATCAAGTTGAGGAATGAGGCATTAAAGGCTGAAACATATGGCCAGTACTTCAAACAAACACCTGCCAATCAAAATATATTAATGTCAGCCTTTGACATTAAAACTGGAAAAATGCAAATGAATTTTATGCAGACTACAGTCCAGTAGCCCAGATTGTCAGCAGACTACAAGAAGACAATGTTTGAATTTTTGGGTAGGGATGTTCACCCTATTGACAAAATCAAATTCCATAAGTAGGCAGGTGAAATGATTTACTCCACAATGACTAATAAATCAATGACTGTGCACAAACTTCAAAGCTCATTGGATAACATCACAACACAACTTAAGCTAGAAAAGGCATCCTCATAGGCTAAGGATAATAGAATCAAGTCACTAGAAGACTTATAATCCAAGTGACATCAAGGCAGCGAAAAAATGATAAAGAAGAAAAATGAGATATTATTGCTTTGAAGAAACAACTAAATTTTCCTCCCTCTAAACATTCATAAACCAAGGAGGTCCTAGAGAGCCAAACCCAATAGGAGGAAATGATGGATCTCATTCTTCAACTAAGCACTCAATTGAAATAAATGGAGAAGGAATTGGATGAGTTAATATAGTTGAAACAAGACAACCTTGAGACAACTATTGCCATTGCTATCCCTACAGTCACAACAATAGTTCCTTCAACTTTGGCAGCTTCATTGGCCCCAACATCTCCACTAGCTACAACACTTCCAGCTGCAACAGCAACTACATCAACAATAGGTTCAACAACAACAACAACTCATCCAAGTGATGAAGCAAGTAAACTGGTCAAAGCCATGGAGGACATGTCCATTCAGACCACTAAGATAAATAAACTTAAAGAACAGATAACAAGTCTAGAGGATGAGAAGAAACTAGCTTAGATTATGCATAAAAATGAAGTACAGAAGTCAAATAGGTTGAATGAGAAGATCAAGAATTTGGAAAAAGAATTAACATTGATGGAGCCACTTGCCCAAGCAAAAGAGTAGCTATGGGCCAATATCATTGACTCTGTTAATGATATTTGGCCATCTATATAGGTTATCTTTGAACAAAATGATTTAGTCAAAGAGGCTACTGAAGCAATTCAAAGAGTTAAGGCCGAACTTGGGGACATGCCAGAACAAGCCTCAAGAATAATCCAATTCCTTAACTTTAAAAATAAATATGAATTGCAAGATCTGGACATAGCTGACAGGACTAGCACTGTTCTAGAGGTGAAGAAAGTTCTCACCAAGAGGAACTTAATGATGCAGCTTGAGGAAAAATGTCAAACCATGGAGATAGCTATAGGTAGGTTCATGGTTGAGTTTGATGCTTTGACGTAGAAAGGTATGCCAAATCCATTCGTAATAAATGACAGGTTAATGCCACATGAAGACTATACCAAGAAAATCAGAGAAGTGGCAAGAGAGCAGGCCAATATTTATCTATAAAACATGTTTTTGTAAACAAACCCATCTTTGCAAAATACACAGAAGTTGATGAAGTCCACAGAAGAATGGAAAATATTAAATTCCCAAACACAGAGACTTGGGAAAAGTTAAATGATTTACTGTGAAATTGCAAGGCAAAAGTGGATACAAAACAGTGAAAGAAAAGCAATAGGTCAACCTAGTAAAAGAGTATCAGATGAAAGAGTATCAATCAAATGGCAAAGTAAAAAGACAGCCAGTGTGGAAGACAAGCAACAAAATATCTAACAGTAGAGCCTAATAAATAGGGACAACTTGTAGCAGTTACATATCTATCTCTATCTTCTTGCATTAAGATATTTCTTTTTCCTAGAATAATTCCCAAAACAGTTTGGGATATTTTGTAATATGTTTTTGTATAAATACTTCATAATTTGAAGTATAGAGGTGGATTGCTTGACATTTCTATAGTTGTATTGATCTGAAACCTAAGGGTTCAATGTACCATTTTTCAAGTCAGCAGACTGGACTGAGTAATAAAGGCATTGCATTACGGGATTCATGTGTTGGGCCACTTCAATGAAGTAATTTTTGTTTGTTAAATTGTTATCTTCTTAAGTGTTTCATATACTTTCATGTTATCTAAATTGAATGAAATAACTAGAAAATTATTATAGAATTTGTTTAAGTACACTCTGTCTTAAACAGTTAATCATTTTAATGTTTTCTTCTGATATCCAAAGTAGGTAATCCTTCATTTCTCCCTAGTTTCGATTGACCTCTATCATTTCTCTAACTATCCAGTTTGAGGAACCCTTAACTGCTCCTTGACCCCGATTGAAAACCACTTCACCATCTAGCCTAAAAGATCTGAATTTACTCAGCTACCTTACCCTGTAAACACTATCTTTAGGACTTGATTCAGTCCTGTTTTCTTGACACTTGACCCCATAGCCCAATGGTAAAAGGAATCCCTCTATCCATCTAAGTGAGTGATTCCACCACCAAATCAAAATCAAAACCCAATCAAACCTTAAATAACTAGCCTAAAATCAATTAACTAAACAAAGTTAAATCATAAAGAGAGAGAGCCCTCTCTGAACATTAGGAAGTTTAGATCCTGATCTCAAAAGTAGGTTTGTGGTTACCTCTAATATTTCTTTCATGAAAACTCTAGGGAAATTTTAGAGTGATAACATAGTGGCAACGATACTGGGGAAAGTCCTCTGTTTAATAAAATTTAAGGAAATCTTAAATCTCATCTTTTTCACCTTAAGGTCATTTTAGAGTTGTTAAAAGGTTTCACTTAAAAAATTAAAATTATGGCTCCCAAAATAACACATTATACTAGGGCACATCCAGATCCAAACCCTACTACAATAGTTGATGATCTTGATAGAATTTTAAGAAAACCAAAAAAGGTAGAAACTCAATGAAGTAGTCAGTTAATTAAAGCAAATTCACTTCCTAAAGATTTATCAAGTTTAGACAACATTCAATTTGATTTATCATTTGAGCTTTCTTTTTTTTGTACCAAATCTGAAAATTCAATTCATGATACTATAATAGACCCCAAGTTTATTTAATTTATTGAATAAAAAAGGTTCCTATACATCTTGATTTAGATCAACATGTTTTGGATACTTTTGAAAAACTAGAAGCTTTAACCTCAACTTTGATCAGGCATATAGATGAAGCTTATCTTCAAAAATTAGTTGAATTAGTTGCCCTAACTGCTGCTACCCCTGAAATTTCTACTGAGCCATCAAGAACTGTAAATACAGCTTCATTTACTACCAACTCACCTATAATATCCACCACAGTTCATTCCCCTAAACCATTTGTACCTCAAATTCCTCTCCAACCAAACATCCCAAGTTCATCTAGTTTATCTACAGCCATCTCAAGTTCTTCTCCAAGCACCACTACTTTACCCCCCAGTGAAACCAAAGCCTTAGCCATGGCAGACATATATGCACCTTTGGCCTTACTAGCTCAACTACATGCCATGCCCCAAGACTATCAAAGTAATTTTTTTTTTTTTATGCTACTGGTCAGTATACTACCCAACAACATGTGAATAAAATGACTGATTATTTTGAGTTACACGAGATTGATGAGTTTGATGTGAAAATGAGGTTATTTTCCCAAACACTAGTAGGGGATGTCAAGAAATGGTTTAAAGGTTTACCTGCTAATTATATTGCTAATTTAGCTACTTTCCATATATTGTTTATTGATAGATGGGAAAGAAAGAAAAACACTTTACAAATATTGTCTGAATATGAAAACTTTAGAAGAGCTCCTAATGAATCTGTTCAGGATTATTGTACTAGGTTCAATAGTATCTATAATGAAATCCCTAAAAATATCAAACCTCCACCAGACTTAGCACTAATGAAATTTCTTGATGGTTTTGACACTGATATGTCTTACCAATTGAGAGAAAGAAACCCTGAAACATTGGAACATATGCAAAGTAATGTTGTTAGTGTAGAGGCAAATTTATTAGCTAAGAAAGCTAGGATGAGAAATGAGAAAAGAGTTACCATTAAATAGGAACCATCCACTTTAGACAGTAAGATAGATAGTTTAGATAAAAGTGTAGGAACGATAATGGATAGATTAGAAAATATGGAAAGAAAGTCTCAGTGGGAAAATCAACAAGGACCCCCAATAAGAAACCCCATCTTTAGGAAAAATCCTAATACTGGAAAAACAAGAGATGTTATACCTGATCAACACATTAAACCACCTTTCCAGGAAAATTATGTTGAAGGTTCACAAAACCATGACGAAGAGGAGGACACCCAAATAAACCTATTAGGGATTAAAAACGAAGATGTTGTTTTTCTTACTCGGGAAGAACATGAATTGTACATGTTACAACAATTACCATTAGAATATAGAGAGTCCTTTGACTACAAACAAGGCTATGAATCTGCTATCTATGAAGTTCACAAGTAGTATAGCCTTAGAAGAAAAAAGAACACAGATGTTCCCACTGAGAAATCAGTCCAAACCCGAAGTAAAAAAATAACAGAATCTCCTGTGACCAAAGTTATACAAATTCTCCCTAGAGGAACTCAAGAGATTTCCAGCCCAAAAATTGTAGACATAACTTTAGCTGAAACTCAAACTTCAACTATTACTCACACTATTCAAAATAAGAAAATTCAAAACAACACTGCTGGTACACAAACTGATTTGCCAAGTGCTGATAAACAAGATAAAAGTACACAGACCACAATTACTAAGGAAGATCTCATACAATCAGGGAAAACTCAATTGCCATTCAACATTAAGATTGAGATAGCCAAGTTGAAAATATTAGTTCCTTTGACAGAGCTAGTGAAAAATGAATCATACAAAGCACAAATCACTGAAACACTAAACATAGGTGAAGGCAAAGATGCTGTAAACCTTAATGATGATCAACCTGAGTTATTATTTGGTCCAGAAGTGAATGACAAACCTCAACAAGGGGGTATCCCTCCATTCTACATTAGCTTAAATGTTAATGATAAAATCTTACATAATGTTATGCTAGATTCAGGGGCATCCCATAACCTAATGCCTAAATGAATCATGGAAATATTAAACTTAGATATCACCAGACCCCACAAGGACCTCTTTTCCTTTGATTCTAGCCAAGTCAAATTCCTTGGCTTGATTAAATACTTGTGTGTGACTTTAGTCCAATGCCCAGCAAAGAGTATTGTTATGGACATAGTAGTTGTTGATATTCCACCCAAGTATAGAATGTTGTTATCTCACTCATGGGGAGCAAAATTGCAGGGATCTCTACAGTTAGAAATGTCATATGCCACCATCTCTATATTTGGTCAGAAAAGAAAGCTTTACAGAGAAAAATTGATGAAATACATGGTAAGTAGTTCAGAAAAACCACAAAATTACCCTATATACTCCATGCATTTTGATATGGACTCATTTATCTTGTATAATTCAGACAATGGAAAAAATGAAATCACAGTTGTAGAAGAAAAATACCAAGCACCTGATAGTGAAAACATATTTCATGAGTCTCTGTGGCATTTATATTTTGATGGCTCCGTAAATAGATTAGGAGTAGGTGTAGGAGTTTGGATTCATAACATGGAAAATAATCATTTTGAAGGTCATGCCCTTAGATTAAACTTTAAATGCACAAACAACATGGCAGAATATGAAGCTTTAATCTTAGGAGTAAAAATTGTAAGAAAACTTGGAGCCAAGAGAGTTTCTATTATGGGAGACTCAGAATTTATCATAAAACAAATTAAAGGAGAATATTTTGTGAATAATCCGAGACCTAGCCAATACAGAGAAACTGTTCTAGATCTGATTAAGGAACTTCTTGAAACTGATTTTGTTGCTATTCCCAGGGAACAAAACATGCATGCTCACAGTTTGGCTACTTTTGCTAGCACTTGAAAATTAGCTTTTTAGCCCAACCACCAGTACATTGCAGAAGTAAGACACATACCTGTTATATTTGATAATCTGAAATATTGGCATATTTTTTCACAGGACTCTCAAATCTATGATTTCGTGAATGATGAGGGAGAATTCCAAAACTATAACATAGATACTGATTGTACAGTAGATAACATCATAAATAGTGAGATAGCTATAAATTCTTTAGATGTAGATAAACCCACTAAATTCACGAAAGTAGAAATAGATAACTTAGAAAAAGTAGAAATAGAAGAAATAATCAATGATGATTCTGAGATCTTAAACCTTAAAAATAACTTTTTGCCTAAGGGATTAGTCCCATTAGAAGGTTTGTTTGATTCAAATGATGTAGCTAGAAAAGAAAAAAATGGAGCCTTTAAGATCAAACATAGAAGAATGTAACATAGGAACAAAAGAAAAACCCAAGCATATCAAAATATCCAAAGTATTACCTCTAGATGAAAAGCTGAAATACATAAGTATGTTCAAAGAGTTTCAAGATGTCTTTTCCTGGAGTTATGAAGACCTTAAGTCTTATGATACCAACATTATTCAACATAAGATACCCATCAAAGAAGATCATAAACCCTTTAAACAAAAGCTTAGGAGAATTAATCCAGTTCTTATGCCATTAATTGAAAAAGAAGTAAAAAGGATGTATGATGCACAAATCATAGCACCAATTAGATATTCATATTGGATCTCTAATTTAGTCACCACAAGAAAGAAAACAAGAGAAATCAAACTCTATTTTGATTTCAAAAACTTGAACAAAGTATCACTAGAAGATAACTATCCCCTCCCTAAAATGGACCACATTCTCCAGAGGGTAGTAGGGTCATCCAAAATTTCATTACTTAATGGATTCCATGGATACAACCAAATCTTAGTTCAACCAGAGGATCAAGCAAAGACTGCGTTTACCATTCCCTGGGGTACTTTCATGTATTTAAAGATGCCTATTTGGCTTAATGAATGTTGGAGAAACATTCCAAAGAGCAGTGGACATAGATTTTGCAAAATAAATCCATGACTTTCTAGTAGTTTACCAAGATGACATCACAGTTTTTTCCAAATCAGATAATGAACATCTAGATCACCTGAGAAGATTTTTTATTAAATGTAGAAAATTTGGTATTTCCTTGAATCCAAAAAATGCACTCTTTGGGCTAGAAGAAGGTAAAATCTTGGGACATATAATTTCAAAAGATGGAATCAGAATAGATCCAGCTAGAATAGAGGCAATCCTAAACATCACTCATCCTAGAAACTTCAAAGAATTACAATCATTCTTAGGTAAAATAAATTTTCTTAGAAGATTCATTTCTAACTTGGCAGAATTAATCAGAGAATTAAATAACATGTTAAAGAAAGGTTCATCACTTAAGTGGACAGTAGAGGCTAAACAATATTTGGAGGCAATCAAAGAAGCCCTTACTAAAACTCCAGTCCTCATAATTCCTAAAGATTTTATAATTTTTTCTTTTGCTTCAGATCATACTATTGCAACAATCTTGTTGCAAAATAATGATCAAGATTATGAAAAGCCTATTGCATTTTTCAGAAAATCTTTGAGAGATGCTACACTAAAGTACAATATAATGGAAAAACAAGCACTTGCTTTAGTGAAAGCTATTAAATATTTCAGAGCGTACATCTTATACTCACACATCTTTGCATATGTTCCAAATTCAGTAGTAAATGACATTTTAACACAGAATGGGCCTGAAGGAAAGAGAGGCAAATTCCTTGCCACCATTTTGGAATATGACATAGAGATAAAGCCTACAAAACTTATCAAAAGCCAAGGTTTAGCTAAACCCATGGCTGAATCTAACTGTCAAGCCTTAGATATAAATTTCATTGGTGCCCTAGATGATCAGGAAGAGATGGCGACTCCACAGATTAGTGAATATTTCATAGATTCACCTTGGTATGCGGATATCATATTTGTTTTATAAACCTACAAGTTCCTCCTGGTTTATCTAGAACTAAAAGTAGATTTTTGAAAATGAAATCAATGAAATATTGTATCATAGATAATGCTTTATTTTGGAAGGATAATGGTGGCATTTTATTGAATTGTTTATTAAAAGATGAAGCTGACAAAGTTATGCAAGAATTTCATGCAGGAGATTGTTGAGGAAACCTATAGTGGAAAACAACTTCTAATAAGATTTTAAGGGCAGGCTTTTACTGGCCCCCCCTTTTTACAGATGTGAAGAAACATGTGACCTCCTATCACAAGTGCCAAATATTTGAAGGCGAAAAGAAACTCTTACGATTACCTCTCAAACCCATCTCCGCATAAATTCCTTTTCAACAATGGGGTTTGGACTTCATTGGGGAAACTCACCCATCCTCCTCAGCCCTGCATAAATGGATTTTGATAGCCACTAACTACTTTACTAAATGGATAGAGGCCATCCCTTCTAGACAAGCCACAGACTTTGTCATCCTTTCATTCCTTGAGAACAACATCCTTTCTAGATTTGGATGCCCCCAAAAGCTCATTACTGATAATGTAGCTACTTTCAAATCCAAGAAAATGGTAGACTTTTGTAACACATATCACATTACCCTTGGCCATTCCACTGCCTATTACCCTCAAGGTAATGGACTTGCAGAATCCTCAAACAAAAGTCTTGTTAATATCATCAAGAAACTGCTGGAAGATAATAAGAAGACCTGGAACAAAAAGTTGGTTAAGGCCTTAGGGGAAGATAGACTAACTACTAAAAAGTTCATTGGTACATCTCCTTAGCAGCTAGTATATGGAATGGATGTTGTTTTTCCATCCTCTTTAGGAGTACTAGTGATGAAAATGATTCAAGAGTTGTAAGTAGAACCAAATGATATCCAAAGGGGGATAAATCAAAAATACATTTGCAGCAAACCAGAGAAGAAGTCCATGTCAAATCACAAGTGATCCAAGATAAAATAAAAAATATTTTTCACAAGAAAACCAAAGTTGATGATTTTTACATAGGTGATAAAGTACTCAAATGGGATTCTAGAAGAGAAGAAAAGGGTAAACATGGTAAATTTGATTTCCTATGGCAAGGCCCTTATATCATTTATGGTTACAAAGGTAAAAATGCATTTTTCTTGAGACAGTTAGATGGAACAGATCTACCAAGTGCATTGGTTAATGGTAGAATGCTGAAACATTACTTGTCTTCGGATTAACATTAGTTCATTTGTTTACTTTGCTCATTGTACATAACATTATGAAGTGTAAATTGGATTGGATGATTATCTTTTGAGGTTGAAGCCCGAAGAAAAGGCCCTAAGATTTGAAAGGTGTAGCATCATATGTATGAATAAAGCAGATAACAAAGAAGTAGTTACAAGGCAACCACAATCAAAGTTTCAAACGCTATTGATCTTAAAGTTCTTGACATTTCACCATAAAATGCCATCCCCGTGTGGAGCCACTATTAGGGTCCTATAATAATAGGATTCATAATTTTGAATTGGATATGGTTAGTCTTGTAATATTGTACATACTTTTGCTTTCTGCAAAATGTTTTCCCGCATTAAAAAATAAAAAAATGTAAAGAGGGTAAGTCCTAAAAGAATAACCAAAGGAGTAAAAGAAAGAAAAATATCAAAAAAGTATAAAATATGAACCCCAAAAAGAGATAAGAATAGATCATGAAAGTGTGCAAATTCAAATGCCACTACCTTTTTCTTTACTTTGAAAAATAATATTGTGTGTAGCTTATCAAAAATGAAACAATCCATGATGGTCAAATAGTTTAATCTTGATTCATTCATGCTTTAACTTTCAGGTTGATAGATAGAGAATAAATATCTAGCCAAACTGTTTAATCTTGGCACATCAGTAGTTAGGTAGAGAATAATAATGATCTCATCGGTTTAATCTGAGCCATTGGAAGTTATAAGGTTAGAATTAGATAGTTTGTTTATCAAATAAAAAGAAATGAAGGTTCAACAAGCTCAAATGCGCCCAATGAATGAAGAGAAAATGCTAGGGTAAATAAAGGGTAGGTAGAAGAAGTTTTGCAAGTGCACAAGGTTTCTAAGTCAAAAAGCACTTTCATCATGCTTAATCTTATTTCTCGTGTGCAGGAAGAATTGTCAAAGAGAAAGAACATTAACTAAAGCTTATTTACTAATTTCCCCTCATCTAACTAGACCCCCCACATAATGAGTTTATTAATTTCCCCTCATTATCCCTTCATTACTTGTAAAACCCTTTCCCCTAAGTATGACCTTTTATCCCTTTGTTTCACACATTTCCCTAGACATTACCCTTCAAAAATCATTCCCCCTTCCCAAAACCCCTTTCCCTAGTGTGAAACCCATTCCCATCATAAAATAATAAATTCTCCCCTTATTAATTTCCCTTTTTCCCTTAATAACCCACTAAACCCGTTTATCCTAAGTTATTTCCTATACTCCCACTTTATGTATTTAAAGTCCCCCACGTTTAATTCCCCGAAACCATTTTAATTCACCAAACATTGGTGTATAGTTAAAACCTCTATCGCATATCCCATGGTCCCCACCCTTTATTAACCCATTGCTTATATTAAAATCCCATGATTAATTTTTAATTAATTACATTTCATTGTAATTAAAACCCAACCCCACTCCCCAACTCCGTCCGTGCAACTTTGCTGCGTGATAGCCCTCCGACCTCCCACCTCCAGATCCAATGGCACATATCCATATCGCACAATTTCATCATTCGACAGTTAAAAGTCCAAAAGCACATGAGATTCACAGTTTTGGCGAGCACTATTTCGCTACATGGCGGCACCAGGTTATATCACGTGCTCATGAAAAATACCGCCCTCCACCCAAAAGCGGTGAAATATGGCCTAAAACCATCTCTTCCGTAAAAAAAAAACTACCCATTTTTCATTTACCAAATCTTGTGCCAAAATGTAATTGTTGTTGGTTAAAAGGCCGAAAAATCCCCATTTCACTCTTTTCACTCATTTTCGTTGAAAACCTCTATTAAGCAATTCTGACACCTTGAACCTCTATGAAACCATTTTAACCACCTTTTGCAACCAGAAGATGTTGCAGACACCAAATTGAAGTAGCAATTAGATAATTGAAGCCTCAGAAACCTTTGCTGCTACCATAGAACCCTGTCTGCGTACCAAATCATCAATTTCCAGGTATTCTCGAAAGAACTAGAACGACCCTATAATTTAAGATATGCATAGTAATTATTAAAAAGTTAATTAATTAAATTAATTAAAAAATCTTTGCTAGACTAAAGAAAACCTTACTGTGCATCCGAAAGCTTTATTCTACAGACTGTAATTACGCTCCCCACTATTCTAGAGCTTCTAACCTTACTCCTAAAGCCAGAGAAAAGGTAATTTAGTTGAATAAACCAAATTATGGCTTCCCAAAGCTCTTTGGATGTAAGACCCCTGCAAACCCCTCACTTGGATATCGACCACCTCCCATTAACCAATAAATATTTTCAAATTAAGGATATTTTTTCCCCTAGCCACCTACTGAAACTCCACTGCTGGAGTAAAGATAATTTCTTGAACCAAAATGATGAAATTCACCTATGGGAATCAAATTTGCGCAAATAATTGTTCCCACAGGTACACCTATTCCCTAAAATCATCCGCTTCTGCCAAGCCTACTATGTCCCAATTCAAAGAGCCATAGTCTCCCCTAATCAACAAGTTTTGTTCACTATTACTACAGAGTCAATAAATCAAATGTTGCAGATCCATCTAGGCCCAAATGACACCCCACTTTCCACTGAAGCTTTACTTGAACTCTACATAAAGCTGGACCTTCCCAAGAAAGCTCAAATCTTTCATACTTTCATCATAGAAGAGTCTCATACTCCTACAAATAGTCCTCCATATGCTGCCACCATTTTCTCTGAGAGAGTAAGATAAATTATAACCATTCTCTCTTGTACTCTAGGATACACCACTGATGAGCATGTAGATGAGGTTATGCTTGCTTCCCTTTCCATTTTTAGACTAGGCAAGCCTCCAGCTACAGTTTACAACTTTGTGTAGTTCCTGGCTGACAGAATCAATAGTTTATCAGATTGCCAAATGAGAGAGTATTCAAATACTCATCAATATTGTTTCACATGTTCTTATACTTTCAGTCAGACAAGCTTCAAGTCAACATCCAAAAGTTAGACACCAAGGGCCATCCAAGATCTTTCATCTTTTGGACACCATTGATCTAAAGACATTCCACTGTTTTTAGTTATAAAGAGTTCTTTGATTCATTTGTTCATCCAGTTGTAAAGATCTATCATCTTTTGGACACCATTGATCCAAATATATTCCATTGTTTTTAGTTATAAAGAGTTCATTGATTCATTTGTTCATCTAGTTGTAAACATGCTAACCAGTAGCTATCAACCTATGATCAATGATGATATTAAGAGAGTTTTATAGTTGGCCAAATAAAGTAGAGTGGGAGACTAGTATTTATACGAGGACCACACAGAAATCAGGATATATGGATGCCAACTCACTCCCTACAAGCTTCCCAAATACCTCCCTTTGAGGAAATTTTCATTAGAGTATTTTAGGCAGATCATAAACTTTGATGAGGTTAATTTTCTGTCAGCAAGGAAGAAAACTCAGTTTAAGATCAAAAACCAATCGGGACCTTTTATTTGTAATGATAGGGAAGCTGGAAAAGAGGCAAAGAAAATCTTACAACAAATGAATTTCAAAAATAGTTTTATGTGGTAGCATAACCCTAATGTAGTCATAAACAATTTAAGGCTCAAGTTCAAATTAAGTCCTTTCATACATGAGCCCAGGACAGATATTAAAAGATATTCCAACTAGTCAGAGCGGTTGGAGAATACTTCAATAGATGTGGAAAATCAGATTGATACTATTTCCTTTCTATAGGTTCCAACCCTACAGGAACAAATCAATATTACTCCTATTCTACAGACTCTAGCCATGTAGGATAGAAATGTAAAAAGAACCAGGGAAGAAGGTTCTAGCTGTAGGATGGACATTATAGATGATAGATTTAAAATCAGTTATAGGTAGAGGCCCAAGCTTAATCTTATAACTGAGAAAGAAGACACCATTGAGACTGTTGAAATCACTAATACTGACATAATGGTGGGAAAGAGTAAACATCCAACAGTTTCAGAGGAAACTCATAAACCTTCTACCTCAAATACTCAAATAATTGAAAAACAACTTAGCATTGAAGTCTCTTCATCCAGTAAACTAGTGGATAAAGAGAAAGATATAAAAGAGAAGTACAAGGAAATCAAGTTAAGGAAAGAAGAATTAAAGGCCGAAACATATGCCTAGTACTTCAAAAAAATACCTGCCAATCAAAATATATTAATGTCAGCCTTTGACATTAAAACTGGAAAAATGCAAATGACTTTTATGCAGCCTACAGTCCATCAGTCTGGATTGTCAACAGACCACAGGAAGACAGAGTTTGAAGTTTTGGCCAGGGATGTTCACCCTATTGACAAAATTGAATTCCATAAGCAGGCAGGTGAAATGATTTACTCCACAATGACTAATAAAGCAATGATTGTGCACAAACTTCAAAGCTCACTGGATAACATCACAACACAGCTTAAGCTAGAAAAGGCATCCTCACAGGCCAAGGATAATAGAATCAAGTCACTGGAAGACTTGGTAATTGAAATTGGAGATAATCCAAGTGACATCAAGGCACCAGAAAAACTGATAAAGAAGAAAAATGAGGATATTTCTGCTTTGAAGAAACAACTGAATTTTCCTCCCTCCGAACATCCACAAACCAAGGAGGTCCTAGAGAGCCAAACCCAACATGAGGAAATCATGGATCTCATTCTTCAACTAAACACTCAAATGAAAGAAATGGAGAAGGAATTGGATGAGTTAATACAGCTTGAACAAGCCATCATTGAGATAGCTACTACCACTACTATCCCTACAGTCACAACAACATTTCCTTCAACTTTGGCAGCTTCATTGGCCCCAACAGCTCCACTGGCTATAACACTTCCAGCTGCAACAACAACTACATTAGAAATAGGTTCAACAACAGCAGCAACTCATCCAATTGATGAAGCAAGTAAACTGGTCAAAGCCATGGAGGACATGTCCATTCAGACCACTGAGATAAATAAACTTAAATAACAGATAACAATTCTAGAGGATGAGAATAAACTAGCTCATATTATGCATAAAAATGAAGTACATAAGTCAAACAGGTTGATTGAGAGGATAAAGAATTTGGAAAAAGAATTAACATTGAAGGAGCCACTTGCCCAAGCAAAAGAGCATCTATGGGCCAATATCATTAACTCTATCAATGATATTTGGCCATCTATACAAGTTATCTTTGAACAAAATGATTTAGTCAAAGAGACTATTGAAGCAATTCAAAGAGTTAAGGCCAAACTTGTAGACATGCTAGAAGAAGCCTCAAGAATAATCCAATTCCTTAACTCTAAAAATATATATGAATTGTAGGAGTTGGACATAGCTGACATGACTCACACTATACTAGAGGTGAAGAAATTACTCACCAAGAGGAACTTAATGATGCATCTTGAGGACAAATGCCAAACCTTGGAGATAGCTATAAGAAGGTTCATCGTTAATTTTGATGCTTTGAGGCAGAAAGGTCTACCAAATCCATTGGTAATAAATGATAGGTTAATGCCACATGAAGACTATAATAGGAAAATCAGAGAAGTGGCAAGAGAGTAGGCCAATAGTTCATCTATGAAAGGGATGCCTACAGGAAAGGTTCTTTACCAAACTTTTGAGAACCTCTTTTATCTCCACCATGAGGTAAAACATGTTTCTGTAAACAAGCCCACCTTTGCAAAATACACAGAAGCTGATGAAGTCTAGAGAAGAGTGGTGAATATTATATTACCAGACATAGAAACTTGGGAAGAATTAAATGGTTTACTGTGAAATTGCAAGGTAAAGGTGGATACAGTAGTGAAAGAAAATCAACAGGTCAGCCTAGTCAAAGAGTATCAGATGAAAGAGTATCATTCAAAGGGAAAAGTAAAAAGACAACCAGCATGGAAGAAAAGCAGCAAAAGATTTGACAACAAAGCCTAAGAAATGGGGATAGATTGCAGCAGTTACATATCTGCATGAAGATATTTCTTTTTCCTAGAATAGTTTCCAAAACAGTTTGGGATATTTTGTAATACGTTTTTTTACATATACTTCATAATTTGAAGTATACAAGTGGATTGTTTGAAATTTCTATAGTTGTATTGATATAAAACCTAAGGGTTCATTGTACCATTTTTCAAGTCAACAAATTGGACTGAGTAATAAAGGAATTGCAGTACAGGATTCATGTGTTGGGCCACTTCAGTGAAGTATTTTCTCTCTGTTAAATTGTTATCTTCTTAAGTGTTTCACATACTTGCATGTTATCTAAATTGAATGAAATGACTAGAAAATTATTACATAATTTGTTTATGTACACTCTGTCTTGAACGGTTAATCATTTTAATGTTTTCTTCTGATATCCAGAGTAGGGAATGCTTCCTTTCTCCCTAGTTTCCATTGACCTCTATCATCTCTCTCACTATCTGGTTTGAGGAACCCTTAACTACTCCTTGACCCCGATTAAAAACCACTTCACCATCCGGCCTAAAATATCTGAATTTACTCAGCTGCCTTGCCTTGTAAACACTATCTTTAGAACTCGATTCAGTCCTATTTCTTGACACTTGACCCCATAGCCAAATGGTAAAATACATCCCTCTATCCATATAAGTCAGTAATTCCACCACCAAATCAAAATCAAAACCCAATCAAACCTTAAATAACTAGCCTAAAATCAATTAACTAAACAAAGTTAAATCATAAAGAGAGAGCCCTCTCTGAGCATTAGGAAGGCTAGATCCTAATCTCAAAAGTAGGTTTGTGGTTACCTCTAATATTTCTTTCATAACAACTCTAGGGAAATTTTAGAGTGATAACATCTCAAAATAGTCAGGGTTCATGCACGCCTAATAGCTTAACACCTCAATTCTCATAATAGAAAGTGTTTTTCGTTGGGTGGCCATCTGTAATTTATAGGAAAATTTGAATTTGAATATGACTTTTCCCCCCAAAACCCACTCATAAATGCTAGATTGGCAGCAGATTTTCATAGATATTGCTCTTAATTTTCGACTTAAATGCTGCCTCGCTGCTCCACTTAGCCATTTCCCACTGTACTTCATGAACAATGACCATAACAGTCACTTTTTGGATGCCCTACGCAGTCTCTTTTTCTATAGTGCATCTCCCTTCGCACTTCAGCTGATACTGTGACATTCTTCCCTTCCACGCAGTTCCCCGTTCGCGCAACTCTACAACCCAAGCAGTGTAATTTATAGTCCCGTGCCTCCTTTCAGCTTCCTGGAGTGCTAAGAATGTGCCTCCTCCATATAGTCATCTAGCCAGATACCTGGTATATGGCTTCAAACAGTTTCCATTCACCTTCCCTGGAAATGGTTCTCCATTCAACTCTACCAAATGAACTGCTCCACCATCAGTAATCTCCTTGATGACATAGGGCCCCGGCCAATGCATTTGAAAATTTCCTCAAAATTTATCAAACTTGTTGTCATATAATAATACTAAATCATTTACCTTGAAGGTGTGTAGTTTGATGTGTCAATCGTGCCATGCCTTTTCACGCTCCTTTTGAACTTGCTAATGGAATCTAGCCAAAAACCTATCTTCTTCTAGCTCTGCCAGCTACATGAGCCTTTCTTCTAGGGCCCTGCGGTCTACTATTCCTGTAAATGCCACTATGTGCAGACTAGGTACAATTTACTCCATCAGCATCATAGCTTCTACGCCATAAACCAACCTGAAAAGCGTTTTGCCAGTCAGCTTTTTTGCAAGTCGTCCTGTAAGCCCATAGCACCGCGAGTACGCGTACATCCCAGTCATTCCTTTGTTCCTTGCAAACCTTCATCAATACATTCTCCAATATATTTTTAAATGCTTCAACCATCGCATTAGCCTATGGATGATAAGGCATACTCTTCTGATGATAAACCTCGAACTCCTCCGTTAGTGCGTTGATTGTCTTATTAAGGAAATGCATACCGCGATCACTCATCAAAATCTTCCGGCAACCAAATCTATTTAGTACATATTCAAAGATGAATTTTGTTTTTGTTTCCCCTATACAGTCCTTCACAGGCTGTGCCTCCTCCCATCTGGTCAAATACTTCATCACAGTGACGATGTACCGTGCACCTATATTTTTTCCTGGAGGCTGAATTAGTCCTACAAAGTCAATCACCCACTTTTTGAATGGTTGTAATGATAGTTGTGGATTCAGAGGCAACTCATCCCTCTACAATGACCTACCTGTCCTCTGACATGCATCACATGCCTTGCAATAAGCCTTGGAATCCTTATGAAGCATCGGCCACCACAACCTGGCGCATAAAATCTTTTGTGTTGCTGCTTTTCCTACATAATGTCCTCCTGCGGCCGCTCCATGAGCTTCAACAAGGATGATATTTCATTCAAAGTCAGGTACATAATGTCATATAATTTCATCCAAGCCCATTTTATATAAATTCCATGCAATGGCAGAAAAGTCTGTCGCGTGCACCACCAACTCCTTCCTTTGTTGACTACTATACCCCTCTGGAGCCATCCCCATCATCAGGAAGTGTATGATATCTACAAAGTGATTGTCTGCGACATGCACTGCAAAGAGTTTTGCGTCAAGAATTCCTTCCTCCAAATTAGTAGGCTCCTCTCCTGTTTCAATGCATGACATATGATCTGGTCCGACATTCAATCATCTTGGCTTTACAATAACTTCGAAGTCATATTCCTGAAATAGCAGCAACCATGTGCATATCTTCCCCCCTAACATAGGCTTGTTAACTAAGTACTTCAACGTAGAATGGTCTGTATACATCTTGAAGTGTCTAGTTAGGAAGTAGTGTTTGAACTTTTGGAGCACATACACCATGGCCTACCCTTCATGCTTTGTTGTTGAATAATTCTTCTTAGCTTTAGACAACTTCCTACTTGTGAACGCTATAGGGTGATCCAATTCTCCCTCACCGGCTTGTGTCAGTACTGCCCTGGGCACAATGCATGATGCATCCAAATGCACATGAAATTCCTTCTTCTAATCCTGGAAGACTAGGATCAATGCGATGAACATCTTTTCCTTCAACACATCTAAGCTTTGTTGACACTCTTCATTCCAGTAGAACGTCACATCCTTCTTTAGCAGCTTCTCCATCAACATGGTAATATGGGCATAACTTTTGATGAACTTCCTATAGTATCATGTATGCCCCAATGTTGTGGGAAACTGTTTCACACTTCTTGGTGCCTCCAAATTAATTATCGCCGTGATCTTAGCAAGGTCTACCATCAAGCCTTGTTTGCATACCACATGACCCAACAAGATCCCAAAAGGGACACAGAACAAGAATTTCCTCAAATTGAGCATGATTTGGTACCTTCGGCATGTATCTAACATCAAATATAGACTAGCTACATGGTGCTTTACCAACCCAAACAACATTCAATCATCGAAGTATACCTCCAAAAACTTGTGAAGGAAATTCTTGAACACTGCAATGACCATGCATGAAAATATCACTGACGCATTATTACACCCAAAAGGCATTACTGTATACTGGAAGCACCCCCACTCTGTAGCATAGGTTGTCTTACTTCTATACTCCGGCACGATCTTGATCTGATGGTACCACGAGAATCCATTTGTGAACGAATATGCCTCCTATCCTCTTATGTTATCCAACACCTCGTCAGTGAACGGATTTGGAAAGGGATCATGAAAGTAGGAATCATTCATCTTCCTAAGATCTACGCATATCCTTATTTCATCCTTTTGTTTCTTGTCCTGAACTACCATTGGGCTTACCCAATCAGACTCTTCTACTGGTTCAATGATGCCTGCTGCCAGCATTTTATCAAACTCTAAGCGGACCCTTTCTTTATACTTCAGATTGAGGTAGTAAGGTCTCTATTTGATTGGATGTGGTCTAGTTTCAACATAATTTTCATAACCCTTAGGTCTCCTATTATCCCCTTTAGGTCTGAGAACTTCGTAGGGAACAATTCCTGGTATTCACAGAGTAATTAATCAACCTTATCTACTGTTGTGTCATCCCAGTAGTCCCCAATATTTTCAAACTTTGGCTCTGCCTCTGTCCCAATGTTTACTTATCTCGCTTTTAGCGGCGTGGTGATATATAGATTTTCAATTTGCGGTGCTTCAACTTCGCGGTGACCTTCAATCTCTAGGATGTTAATGTTCCTTAGGTTCTCATCCTCTTCTTGGATAGTCACATTATAGCACTCCAGTGCATGCCTTAGTTGGGTGGTCCAATTCGGTTGTATTAAGTCCAAGGGGTCCTGCGGTACTCTGAAGATTGTTGCCTTAACTTCCTGCAATTCCTCATTAATACTCTCAAACCCATCCTCAAAACAAAATTTCAGTAGGTATCCTTATCACAAAACATCCCATTCTTCAATGTCATGGCGTAACTCTATCTCCAAGTACCAGTTCATTGGTATTACATCCAAAGTATGATGAAACAGATGCACCCATTCAGGTTGAGGCTCCACTCCATAGACCTTAGTCCATTTGGCCAGGTGATCATGTGGGTCATCCCTTCCATAATATTTCTCTCTTAGCCGAACTTGTGGATGACCAAGCGCAATCTCATCATCTTTTTCTATATGCAGAAATCATCAAAAATGTCATTGTGCATACCCCACCATCTCACAGGCGTAGCACACAGCGCCCAATCCAAGGCTCGGAAATGATGCTTCTCTGGCACTTCCCTTTCGAATGCATCTGAAAAGTTACCGACATCAGTTAAACCATCATAATAGGGTAGATTCCTTACCTCCGATGATGCACAGTGCAACGGCTTAGTCATCATATTACAACGTGTCGTAGATACTTCATGCAGTCAGTTCTTCCAGTGCTCCAACTCCTCATCTAAATCTAAAGAGCTTTCACGATCCCATGCAATACATCCATCTGCTATCAGATTCACCCAATCTTAAACTCGCATGGTTATCTTATAAACCTGGTCCAAATCATCATCACTTTCATAATCGTAGACTGGTTCAGTATAACGTGGTCCTTCTGCAGGGTCCAGGGGCACTAATATGTAGAGCGACTTCTTCTCAAATATCATCTTCCTCTTCTTCAAATTGATTACCCCATTGATGTCAGTGGCCCAATCGATCCCAAGGAGCGTAGGGTATGGATTGTTGTCATCCACAATCTCTATCACTTTGAAGTCATCCAATGCGCTCGCGCCCTCAATATCAACTGTCACTCTCTGCAATCTTCCCATGGGGATGATTTTCTACTGATTTTCTATTCTTAATTGAATTAGAGACCACTATAGCACAGGTCTCCCCATCCTCTCCCAGGTATGTTTAGGCAAGACATTCGTGTCCGACCCCGGATCCAAAAGTACTTGATCCATCTCATATTCTCCTATCTACGTAGTGAGCCTCATCTCGTGTCCCATTCTTTCCTTATGTCTACCAATCTTCCTGACTACGTGCAGTCCATCAGGAGCGTTTTCTTTCTCAACACACTTATTTATCAGTTCCTGCGGTCCTTTTATAGCCTTGCTATCGTGCAACAGCTTCACATAGGTGTCCAAAAAACTAGTAAGCATGGAAGGGTCCATTTCTTCAGTTGGCTTGTCCTGACTTCCTATGGTAGAGGCCTTAGCGAAGCTTTTCTTTGCGTCCATAAATTTTTCCCATGCGTGCTTCAGATCAAAATTGACCTCCTTTTCTGGAGCTTTGTGGACCCATTCACTTTCAGTTTACTTCCCCTTATCTTTGCTAGTTGTCATCCCACTCTGCAACACAATATTTACCTTGGGATCCTCTTTGTGAGGCTCAACCCTCATCATCTACAATTTCTGAGTTGGTTGAGGAGGTTAAGCCCCATTTTCACGTATCTTAGCTAGCAATACCGAACAATCTTTAGTTGCGTGGTCAAACTTATTACAATAGCAGCATGACAGACGCATCAGATTCAAGTAGTCTTGTGTGTAGTGTCTCAGTCCTCCACATTTGTAACAAATGACCTATCCCCTACCTCTACCAGGTCCTCCTCCACCTCGGCCTTGTCTGCTCCCCTGATATTCACCTGATGCTCCCCAACACCTTGGTCCAGAGGCCAAATTTTTGCCTACACCCTATAGGTAGGCATTCTATCCATCATTAACTCATAACTACAGAAATTGTGCTCATCATGACCCATCGATTGAAAAAAGTTGCAGAAGAGATGTTGCGGTGTCTATACAAATTTCTGCAGAAAATGGAAATTGTCTTTCGCATGTTTTCCAGCTACCTAATAGATAGCATGCCATAGAGCGAGCCCTATACTTGGCCCTGCTGGATCTTCTGGCCTCAAAGGCATTGGCCCCCCTACTGCAACATAATTTTCGAAGACTGGGCAATCATCTTTGTCATGCCCCTGACCTTTGCACTTCATGCACCAAACTTCTTCGTGCACCTCGGGCTGAGTTATTCTATCTTTCGTCAGACTCTACTTTTCTAGGCGAAGGTTCTGCAACTGCGCATGAATATGCTGAACCCCCATATTAGCATCTTACATCGGTGTCTCATGCAATATCATTGCGATTTCCAGGGCTTCCACCTGGGTCCCAATATTTTGTTGTGATAGTGAAACCCTTAGATGAGGTAGGAGTGAAGCCACAAACCATTCACGGTGCTGCCCATCTGTCAGATTCATGTTAGCTTCACGGATTGTACACTTCAATCTCTGATCTAGATCCCAGGGTGTCTCACCAGGCTTCATCATGATCTCTTTGAATCCCACAATTGATTATGCTTCAGACATAGGTCTACTGAATTTCTTATTCAGTGTGGTCTGGATATCTGCCAATGGAAACATCAGGTTATCAGTGCAGTACTTAATGTACCACATTAGTGCGTGATCCTGTAAAGAACTAACCAATGTTGCTTTCTTTATTTGATCATTTGTGATACCCTGAGCTTCCCATACAGCCTTCGTGATGAACAAAAACTGGTCCAAATCCTCATTTCCCAAGCCCTTGAACATAGTAGCTTTACTAAGTTCACCATACTGAATGGTGGTAGAGGTGGTGGTGGTGTAGGTGAAGGTGCATGTGGTGGAGGTGAAGATGGAAGTGGTGTGGGTAGATGGGGTATTCACGGGAATCCTTGCTTTATCAACTAAACAACACTCTGTGGAGAAGCTTGTGCTGCTTCCTCATCATCACTTAGAGGAGGTTCAATTAGCGGGCTATATTCAGGGCCTATTTTCCCTCTATACCTAAATGTCCTTCAGCTTTGTGTAGCCCCAAACATCAAGGTAGTTGCATAACCCACTTTTCACACAAGAGCATCTTAATCCATGTATTTAAAGACTTTAAATACTTACCTCATGGCCCCTTAAAGACGTGGTGCTCTACTTCATTGTAATGACTAAGGTATCGACCGCAAACTCTGTCACAAACCCTCCTATGATACAATCGAACCAATGATTGACAATGCATGTGATCTTATCTTCAGATACTTCTAATCTCCACACTACTCCAGGGTCCAGACTATTAGACCGTCAAGGCTCCACCTTCCTTGGTCATCTGCCAATTTTACGATCCACTCATACAATTCAACAGAGAAGGAATAGAAGAAGATCTCGTGTATCTATGTGTATAGATATCCGTCCAACCACTGTTCTTTTGTCAATCATGGATTGATGTTCTCTGGTGCTGTGAATTTGTGGATCTTTCTATCCAACCAGTCTTCGATCTATTTCTTAGTTGGATTCTAGTGATGTGAAATCACACATCTCTTTATGTAGATCCTCATCCTGGAAATGAAACCATTTGTTGGCTTGATTGGCACTGACCCAGGTTCAACATTAATTAGCCAAGAAAATCCCTACAATACTGGCCCTTTCGGCATCAATCCACGGAGCATGGACTGAAGTCTCACCCAAAGTAGTATGGGGGGATACAAGAACCAATTTTCCGCACCCCGATATGGTAGTGATGTCGTTTTATGCCCTAACCCTTCCTTCGTACAGACTGATAAGCTTTTTAGGGCTTATCAATATACTTCTCTTATTCAGCTTCAAGACCTTCATGAAGGTTTGCGATCGTCCTTCACATACCCTAAATAGGCGAGTCAGACATTTACGCACCTCTATAATTACTCTTACTGTTGTATTTACTGAAATTAGCTTAAGTCGTGGATAACTTCAACAAGCATTACGATTATCTTCACGTAAACAAATATTCCTACTTGTGTTCATATAATAAAGTAAAACACATAGATTTGTGCATCAATACAACATTAAGTCATAAACCCACTATTCAACATAACTTAATCGCATGCATTTGTAACAGAAGTAAAATAGCTCATGCATAGGCATTTCCAGAATAATTCTCTTTATTGATGTTCAGATCTCCTTTATAGACTCTAACTACCCTGCGCACATAGCTGCAGGGGTCCGCACACTCAGTTGCAGACTTCTACCCTAGGCCTTAGCGCACTCAGCTGTAGAGCCTCTCTCCTACGTTGAGACTCTTCACTCCTAGCTCTCACAGACCCATTACATTCATCAACATCAACTATGAACTAAATACTTCCTTTGACTCCTCTAAAACTTCCCTTTTTTAGTACAATCCCATGGTCCACGAACCAATGGTGGATCTCATAAAATAGACACAAGTTACATAAAATAAGGGTGGAAACCCTTGATGACTCTTTACATCTTCGTGCTCCATGACCACAAAATGCGGAGACTCTACATTCTTTATACAAAACTTGGGCCTTTAGCCCCAAAACTTGAGTTTTTAACCCCAAAATTGACCCTAGGGGACCCATTCCCAACACCCAATTTCACAATTTCGCATTTTGCATTTGTACTTGGCTTATCAGCTTATCGTAATTTTGTAAGTTCACATTTCGGATTTTTTGCAGTTTTAGCTTTGTTTTTGTCCTGTGAAATCGTCGATAGTGTGCGTAATAAGACCTTCTCTTTTGTATCTTTTTCATTAATTTTTGGATTTATGTAGACTTGTAATTCATCTTTTAAAGATACAAAAGGATTCCTAAAAGGTTTTATGACCTTATTCATAAAAAAATTGTTTTATTTAAAAATCAAAGAGTAAAAATAAAACTTATCCTATCTTATTTAAACAAAGAAGGATTTTGTCCTAAAAATTTTAAAGGGTACCCATTATTCTTTCTCCTAAGTCAAAAGATAATGGGGGGTTTTTGAGTACCACAATATTTTGAAAGAAGGTTTCTTTCAGTTTATTGTCGATATTTGCATGGGATCTAGATCGGTTGAGCCAAAATTCATAAACCCCAGACATGGAAAACGAATTTGTGAATAAACCTAATGATATTGTAAAGGATAGGGTTTTGCAACTAGAAGCACAAATTGTAGATATAAACCAGTACTGTGACCAATAATCTCAGGCTATTCGAAGAAGATGTGAGTTCTAATGCAAAGGTTTGATCCAAGGCCAAATTAGGAGATTGAGAAGAAATAGAGGAGCCACATAAAGAACCCAAGAGAGATCAGCCTAGTTCGAGTGTCATGAACGATTTATAGTCTCTATTCAAAATGGAAGTGAAGGTAAATATCAAGGCATATAAAGGTGATATCGACACTCTGAAGCTAAATCACTAGTTGCAACAATCAGAATTTTATTTTAGTGTTCATCATATAGAGGAAGAACAAAATATTTCATTTTCATGAAAAAACAGAGGGTCATGCCCTAACCTATTGGGAAATCAACAAGAATACATTGAGGTTAGAGGGAGATCCTCCAATGACTATGTGGGATGAATTTAAAACCTCATAAAGTCACTATTTTACCCTGTTAGGTAAGTAAAGGACTAGTGGATCTGGTGGCACTACTTCAAGCAGAAGCGAGGGCAGGCTATACTAGAGTACACTATAGAATTTAGAAATATTTCCATAATTATGTGTATCTTACCAAAGAACCCATATGTACTCCTTGAGTATATGGGGGGTCTACACAACCATCTACGGAAGCAAGTGATGTTTTTCAAGCCTAGATTGGTGGATGAGGCTTGTCTATTGGCACAATACCTTGAGAACATAGGCCTAAATAAAGGGAAATTAAATGGATCAAAGTAGAAGGAGAAATAGGACACTTATAAGGAAGAGAAGAAGAAGTGAAAAGGGTGAAAATATAAAAATATGGTAGCCAAAACACACTAATGAAAATATCCCAACAACCATTATAACATTGACGGTCATACAAAGGAGAAGTGTTGGAAGTTACATCCAGAGCTTAACCCGAAGAACAAAAAGAATGATGCAAAGAAGTAGAATTGCATGGCCACTTATTTTAATGACAAGGTTGAAAGTAGCTCATATGTGAATGATAGAATCATATGTGCATCAATATAGAAGGAGGTGAAACTAAGTAGCCTTCAACAATAGAAAGAGAATGAAAATACTAATTTCTTCCATATAAATATATAGCTTAAAAAACAAAGATTGATTATATGTTTAACTTGGGATCACAAGAAAATCTCATTGTAGACGAGTTGGTCAAAAAATTGGGATTGGAATTTTATGATCATCCAAACCCATATTCATAGGGTTGGGTAAATAAGGATGCATAAATAAAGGTAACCAAAGAAAAATTAAATTTGCTATCAATGTTGATTTTGTTTATGAGGTAGAACTAGATAAAATTCCCCTTAATGTATGTGGAGTGGTGTTTGGAAGTCCCCATATGTATATGAGGGATTTAATCTTCATATAAAGAGGAAACTAGTACCAGTTCATCAAGGATGGAAAATCATTCACCATCAACACACATAAATCCAAATAAAAAATTTCACTAGTAAGTTCCAACCAAGTCAAGAAACTGATAAGTTCTAACAAGAAGTAGGTTTTACTATTTTTAAGAGAAAATCGGTCTATAGAAGATTTAGTAAGAGAAAATTCATCCCTCAAGGGGTGTACTAAGAAATAAAGACGACAATTAAAAGATTTGATGCCAACATATAGGGATTTGTTCCATGAGCCTAAAGGGCTACCGCCCAAGGGGGAAGTGGAGCACGAGATCGAGCTATTGTCAGATCCCCTGTTGTTAAAAATTTAGTTGTATATAAGTTTTTTATAGAAAAAGTGAGGTGAAGAAAAATTTACAACAACTGTTGGAACAAGGTGTCATTTAGTTGAGTACATCACCATGTGGGTTACCTATTATCAATGTGCCAAAGAAGGATGGGACTTGGTGAATGTGTATTGTTTACCATTAGGTGAATTTTGAGATTAAAAATGGGCCTCAAAGCAAAAGGTGTACTAACAAAATTAACTTTAAAATAACCAATAGGATTCAATATGAGGATGTCATCCTCGGAGGAGAATATTTTGTAAGGAAAAGGAGAAAACTACTTTTTATTGTATTTTCAACTTATCGCCTTGTAGGTTAACTCAAATGTCAAGTGTAGACACCCAGTGGATGCATAATTAAATTCCACATCCAATGATTACCCACTCTACATAATTCTGATTAGACCCACATAATATATATATATATATATATATATATATATATATATATATATATATATGGAAAAAGTGTGCTCAACATTCTTTTTCCACGTATTTTAATTTTTCTATGTGAGTCTACTGTGAAGTATGTAGGGTGGGAACTCATTGGATTCAGAATTAAATTTGCATCCAACAGGTGCATACACTTGACATTTGAGTAAACCTACAAGGCGATAACACGAAAATACAATAAACAATACTTTTCTTCCTTTTTCTTTAAAAAATTCATAAGTCTTATTTTATTATTTTCCTTAGGAGGTCAATTTAGACCCAAAAATTCCCCTAATGAGGCTACTCAACAAAATCACACTCAAGAACTGTTAAACACATACTGGCATCAGAGTGTTGCATTGAATACTATGAAGTTGCATTGGTGTCGATTTTTGAAGATATTTCAAAATAATTTTTATTGGTCACAATTGTTGTTGCTATGTTGTAGTTTTATTCTGCATTGAAGAATGAACTAGGAGAGGAGGTGTAGTCGATTCTCCAGCTCTTTGTCATATGCGATGTGATGGCCTGGCTAGAGTTGGCCTTCAATCTATCAATGTCCCAACTGGATATAATCTAAAAAATATTCTTCTCCAACTCATATGATTGCATCATCAAGGACGAGAGCAAGAGCCCATTGGAGAGAGAGGAGGTGAAACGTCTTTGGGTACAATTCTTTATTTGGCAATTAATTAAACAAAGTGAGAAATTTGGCGTAGGTGTGTTGAATTTTTTGGTATTATATGATTTTGAATGGTTAATGGTGTTGTGGGTTGAAACGTTGTTACATATATGGTTGGAAAATAGTGTTATTTTGGTGAACAATATATTTTCTTATATGACATGACATATGAGCCTGGTTAATTGTTGGGTGTGGCATCCCCTAAGGCAAGTTTTTGGGTTTAAAGCCCAAGTTTTTACTAAGTGTAGTGTAAAGACTCCGTGATTTGTCGGCGTGGATCGCGAAGATTGTAAATGAGTCAGAGGGTTTTCCACCCTCAATTTTGTTATGTAATGTCAGCTTAAGAGATATACCCATGGTACGTAGACCATGGGATTGTATAAATAGAGTGAGGCTCTAAGTTGTAAGTAGAAATGGAATCAGTTGATGGACCTAAGATGAATTGAGTCTAAGTTGAAGCGTAGAGTTGTGTCTTTTGGGTCGTAGGGTAGGAGAAGCCTCTATAGCTGAGTGCGTAGAGGCCTAGTAGTCTGCAACTAAGTGCGCGGACCCCTGCAGTTGAGTGCGCAGGGTGAGTCGAGTCTGTAATTGATTGAAGAAGTAATAAAAGAGAAGTTTCTTATCATTCTGTTTATCTTTTTATGTTTATGAATTACAGTATATTGGGTATGAATTGCAAGTTTACTGTTTAATTAGTGCACTAACTTATATGAATGTTTGGAATAAGTAAATATAATTTAAGTATCTATTTACAAGAAGCTAACTAACACTAATAAGAAGATAAGTAAGATCTACGGTGTAGCTAGGGGAATTAGCCTAGATTGCTGCTCTAGCAGTGCAAAAGCACCACAGTCCTTGGTTAGGGCTACGCGAAGGTAATTTTAACAATTCACAAAAGTATCGCAGGTCAGTAAAGTGTGCGAAGCAACCTGTGTGAAGCCAACCCACAGTTGGACTAAAGCGACACATCAGAAATCTCTAGGGTGCGGAAACTTGGTTCTAGCATCCCCCCTTACTGCTTCGGGTGAGACCTCAATCCAAGCTCCGTAGGCTATTGCCGAAAGGGCCAGTAGTATAGGGATTTTTTTGGGTAATTAACTCCGAACCTATGTCAGGCCCCATTAAGCCAACAAATGGTTCCATTGCTGAGACTGAAATCTGCATAGAGATGTCTGATGTCGCATCACTGGAATCCAATTAAAAAGGAATTGAAGGATCGTTAGATAGGAGAATTCATGAATTCGCGGTGTAGGAAAATAGGAATCCGTGACTATCAAAGGAAAAGTGATTAGACTGCTACTGATACACAAAGATCCATGAAATTTTCTTTGCATCTTTCCCTACAAAGTTGTATGAGTGGATCGTGAAGCTAGCAGATAGCCAAGGAAGGTAAAAGCTCGATAGTCCTATTGTGTGGACCCCTGAATTGGTGCGTAGATTGGAAGCATCGGAGGATAATATCGTGCGCACTATTGATCACTAGCTTGATCTAATTATAGGAGGATTCATTACTAAGCTCATGGTAGACACTTCAGTCAACTACAACGAAGTAGAGCGATTCTTTCTCAGAGGACCGCGAGGTAGGTACATTAAGTCTCTGAACACTTGGATTAAGATGTTATTGTGTGAAAAGTGAATTATGCAGTTACATTGATGTTCAGAGCTACATGAAGTGGGAGAATTTACAGAAATGAAGAAAGTGCGGGACTAGAGACTAGCCCCTTGATCTCACCTCCACGAGAGAACGAGGAAGAACTCGCAATGAAGTGCGATCCAATTGATAAGGCAGAGGATTCCGTACATATCACCCCCACCCACACCATAGCCCATTTCACCAACATCACCTCCATTTTCACCCATACCAACTCCACCACCACCACATTTTAGTATGTCGAGCTTGATAAAGTTTCTTGTGTTCAAAGGAGGGGTAAATGAAGATCCAGACTAGGTTTGGTTCCTAGTAAAAGCTTTATGGGAAGCACAGGAAATTATAGACGATAATATCAAGAAAGTGACGTTGGTTAGTGCTCTGCAGGATTGCAGGCTGAACTAGTACATTAAGCACTCAAATGACCATCCGAATGCAGGAATCACGACTATCCAAGCTGCACTAACTAGGGAGTTTAACAGGCCGAAGTCAAGGTGTAGTCAATCATTAGGTTCAAGGAGATTACGATGCTACTAGGTGAGACTCCTTGGGAGTTGGATCAGAGATTGAAGTGCACAATTCGTGAAGCTTACATGACTCCGACAGATGGACAACATCGTGAATGATTTGTAGCATCACTATCACATCATTTGAGGAACGCGCTAACGCAGTAGAGATTGAAAACTCTGGATGAAGCTTTAGAGACTGCGATGAGACTACATGAGAGCCCAATGCAAGATCCTAACTTATGATTTCAGCAAATCCATGCGTAGTTGAAAAACTTGTGCCTAGAAATGTAGAGCCTAAAACAGGACTGGATAGCTCGACTAGAAGTGCGCGAAGAGGTGTGGTGCGTGAAATGTAATGAGCAGGGTCATGACAAGGACCATTGCCTGATGTTCACAAATTACCTCATGGGAGGAGGGTCGATAATAAGACCGGAAGTGCAAGCAGAACCAAGTGTGACTCCTACTCTGTGGTGTGTGATTTGTCAAATAGGAGGAAAGCATGCTACAAACAACTGTCATCTATTGCAGACGTACACGCAGACATCGCAACAGTTGTTCTGTAATTTCTGTATATTGGTGGGACATGATGAGCGGACCTGCAGAAGTTATGAGCTAATGATGGATAGAACTCCCACCTACAGGGTTTAGGCTAAAACACAGCCCCTAGACCAGAGTGCAGGGATGGTGCGCACCATATTTCAGGGACGCGGATGAGGCCGAGGTGGATGAGGACCTGGAAGAGGTCACAACCACCTGATATGCTACAATTTTGAAGGGACAGGGCATTATGCCCATGATTGTATGGATCCAATTCATCCATCGTGTCTGTACTATACATTTTGTGATCACGAGATGGAGGATTGTCCTACATTGATAGCTAGGATATGTGACAAGGGAGCGCTACTGCCTCCCCCGACTCAGAACCTACAAATGATGAGGTCTGAGCCACACGAGGACGATCCAAATGTGAATATTGTGCTCCGGAGTGGAATTACGATGGAAGATGATAAAGGAAAACAACTAGCAGATGAAATTTGGGTTCGCAAAGCTCCGACAAAGGAAGCGGAGTTTGATTTGGAGTGCGCTTGAGAAAATTTTATGGAAGCAAAGAAGAGCTTCACTGATGCCTCCACCTTAGGAAGCAAAGACAGATCAGAGCTAGAAATGGACCCATCGATGCTCACAATATTCTTGGAAACATGTATGAAGTTGTTGCGTGATAGTAAGGTTGTAAATAAATTACAAGAGCTTATTAATAGATGTGCTGGGACCATGCAGGGAGAACCATGCATGGTCCGGAAGATTGAAAACATAAGACAAGAACAAGAATAGAAATGAGGTTAACTGCGCAGATTGGAGAATACAAAATGGACCAGTAATTTTGGACATATGATCAGACGTGAATATTCTGCTGAAGCAAACATGGGAACGCATGGGGAGACCAATGCTACAGTGGTCTCCTATTCAGCTGCACATGGCCAACCAACAAAAGATAATACCCTTGGGATGACTGTAAGGAATCATAATGGATATTGAAGGAGCGAGCGCACTAGCCGATTTCAAGGTAATAAAGATTGCTGATGACAACAATCCCAACCCCATGCTCTTAGAAATCGATTGGGCCACTGACATGAATGGGGTGATCAACTTGAAGAAGCGCAAGATGATTTTTGAAAAGAAGTTTATGTGCATAGTGATACCTTTGGACCCTGCTGAGGGATCACGCTACACTAAGCCAGTGCACGACTGTGAAAGTGTTGACGACTTAGACTACATCTACAAAACAAATGCTTGAGAACAAGACTGAGTAAATCCCACTGCAGATGGATGAATTTCATGGGAGCGCGACAACTCCTGTACTTCAGATTCGGATGAGGAAATAGAGCGATGGAAGAACAGGTTACATGAGGTAACCACACTTAACTATAACATGATGACAAGATCATTGCATTGTGTTTCCATGGAAATGAGGGATCTACCTACTTACGACGGATTAGGTGAGGTAGATGACTTCTTGGAAAAATTTGAAAATGAGGTACCAAAGAAGCAGCGTTTCAAAGCCTTGAATTGGGTACTGTGCGCTACGCCCGCGAGATGGTGTGGTATGCACAAAGGAAACTTTGAAGACTTGCACGCATGCAGAAGGATGATGTGCACAAGGTTTGGGAAACTTACAGGGTGAGTTGTAGATGAACACAAGAAACAGGATGGTCCGCGTGCACATTTGTGCAGGTGGGTACAGGCGTATGATAAACAACCTATGCGGATACACATGAGGTTCACATTAGGAGATATGGCCTATAAGCATGGGTTAGGAGGGGAAATGTGCAAACGGCTCTTCAAGATGGAATGATAGAATGTGGAAAGAATGAGCGTGCAAAAGGTTATCCCTGCGAGAGCCTTTAATGAAGTTTGCAAAGCCTTGAACAAGGTATGTAGGGCGTAGTGAACTGATTGGGACCTGTGAGTACCAACAGTTCTATGGGCTCATAGGGAAACATGCAAGAAACTGATGGGAAAAACGCCTTCTAGGCTAGGCTATGGTATGAAATCTGTACGTCCAAGGGAGTATCACAAGCCTAGTCCATGCATAGCGGCATTTGCTGACATGGGGATTGCGGGACCTTGGAAAAAGGAATCATGCAGTTGAAAGAAATTGGGGAAGTACGCGTAGAACTTGATGAAAAAATTCAGCAGAATGATCTTTGGCTCCAAGAACTCATGAAAGAAAAAATCCAATTGAGGGAGAAAAGCGCCATGGTGGAAGAGGAAGTCAAGAAGCTAGAGGAAGAGGTAAAAACAGATTTTCTTGACAAAAAGACTGTGTTGGTGAAACAAGATGCACATGATTATGATGATAATTGGTAGACTACTACCGAGAATTGATCAATTTAATGCCTTGGATTGGACCACATATCACTAAGAGGATCACAAATGGTGGTATGCTGCAAATGGTAAATTGCACAGTGCAGGTATTGAAGCCAAAAGGTGAACTTTTCCCAGAAAAATTAGATGATGATCGGATGAAGCCATATATAGGTGGCATAGCCACCTGACTAGCCGTGGGAAGAACAGTCTTAGCACCCCAGGTAGTTGAAAGGAGGTGCAAGACTATAAACTACTATTCCTGGAAGCTGCGCGATGAAGAGGCTACACGGAGGAGAGAAGTGTCACAAGGTCTGCGACAGTGCAGGGGTATCTGCATTGCCATGTGGGTTGGTTGGAAAGTGACTGTTATAGTCAGTATTCATGATGTGACATTTCGTTTGAGACCTAATGGAGTGGGCGGCATGTAGTTACGACAGACTTTATGGGCAAGATTTGAGAAAATCTACCGCTAAGGGAGCATTAATGGAGCAGATTTTGGGGGAATGGTCAAATTTGAATTCAAAAGACACTATAAATTACAAAGGGCTTCCCAGCAAACAACACTTGGACAACTGAGAATTGAGTTGTTGTGCACTTGAAATCTTCTAAATCGAGACCTATTTTCCCTATTGAAAGTGCAGTTTGAGCATCTGATTGAATAGTTGAGCGATTTCTAGACTAGTACAATGGCAACCTCTGAAGAAGCCTGGGAAATCGGAGAAATGACCGCCGAAGAGGCCGCATAGGCCATAATAGTAGGGGATGCCCCAGAGAGTGCTTGGATAACTACAGAAATCCCTAAATCACTGAGCACACTGAGACCAAAGAAAGATAAGCAGTCCATGATTCTGGTATGTGTGTCCCCGCGAAACCCGTTGTGAACCAAACTAAATATGGAGGAAAAAGGGAAAGTGGTTAATATGGAAACCGACAAGGAGGAAGAAGACCTAGAGAATATCATCATAGAAGAATATGAAGATGAGGGCATGGAGGAAGAAACTAAGGGCACGGCCCCTCTAACCAAGCTGCCCGCATATGTTCCTCCTCGGAAGGGGAGGGAAACGGTGCCCAAGGACCTAGATGAGAGTAAAAGCCCTTTGCAGACTCCACTGCTACCTGATGATATCATTTTTGAGGGAGTGCACTTGGGAAGGGTGCGAAGCTTAAAATTTGAAGATTAGGATCTTGCTAACCACGAGAAATTCCCTCACTTGGCAATTGCACACCTAATGAAGCTAAAGAAACACACCGCGGTAGGGGTCAGAGAGTTGGAGCTGCGCAAGTGGTTGTGTGGCGTTGAAAAGGAAGGTTTGTTGAACCTGCTCTAGGTGCCGCACTACTATCGCGCCCCAGTAACTATCTTCATCATCAGGTAGCTACTATGCTTGGTGCATGATGGGTGTTTATGGCTGGAGGAGCCGATCCCCATCATGGACCACCTGATACATAGAATTACCCGACTCCCGTGTAAAGGAGAATACATAGCAGACATCTCAAAGGGTAAAAGCAGTGACTTGGCCATCACAGAGGCCATGAAAAGGAAATATAAGCTGGAGAAGAAAAGTAGGGGTTACGCAATATCTAGTATCAACAATGACACAGTCAAGGTTGCAACTCAAATACTGGCGGGTAAGGTTATGTGGAAGTGTCGCATGGATGATGTACCCACGCCGGTGATTGCACTTGCTGAGCAATGTGTGGAAGGGGTCCAATTTAACTGGCCTGAATATTTGTGTAATGAGTTCCTGGAGAATTTCCGTGAGGCACGAGAATAGGGGAAAACCTTCCACTACGCATGGCTTCTGCTGTCCATAGTGCTAGTGGCTGGAGAATTACTGGAGGACAACCAGTTCCCCACGATTGTGAAGGATCTCCCAGAGATCGTGAAGTACGCTTCACTGTGGGATACTAAAGATGCACATAGGATCTAGGAGAATAAAATATTCTGGGTGTTCATGGAGATGAACATCAGAATGGCAATTAACCGCAAGTTGCGGTTATCACCCACTGTCTACAACAACCTACAAAGTTTTGTAGAGTTTAAAGTGGACTTCCATCACATCTACCTTAGGGGACACAAGGACCCTGCAAATAAGTGGAACGAACTTCCATATAATGCCACAGATGATGTGATATTTGACATACTCAAGACATGGGCATCAGAATGGCGCACTCTAGATATCTCCGTAGTGGGAGCTGAGAAGTCTACTGTGCAGAGAAAGAAGGAGGAGGCAAAATTGAGCATGGCACAATTGGCAGACAAGAGAAGAAAAGAGGCAGCAGTGAAGGCGTAGGAGGTGCGGGACACTGCACAGACTGCAGCAACATAGTAGAAGTGTGGCAGGCAGCAGAGAAGGAGCGTGAGGGTTGGAGGTCACCCTCGCTTGAGCAAGAACAAGAGAGCATCAACACAATTGAATCGCCACCGTCCAACAGAGCAGATGGGGTAGTGAAAGAAGGCAAAGGCGTCGAAGCTTCCTTTCGACCCAATCACACTTACCAATGGGGATCTACACAATATAGGAGAGACGGTGCATGACGTCACCACGAAGGCCCTCTAGTAGTTCGCAAAGGAGAACCAGATTGTGTTGGGGGCCCTCTAGTGGCAGATTCATGAGTTGTAGGTGCACACTCCTCAAGTTGGTATGCTCTCGAAGAGCCTCGTAGCAGGAATAGTTGCAACTGAGGAAATGATGTGTGCTCGCATGACCAATGCAATAGTGCTTCTAGAGGGGGCACTGGTTACAAAAAATAAGGTTGACAACGCTGAAAGGAATAGGGATCAACATGGCTGTACTCCCCTAGGAGACGCTCTATATTCCCCAAGATGGGATTATTGTAGAACTACAGGATAGGGAGAGCTGCGCACTGCAGGTGTTGAGTGAGAAAAGGATCAACATGGAGCAGGTGAGCTTGCAGCATGATGAGGTCGTATCTCAGAATAGGAAGATGGTATAGGTAATTAAAGAAGCTTTCCAGATGGTCCCTAAGTTGGCCATCCTACCAGAGGCACCTGCAGAGGCGCGCATCTAGAGATTAGTGGTAGGGGTGCGCGAGGCATGAGAAGAGATGGCTAAGGTTTAGCTAGAATTGAACCTCTAGATAGAAGAGCTGCGTTTGAAGGCACAACCTTCAACTCCTCCAGAGGTAATGGAACAGCGTGCTAGCGCCATCACAACGGGAATGGAAGAGATCAGTAGTGCAGTAAAGGACTGCACCAAGATGTTGGAGGAGTCTTTCGAAGTTTTCAATACTCTACAGGAGGACCCGAACATACAACACTTGGAGACAGAGGCACGCGAGCTGCAGCAATGGTATAATGACATAAAAGGGACCACACAGATTGTGGCCCTTACATAGAGGCTCACGCGAGTGCGACATGCCAAGGCACTTAAGGAGCAGGTAGATGCGGCACGACACAAAGAAGTGGTTTTGAAGGCACGCATCTAACCATGGATTGATGAGGCCTTCATCATCACAGCAACAATCAAGTGTAAGCTCACGGAAATACAAGGGACATAGGCGCAGTTGGAGGGAAACAGTTCAGTAGTTTCTGAACAGCACGTCCAGGAGATATAGTAGGCAGCGGCTCAGTGCACTGCCGACCTCACAGCAGCCCAAGCAGAGCTGGGAGGTCTCTACATGAATATCTTTGCACTGATTGAGTGACTCGAGGGTGAGTCACAATGTTTGTGTTAGGGGCCTGTTGGGCATGAGATCCCCCAAGGAACGTTTTGGGGCTTAAAGCCCAAGTTTTGACTAAGTCTAATGTAAAGACTCCGTGATTTGTGGGCACCAAGCGCAAAATTGTAAATGAGTTAGAGGGTTGTCCACCCTCAATTTTGTTATGTAATGTCAGCTTAAGAGATCTAGCCATGGTCCATGGACCATGGGATTGTATAAATAGATAGAGGCTCTAAGTTGTAAGTAGAAATGGAATTAGTTGATGGACCTAAGATGAATTGAGTCTAAGTTGAAGCGTAGAGTTGAGTCTTTTGGGTCGTAGGGTAGGAGAAGCCTCTGCAGCTGAGTGCGTAGAGGCCTAGTAGTTTGCAACTGAGTGCGCGGACCCCTGAAGCTGAGTGTGCAGGGTGAGTCGAGTCTGTAATTGATTGAAGAAGTAATAAAAGAGAAGTTTCTTATCATTCTGTTTATCTTTTTATGTTTATGAATTACAGTATATTGGGTATGAATTGCAAGTTTACTGTTTAATTGGTGTGTTAACTTATATGAATGTGTGTAATAAGTAAATATAATATAAGTATCTATTTATGAGAAGCTAACTAACACTAATAAAAAGATAAGTAAGATCTGCGATGTAGCTAGGGGAATTAGTGCAGATTGCTGCTCTAGCAGCGCGAAAGCACCACAGTCCCTAGTTAGGGCTACGCGAAGGTGATTTTAACAATTCGCAAAAGTATCGCAGGTCAATAAAGTGTGCGAAGCAAACTGCGTGAAGCCAACCCACAATTGGACTAAAGCGACACATCGGACATCTCTAGGGTGCGAAAACTTGGTTCTAGCATCCCCCCATACTGCTTCGGGTGAGACCTCAATCCGAGCTCCACTGGTTGTTGCCGAAAGGGCTAGTAGTACAGGGATTTGTTTGGCTAATTACCTTCGAACCTGGGTTAGGCCCCATCAATCCAACGTTAATACATATAGATTCATATGTACGTTGGGATTGTTTTGAAGACCATAAACCATGAGCACGTTGACCCTTTTATATGGCATATATTGTGAAGACCATGTGTCATATGGGATGGACATGTCATATGTATGTATGGTTTGAGATGAAAGTAGTATGAAATATGCTATGTGGGATTCACACTTTTTGATGGACATATTTCATATGGTATGAAATTGCATGGTGTATGGACCTATATTGACAGCTTACATCCTTATTTGAAGATTTTTTTTGAAGACAGTTGTATGCCAATCAGTTTTTTTGCAGTGACATTATTGTGAAATGGATCTAATTGGTGATGTATTAGAATTATTGAATACTCTAATACATTCTACTTTATACAATACAATTATGGTTAAAAAATCCATTCTCACATATATTCAAACGTGTTTGAAAAATGTACAAGAAAACATTGAATTTTTGTAGCTAGAGTCTCAGCTTCAGCAAGATGAGTTACAACAAAAAAGGCATCAGCAACAAGAATATGAAGTTGAGGTTGATTCAGTTCCCAGTTCAAGAGCAAACTTGCATGCAAATTCAGAAATTCAGACTACACTTCCCAAGAAAATCATCATACCTTGGGAATAGCTTGTCCATAACAGGCATAGAATAGGTCTTGGATATGATAAGGAGGTTTCCTTTCATATTCCAGATTACTCAAAGCCCATTTAGTTTCAGAGTGCTAGATTCCTTCATGGCAGTTCACCTTCAGTTGTTCCATATTCTGCTCCTCTTCCACACCAACAACAATAGATTATAAAATGCCAACACTGCGACCGAGTTGGCCATATGAAAGATCATTGTTTTGATCTTCATGCATGTAAGGACTATCGTAAAACTAGTCATTATTCAAATAGATGCTTCAAAAACAAGCCTCCTGTAAGATAAAATATTCATCTTGGATGGATCGCTTCTTAGTAATGGGAATCAACAACCAAGAAGATATTTCAGTCATATGTCTGAACTTTATCTAGAGTATTGAACAGTCTTGCAGTCAAGTTTTCTCCATCATATCGCCTTGTATCTGACAGGGGGGAAGTGATGGTCATCTACAAGCTTCAAAGCCACATCAAGAGAGCTTGATCCACAACCTTCCATACTAGATTCAGAGTTATAGCTAGAAACAAAGATGCCCCTGAGCATGCCTTAAATTGGTAATTCCTCTCCAAAGAATTGGGGACACTTCCTCTACCAGAAGACTTCAACTTCTTTCCAGTTTTGGAAGAGTTCTAGGAATTTCACTAAGCATTCCAAATTTGATGGTCATCCTTAAACCATCACTGGTTGAGACCTCCCTTTTCAGGTTGAGGTTCTCCCTTTTATGTGGGTTGATACCTCCCTTTCATGGTTGAAGGTTTCCCTCTTCAAAACATCAGGAGCACTTCATCTAGCAAAAGACATCAACTTCTTGCTAGACCTAGAAGAGTTCTGGGAACTCTACTGAGCATTCTAGTGTTGGTGGTCATCCTTAAACCACCTCCCTTGATACCAACATTTCAGAGAGCACATTCATCCTAGTGCTGCCATGCATTTTTGCATGTTTTTTTATTACAACTCTCTTCTTGGACTCATACATAACCCTTCAGATTAAGGGGGTGAATGTTGGACACCTAATCCTCTAAGGGTTGGTGTGGAAACTGAACAGCCAAAGGGAGTCTAAGGGACCACTTGGAATATGAAACCAAGGGTCGCACCATGTACTATAAATGTATATCATGTCAATAATAGAGGTACTCTCATGCTTATCATTCATCCAATGTGTCTACCATGTATGTGTTTAATAGGATCAGGTACCCCCTGCCCAGAATAGATGATTTGATGGATTAGTTTCAACAATCAAAATACTTCACCAAGCTAGACTTAAAGTATGGATATCATCAGGTTTGAGTTAGAGAAGAAGATACCTGAAAGACCACCTTCAAAACCAAGTAAGGTTTGTATGAGGATTTATTCATGCGATTTGGATGATGCAATGCACCAACTACGTTTATGAGGTTAATGAATGATATATTGTGCCCTTTAATGGATTCATTTTTTATCGTCTATTTGGACGATATACTAGTATACAGTTCTACCTAGGAGGAGCACATCTCACATTTTATGCAAGTGTTGAAGACATCAAAGAAGTACAAGCTTCTAGAAAATCTCAGGAAATGTGAGTTTCCATAGTAGTATTTGGTGTATGTGGGGTATGAGATAGGTGGAGGAGAGTTGAAAATAGATCCTTCCAAGATGGAAACCATTATGAAATGGCTAGTGCTTTTTGAATTTGTAGTTATGGTCAATATTCATCTTGATGTACTTCTTCATAAGAAATTCAAATTTTTGTATTTATCAAAACAACAAAATGTTTGGCTCTCAAGTGTTCAAGTAGGCCCTCCATCTCCTATAATTCAATTAAGCCAACGTTGACACCCATTTGATCTCATGTAGTGGCTATAAATAAGAGCTCCTCATCATCCTCAAAGAAATAACTCATCTAAGCATAAAATTAAGATATTTTTGGGCATACGAATCAATTTAAGGAGTAGATCAAGGTGAAGAAGTATCTTGGAACAACGAATTATTTATGTGATCCATCTGTGTTCTAGAAGGTAAAAAATTATGTGACTTGTATCATGTGAAAAGAGCCAAATCCCATGACATATGACTTGTGCAAGTAAGTTGAATTCTATGATTAACATTTTGTACTAGAAAACCAAAGTTTGTGGTTCTTTTTTATGATAGAGATCTAAATCTTGTGAATTATATCCTGAGCAAAGAGGCTAGAGTTTGTAATTTGCATATGTCATAGAGGTATGAACCCCTTTGGTCAACATTTGTGATAGAGGGCCAAAATTTCTAAGGTACATCTCTGTGGAGAAGAGAGTTAAGTATTCTATGTAATCTTTGTGTTTACAATTTGTTTTAAGAGGGTTGACTTGGACACTTGGTAAACTTCGTTAGTTTGTCTATAAATTTGACTTTGATATCTCTTGTTGAATTGGTTCTCTAAGGAAAGAAGTTGTTGGATTTTCCCAGCATAATTATTGTGTTGATATTGTGCACTGTGATCTTTTTTTTCTTACTCTTGTATAATTGACCTTCTAAAGTATAATTGCTTGATGAAAAAGTGGTATTTGTTAAAATGATTATATATATAATCACAAGTAATTATCAGTGTTTAGAAATTAGTACATTTGATTCGAATTTAAACAGGAATGCAACAAATTAAAAATATTACCATAACTATAGAAATGCAACAGAAATAACACTTCATTTCATTAATATCAGATACTGAAATATGCTTACAAAAAAATGGAAATAAGACTAGCTCGATTGGTGGTAGCTTATCTTTGATAAGAGATGGGGTGGCTACATGCCTCTGAATTGTGTTACAATGAGGCTTGAGGGCCTATTTATTATTGAGAAACACTAGAAAACCCTAAACATCCAAAAACCTAAACCTAGGAGATGAAATGCCAAACTATGGGCCTAGTTGGGGTAAATTGGTACATCAACTTCCCGGGGTCGTAACTTTGGCATACGATCTTTGTTTGATGCACACGATACCTTGTTATAAAGATATATCTGAGGAATACAACTATTTACAATGAATATTGAGTTGAAAACTCATATTCACCAACTATTATTTTCCAAAAAAACACATCGTTTAGGGCCTCAAAATGGCTTCAGAAGTTTAGGACCTGAAAAACTACCAAAAATAATAAATTGTGCTACAATTAAGGAAATTGAAAAACTAAAAGAAATAATGGTTGGGGTCCAATTAGAATAGGTAGTTGACCACCAATATCCACCTAGATCATTCCTCCCCACTTAGGAATCAATGATCCCCATTACATTGATTTCCTCCATGAGATGAGTAAACTTCTGCTGAACTTGGTCCTTGGTGAGACACTTGCCCTGTTGAAGGAGTTGGCCTGCTTTGATAACTTGATATAGCTGGATCCTTTTGTTTTCGGGTGTTCTTGATCTGTGTTTCCATGATTCAATTAGTTGAGGCTTGTTCCATGTAGTCTAGATTTAACTCTGTAGGTGTGAGATGTTCTGCAATGTTTGATGTGTCCAAAAATGGTGGGAAGTATGGTCGAAGGAGGTCCACATTGAAAACTGGGTGTAGGCCAAGGAATGGGGGAATGCTGAGTTCAAATGCATTGTCTCCCACAACCCTGGTAATGGTGTTAGGACCATATCAGAGTGGTCTGAGCTTCCGATAGGCTTTGGTAAGGCGTTCCTTCTACAAATGCAACCAGACTTTGTCTCCCACCTGAAACTTGTGTCGCACCCGATTTTGATCATGTTGCTACTTGTACTTGGCATTTTTGTTCTCCAGGATGTCGTGGATCTTTTGGTCGATGTGTTGGATGTGTTCAATAAATATAGTCGCTTTATTAGCCTCAGACAGTACATGTGTTGATTTGGTCTGCATGTAGGTTTTAAACCCATACAAAAATTACCTACATATTAATTCTAAGAACAAAAAATAAACAATGTGAGAGCATAACACATAAAACACATATACACAAAGATTTTCCCCTGGATCCCAAAACTGGGACTACCAGCTTGATTTTTCATTTTTTTATTTTCAATGTTACAATACATATTTATACATGTCGAAGTATCCAATACCATGGACTGAAAACCATCGCGTCCAAAACCATGGACTGAAAACCATCGCGTCCAAAACCATGGACTGAAAACCATCACGTCGAAAACTGTGTGCAAAAACCATGCACAAAACCATAGGTAGGTCTGCCCAACCTAATATAGGGTCAAAAATATTTCCCCCGGGGTGCTGCCCCGAACCTTGTGGAGGGGGGCTACCCGTCCCCCTTAAACCCCCTACAAGGGGGGCTACCAACCCCCCTATGATTCCCCCACTGCACAATCGGTGCAACGAAGGGGGGGCTCCACCCCCCTCTAACCCCCTGGTTAACTACGTAGACTAGTCGTGGAAAGAATATAACACAACCCAATATTTTCTCACTTGTTGTTTTCTTTCCACAGGGGGCCACAAGAGAGCTTACTCATTTATCTAGCCCTACAATGCCCATTGTTTCTCTACACCAAGAGAAATTCTTAGAGCTCATAGATTTTCGCAATGCATCTACAGTATTCTTCAAAGTGTCCACCTTTACCAGCAACACCTTTCTGTCTTCTATCATATCCCTCACAAAGTGATACTGAACATCAATGTGCTTTGTCTTTGAATGGTAAGCAGGGTTCTTTGCCAAGAAAATTGCACTTTGGATGTCACAGTCTATCCTTATAGCTCCTTGTACTAACCCCATACTTGAACACAATATCTATAACCAAACTGCTTCTTTGCTTGCATAAGTGGCTGCCATGTATTCTGCCTCTGTAGTTGATAGTGCCACTAAAAATTGTTTCTTACTCATCCAATTGACTGCACCTCTAAATAGGTTAAACACATACCCACTTGTAGATCTTCTCTAATCCAGATATCCAGCCCAGTCTACATCAACAAAGCCATGAATATCCAACACCCTGTCCAATCCTGGTCTTCCTTCGTAACACAAACCATAATCACTAGTGCCACGCAAATACCTGAAAACCTACTTCACTGTTGTCCAGTGTTCCTTCCCTGGTTTTGACATAAACCTGCTCAATACTCCCACTACATGTGCAATGTCTGGTCTAGTACATACCATTGCATACATCAAGCTATTGACTGCACTAGCATATGGAACACGAGACATATCCTCTTCCTCTTCTTGTGTCTTGGGACACTGTTCAGCAGATAACTTTACACCTACACAAATAGGAATCTTCACCAATTTACTATCATGCATATTAAACATCTGTAGTATTGTCTGGACATACTTCCTTTGGTTTAACCAAATCTTCCTCTTTGCCCGATCTCTTTTATTTTTCATGCCCAAGGTATATTTTGTAGCACCAGGATCTTTCATGTCGAATTTGGAGGACAATTGGGTCTTCAAATCCTGGATAATTTCTTTGTCATTTCCAACTAGTAACATACCATCCACATACAAGACCAGATAAATAACAAGGTCACCAATTAATTTAAATTACACACAGTGATCTACTTTGCTTTTGGTGTAGCCAAGTCCTCGTATAAATGTATCAAATTTCTGATACCACATCCTTGGTGACAGTTTTAACCTATAGAAATACTTCTTTAACTTGCATACCAGTTCTTTCTTACCCTTCACCGCAAAGCCTTCAGGTTGCTTCATGTAGACTCTTCTAGATCCCTGTGAAGAAATGATGTCTTCACATCCATTTGGTCTACCTCAAAATCAAAATCAACAAAAATAGATAAAAGTAATCTAATAGAAGCTACCTTCGCAACAAGAGAAAAAATATAATCAAAATCAATTCCTAGCACCTCAGAATAACTTTTTGCTACCAACCAAGCTTTGTATTTCTCCACCTTTCCTTCTGCATTTGTCTTCTGCTTGAACACCCATTTTTTGCCAATGGGTTTCCTTCCATCCAACAACTCCACTAGATCCCAAGCCTCAATTTTGTGCAGAGATGCCATTTCATCAACCATGGCATCTTTCCATAGTTTTCCATCCTCTGAATCTACTGCTTCCTTCACAATTCTGGGATCATCATCAATAACAGATAAGGCAAATTTTGAACAAACAACAGATGGACTATACATTTCTGGCTTCCTTCTTTCTTGAACTGATCTTCTCACACCCGGAGTTTGTGGCTCTTCATCTTTTGATTCCTCCTCTGCTATAGAGACTAATTCTTCCTCCTTAAGCTCAAACTCTATCTTCTCAGGTTCCTTTGGTTGGACTTCATGTTTAATAACATCTTTCACCTCTCTGAACACCACATCTTGGTTGTACACAACCTTCCTTGTTACTGGGTTCCAAAGCTTATAACCATTTAAACCATCCTTACACCCAATAAAGATGCACTTTTAAGATTTACTATCCAACTTGGTTCTTTTCTCCTTTGGAACATGTACATATGCATCACATCCAAATACCCTCAAACATGAAAGAGAGGATTTTTTACCAGTCCATACCTCTTGTGGTGTATTATCCTCCAACGTTGATGAAGGTGATCTGTTGACCAAGTAACATGTTGTCTCCACCGCCTCTGCCCAGAATTCCTGTCTTAACCTAACACCACTAAGCATGCTTTTTGCCCTTTCCATCAACGTCTTGTTCATTCTTTCTCAAACTCCATTTTTCTCAGGTGTGTATAGAGTAGTCTTCTGTCGTTCTATACCACACTTCTTACAAAATTCTTCAAATTCCTTGCTGCAAAACTCTCCACCATTATCTGACCTCAACACCTTTATCTTCTTCTCTGTCTGGCTTTCCAACAGAGCCTTGAATTATTTAAACCTGTCAAAGACTTCAGATTTCTTCTTAAGGAAATATATCCATGTATTCCTTGAGAATTCATCTATAAATGATACATAGTATATAGACTTACCCAGTGATGGAACCTTCATAGGTCCAAACACATCACTGTGCACAAGCTCTAATATATGTTTCGCCCTCTTACCACAAGAGGGGAAACTCACCCAATTCTGCTTCCCATATACACAATTTTCATAGAAATCAAAATCTAGAGAGCTATTACTCTTACCTTGTACCATACCTTTACCATGAAGTATTCAAAGGCCCTTCTCTCCAATATGTCCAAGCCTTTGATGCCACAACATGGTCTTCTCTCTAGAGACCACTAGATTTTCTGCTCCATTTTCAGGAACCATAGAACTGTTGCACCCATCAACAACAGTGATACCTTGCATCTTGTACAGAGTTCCAATCCAAACTCCCTACATCAATACCAGTGCTACCCGAATCATCTTGCAAGTATCCTTCTTGAACATTGTTTTTACACCTGCATCATCCAGCTTGCTTATAGAAATCATATTTCTGGCCAATGCAAGAATATGCAACACACCCGGAAGTGTTCTAACCCTTCCACCTTGCAACTTCAACTTTACTTTTCCATGACCAACGATTCTAGCCTTCCTATCATCCCCCAAGAAGACATCACCACCATCGTATTTCTCATACTCGCAGAACCACTCTCTATGGGGAGTGAAGTGAAAGGATGCACCTGACTCAATCAACCATGCCTCATAATCTACATGTGTACTTGAAGAAGCCAAGTACACATCCCCACCTTCATTTGAGGTGGCTTTTGCCTCTGCAAAAGGAGCATCATCAGATCCATTTCCTTTGTCAGGAGCTTTAGATTTACAATCCCTTTTGTAGTGCCCTCCCTTTCCGCAATTCCAGCACACCACCTTTATAGCTTTTCCTGGAGATTTAGATCTCCCTCTAGTTTTAGATCTCCCACTCGATCACTCATTTTGGTTTCTGTTCTGGGACCGTCCTCGTACAAACAAAGCATCACCATTATGGCTATCCATATTTTCTCGTCTCATCTCCTCCATCAGCAAGGATGAGACTATTTCATCAAATTGCAAGGCATTTGCATTGCTACCTATTGCAACAACGAAACTATCCCATGAATCTAGTAGAGAACACAACAAACTAATGCACTTATCTTCATCTGAAATTTTAATATCAACAGATAATAACTAACTTACCACACTATTAAATGCATTCAGATGCTCTGTCACTGAGTCTCCATCTTTCATCCTCAGGTTATACAGATTTTTCCATAGGAATAGTTTATTCACCAGAGACTTATATTGGTACAAAGTCCCTAACTTGTCCCACAAAGCCTTAGCCGTAGCTTCCCTTGATACATTCAACAATACTGAATCTAGGACACACAATCGTATTGTGCTTTTTGCCTTCCGATCCAACTTTTTCCATTCTTCATCGGACACTCCAGTTGGTTTAGTACCCGAATCTACCATGATCCACTGATCTTTATCCACCAACAGATCCTCCATCTTGAATTTCCACAACTCAAAACTATGACCATTAAATTTCTCAATCTCTATCTTTCCATTGCTCGCCATATTCTTTCACCACCAGAATTGATCTCGTAGATCTCCCACTGAATAGGGTCTACCACAGGCCCAAGCGAAACCCCTCAACAACAAAGGCGTCCTGTTGAAGCCAAAATAGCTCTGATACCAAATGTAGGTTTTAACCGCATACAAAAATTACCTGCATATGAATTCTAAGAACAGAAAATAAACAATGTGAGAGCATAACACATAAAACACATATACACAGACTTTCCCTTGGATCCCAAAACTGGGACTACCAACTTGATTTTTGATTATGTTCATTTAAATATTACAATAAATATTTATACATGCCGAAGCATCAAATACCATGGACCAAAAACCATCGCATCAAAAACCATGGATCGAAAACCATCACGTCCAAAACCATGTGCAAAAACCATGCACAAAACCATAGGTAGGTACGCCCAACCTAATATAGGGTCCAAAAAAAATTTCCCCTGGGCACTGCCCCAAACCCCGTAAAGGGGGGCTACCCACCCCCCTACTACGCAATCAGCGCAACGAAGTGGGGGCTCCTCCCCCTTCTAACCCCCTGGTTAACTACATAGGCTAATCGTGGAAAGAGTATAACACAACCCAACACTGCATAGTCACATAAGGCATGACAACATCAATCAAACACAATGGTTGAAATTGGAGACCCACTTGAAAGGGACTGCAACCCATCAAGCTATGGAGAGATCTATTATAATTTTTTTGCACATATGGAAGACTCTCATCCCAGGTTTGAGGATGCTTGGAGTTTTGCATGCGAAGTATGTGCACTATCATCCTATTGATGACCTTCATCTGACCATTAGTATTAGGATGGAAGGCAGTCAATTTTGTGAGCTTGGTGTCCAATTGTGTCTAGAGGATTGACCAGAATGTCCTTAGGAACCTTCTATCCCAATTTGATATAATGGTTTGCAGATTCCCAAAATGCACCCATACTCATTCAAAGAAGAGTTTGGCAGTGTCCTCTAATGTGATACTCTTATTGCAGGCTGCCAATATAGCCATCTTAGAAAATCTATCCACGACCACAAATACATAGTCATTACCATGCTTGGTAGAAGGGAGGCCCAAAAAATAGTCCATGGATATGGATTCCCATAGCTGGTTGGGAGTAGGAAGAGGAGTGTATAGGCCTTTCTTCTTGATGGTTGGCTTGGCAATGTTGCAGACAGTGCAGGATCTAATATATTTCCCAACATCCATTCGGATTTTGGGACAATAAAAGCACTTTTGTAATATAGACACAGTTTTCTCCACACCAAAGTGTCCTACTTCCCGACTATAGTGCACCATCCAAATCATATTTCCATGCTTTCTGGAAGGAACAAAAATGTGGCCTAGGTAGCATAATAATGTGTCTTGAAGGTGCAAATTAGGAAATTTATTTCCATCTACTAGCATCTAGTATGTGGTGGCAAACTCTGGATCATTTTTGTATAGTTGCGGCCATCTAGAGGTCTCGTGACCACAAGGGTTGAGAACAATAGTCAGTGCTGCAACTGTGGGCTGATTGAGGCAGTATGCAACATGATTGGTGTTTCCCTTTTTTTATTTAATGTTAAGTGGAATTATTGCATATATGTAGACCATTTTTGATGGCGATCATTCTGTAAATTCCCCTATGTCTGTATAAAATGAAGAGGTTTGTGATCAGTGTGGATGATCGTCTCCTTCCCCATAATGTAGTTCTTCCATTGTCGGCAAGCCTACACGATAGAATACATCACTTTATCATACGTGGGGTACTTGATGAGCCTCATCATTGAGTAATTATATGGGCCTTAATTGGCTTTAATTCACTTCCTAGCTTAGTCAAACCAACTATTCTCATAACTTATTACATATGTTTGATTATATTTTGTTTATGAGATGAGTTAGAGTTGGATATTTTTCTTTGTGGTCTAATGTGCATGTAATGTAGGAATAAAGGATAAAAGTAAGGAAAATGTAGGATAGAATATGTAAGCAAGGAAATATGGTAAATACCTTAGTAAAAACTCGAATGGGAAAAGGGAGACTAATTATAGGAGGTAAATCTCCCTCATTTACTACCCCTCCATTCGAATATTCCTCCACCAGCTTGAAGTGCAAACAACCACATCATGAGGACTAGAAGACAGCCAAGCAAATGAAAATGACTGATGAGCCTCATCATTGAGTAATTATATGGGCCTTATTTGGCCTTAATTCACCTCTTAGCTTAGTCAAAACAACTATTCTCACAGCTTAATACATACTTTTGATTATATTTTGTTTATGAGATGAGTTAGAGTTGGATATCTTGCTTTGTGGCCTAATGTGCATGTAATGTAGGAATAAGGGATAAAAGCAAGGGAAATGCAGGGATAAAAGGTAAAAGTAAGGAACTATGGTAAAATACCTTGGTAAAAACTCGAATGAGACAAGGGAGAGCACTTATTGGAGGTAAATCCTCCTCATTTACTATCCCTTCATTCATGTATTCCTCCATCAGCTGAAAGTACAAATAGCCAAGCAAGTGAAAGTACAAACAACTTACCTTGAGTTGGGAGTCAAGCCTCCCTACTAGAAGGTAGCCGAGCTAGTGAAAGTGAAAGCACAAGGTTATCTTAAGTTGGGAGTTGTTCCTCCCCAATTTTGAATGAAATCGTTGGAGACTCCAGATGTATAAATAGAGAGGCTTAGGACCTCAGTTTTTTTAGTCAGAAGTATTTAGTTACCAGGTGTTAGCGCTTGAAATTTCACCTAGGCTGAGATAGACAAATCTCAAGGCTACATCAAACCATTACACCTCGTAGCTAGCCCTACGAGGAAGGAGAAGGCTCTCTCCGTTCAGACTCAAGGTATTTTCTCAATGGGGTGAACTGACCAATTAGGATCAAAGATATTAGGCTAGTAAACTGATGAGGAGGTTTGATTTAAAGTTTTTGGGGTTTTTGGTGGCAATTGGAGGGAGTGCAATTCAGGGTGTGGGGATTGAGCTCAGTTTTTGCAGGTGGGTCTTTGGGGCAAGGAAGGAGTTTGTGCTGATGCCTTAAGCTGAGATGGATGATCAAGGAAGAAAGAGAGGGAGCTAAAGAGGGCAAACAATGACTTTGAATCCTCTTTAGATAGTGGAAAACATAAATATTAAACAAAATTGAAAGCTGAGCATGGCATGCATGAATTCAAACTTTATCACTTCTTTTGTTTAATTAGCAGCAATAGAATAAAAGATGGAACACATAAACACACTTACAATGACAGGTAGGAAACACACCATCAACACAATAATCCACAAGAATCCACAATGATGTCTGCAAAACCCTGGCCTTCCTTTTCCTCAAATTGCAGAGATACAAGTAAAATATACAATAGAGCTTCTCCCTCAAGAGTCCAACCATGAAAATGAGTAAGAGAAGGCATAATATAGATTATCTAACTCCTTTCCCCACCTCTAGGGGTCGAGCTCAGCTTCATAGGAGCAGTTTGAACTAATTCTAAACTAAGCACTAGATAATAGGCAGTCAAAACAACTTGCCTCTAAAACTTAGGTAACCCATCCATGCATTTAATATTCACTATTTACATCAAGGAAACTTCTAGAAGGGTTAAAGGAGAGTAAATGTATCCATGTGCCATGAAAATTATCCAAAAATCCATTATTTACAAGCATTAGAAGTCAACCATAGTAAAAACTGAGTTTTGCAGGCCGAAATGGTCAAACTGGCAAAATTTCCTTGAGTGGTCGCGCCCCTGCCTTGGAGTGGTCGCGCACATTGGAAGCTATGTTTGAGGGCCTTCCTGGTGTCCAAATAAGGTACACGATAGCTCATTGGAAAGTTCTGTGAGTCTACTTTCTAACACAACTGGAATTTCTGAATTTGGAGTTGATTTGACCCCTCAAAATTCATTTCTTCCAAGACAGCTTTCTGCAACTCAAAAAGTGGGCAGAAAGTCAAAATTTGCATGTATTTTAAGATTTTGGAGGCCCAAATCTCCATAAAAACTTGACCCCATGCATAGGCAAGTGTATTTTTGCATGAAAATTCCAAAAATGCAAAGTTTTCCCCGTTCTTAGCTGTACCCCCGAGTGGTCGCGCGCGGGGTGAGACCACTCCAACGGCCAAAACCTGTAAATTTCACAAAAAATTCACAAATGACAAAATTTTCTCCAAATTTCTTGAAATTTGGGCTGGGAGTCCCCAATAAAGTACCATGCTCAGTCAAAGAGGCTTTGGCCAAAATTTGAAGTGGATCGGGCGTTTTCCTTCGTTTTTGTGCTTTGGCCAACCGTCCTTGGAGCACCTTCGTTCTCGCCAGTATTTTTGACATTTCTCTCAAACCATGACACCTGTGTAAAAAGTGAAAGAGGTTTTTCTTCCTTGTCATGTTTTGGACAAAAACCTCTCTCATTTTTTCAAAATTCATCTTTGATTGCTCAAAAACAGCTTTTGAGTGAAACTTGTCCCGATGTGTGAAACAAGGGATTTTGTCGAAATGGAGCGAAATGAAGGGGATAGAGGGCTTCTAAATTCTTGGGGAAATTTTTGGGAGTGGGGAGGGATGTTAGGAAGCAGGGGAAAGTGGAATCTCAGAGATTGAGTGAGGGGAAGGGGTCGAAAAGGACAAAACACAGGCCAAACCTAGAAAATTGCCAGGTTGTAGCTAGAAACTAGGGTTTGTGCAAAAATGAGGAATTTGGCGGATCTAAGGGATGGGAAGTGTTTGATAAGGTACTTTAAGGATAGGGGAAGGTGTATGAACATCAGGAAACAAGTTTTTCCGGTGATTTGACCATCCAAGAGAAATTGCCTTCAAAACCCTAGGAGAGGGAAATGACCTTGCCTGGGCGCAACATGAAGCATGAACAAGGTGTAAAATGAATCATTAGACACTGACATGATAATGAAAACCCTACGAATGATGATAAACTCAGCTGAATGGTGACATGGACTGACATTTGGGCAAACCCTAGACCTAATGCCTAGTGACCAAATTTTGCTTGAAGACTCACTGAAATGACAAAATTTGACCTTGACACTTCAAAATCACTTTGTAAGAGCACATTTGATCACTGTAGGAAGGCTGGAAAGACTGACACTAACATTGGCTCCAATGGGGATGGTAGCTGCTTGGAGGTGCCAAGAACCTTAGACCTCTGGGAGAGCAGACCAGTGCCTTATTCATTGGGCAATGGAGTCATTATTTACACCTTTGACACAAAACTTTGACACATTTATTGAATGAAAACTTGACTGAAAACTGACTGAAACTTAACTGAAGCTTGACTCAAACCGACTTGATGGCAAACTAAAATAACTTGAAAAAACTCACTCAATAGACCAAACACAAATGACTCATGACTGACTTAACTAAACAAGAGAAGGGCAGCAGTCCATCAAGATGTGAAATCATGATGACAACCACCTGTGTTTTCTTACAAGACAATATACATCAAACTATATCATAATGCCAATGTAACCAATCAAGCAAATGCCTTCTTGACTGATTCTCCCAATCAGATCTAATGATCAACAATAGATACTGGTAACCGGGCATCCAAAAACATAGCTGACCATGATCTCCTTCATCACTGAAGACTGCAATAAACACTATCACTGCTGGCTGCAACAAACTTGCTAGAGGATCGTGAAAAACATGAAGATTTGCCACTGCCACATCCTGCTGAAAGAACAAGGTGTCTTTTGCTTCAATTTCTGATCTGCCTTCCACATGTGCTTCGGTAAAAGTAGGATCATAAGCTTCAAAAATCTCTGAAAAAATGGATGAGTAGATCTCTTCTTGGAAAAACATTTCAGCACATGAAACATATGAAGAATCTAAAAGGTAATCCTGTATGCTATGATCTTCAGTAGTCAGACAATATGGTAGGTGATCTTCATATAATATGACAGTGGGATTATCATCTTTGTGAAGGACAACATTATCGGTTTGCTGATCTACAAGACACTCATCTTCTTCAACAAAGGAAGAATTTTCCCCAACACTTTCCTGACTATGTGTGCATTGCAAATCTGCTGTAGCTTGGGCTGTAACAAGACCTTTCAAAAGCCGATCTATCTCCTCTTCAGACAAAGGAGACAATGCCTTTTGTTTTCTTCAGCTTAAACAGTAATTATGTTCATATGATAGGACACTCAAACTATCATTTATTACTGAGCGATTGAAAGGAGATTCATCACCTACTTGCACAAAGATCTCACCTTGCTGTTCATGAACATATGAATCCAAAACTCCGTCTATGATCTCAACAGTAGAGCTCTCTTTGATGGGTTGCATGCTTCTATCTTCTTCTGTGGGTAAATCTGAAACAACATTTGCTCTTTCCTCATTTTCAACCATATGGAAATCTTCAGCTTGCTGATCTTGACAAGTATCCTCTAAGATTTCTGTGTGCTGCTGAAATGAATTTTCATACAATGCTTCCATGATCTCTTCATCCATGAAATTATCATCTTCATAAAACTTCTCAAGGCTTTCAATAAAACTATAGGCATGCTTGCAACAGTCTTGAACTAAATTCAATGATGGATAAGAGTCCTTATATATTTCAATGAACACAGCATGAAAATCCTTTAAACAGTAAATACAAGCAGGTGGCAAACTTTCATACCATGATTGGGCTTTACCTTCCAGAGTGGCCAAGAATATCTTCATCAAGCAATCTTCAGGAAAATCTACCTTGAATTTGCGAATATGCATGTGAAATCTAACTAGATGTAAAGCAGCATCCTTCTTACCATCATCATTAAATATAGGTAAATTCCTTGACCAATCTACCTTTGGAATTTTATTTGGAAAACCTGGGATGTGATCTCGGCTCAAGGGAGCATATCTTCTTGCGATCCGATCCATCTTACAGCTATTGATCTCTCTGCAGTGAAGTCACCATGAAGCATAGGTTGCTGGATTCTTCAGTGAAAGGAGTCGCCAAGTGAATGATTCAGCCTTTCAAGTGTCTGATCGTTGTTCACCATCAACAATCAGATCTGAACTTGATACATGTACTGGGGTAAAGTGTCAATAAAGCGCTACGTTCACAAGCTCACGGAGATTGACTGAAGCAGAGTTTATCTACTAACGCTGATGTAAAACAAGAGCGTTTTCGAAGGCTACCTGGCATAACTTCAGGCTCCGTCTAAGACTTATGAAACAAACACATCAATCCACAAACAAGTTTGTTCTCCCCAGTATGGTCGCCACTATGTTAGCGCTTGAAATTTCACCTAGGCTGAGATAGACAAATCTCAAGGCTACATCAAACCATTACACCTCGTAGCTAGCCCTACGAGGAAGGAGAAGGCTCTCTCTGGTCAGACTCAAGGTATTTTCTCAATGGGGTGAACTGACCAATTAGGATCAAAGATATTATGCTAGTAAACTGATGAGGAGGGTTGATTTAAAGTTTTTGGGGTTTTTGGTTGCAATTGGAGGGAGTGCAATTCAGGGTGTGGGGATTGAGCTCAGTTTTTGCAGGTGGGTCTTTGGGGCAAGGAAGGAGTTTGTGCTGATGCCTTAAGCTGAGATGGATGATCAAGGAAGAAAGAGAGGGAGTTAAAGAGGGCAAACAATGACTTTGAATCCTCTTTAGACAGTGGAAAACATAAATATTAAACAAAATTGAAAGCTGAGCATGGCATGCATGAATTCAAACTTTATCACTTCTTTTGTTTAATTAGCAGCAATAGAATAAAAGATGGAACACATAAACACACTTACAATGACAGGTAGGAAACACACCATCAACACAATAATCCACAAGAATCCACAATGATGTCTGCAAAACCCTGGCCTTCCTTTTCCTCAAATTGCAAAGATACAAGTAAAATATACAATAGAGCTTCTCCCTCAAGAGTCCAACCATGAAAATGAGTAAGAGAAGGCATAATATAGATCATCTAACTCCTTTCCCCACCTCTAGGGGTCGAGCTCAGCTTCATAGGAGCAGTTTGAACTAATTCTAAACTAAGCACTAGATAATAGGCAGTCAAAACAACTTGCCTCTAAAACTTAGGTAACCCATCCATGCATTTAATATTCACTATTTACATCAAGGAAACTTCTAGAAGGGTTAAAGGAGAGTAAATGTATCCATGTGCCATGAAAATTATCCAAAAATCCATTATTTACAAGAATTAGAAGTCAACCATAGTAAAAACTGAGTTTTGCAGGCCGAAATGGTCAAACTGGCAAAATTTCCCTGAGTGGTCGCGCCCCTGCCTTGGAGTGGTCGCGCACATTGGCAGCTGTGTTTGAGGGCCTTCCTGGTGTCCAAATCAGGTGCAAGATAGCTCATTGGAAAGTTCTGTGAGTCTAATTTCTAACACAACTGGAATGTCTGAATTTGGAGTTGATTTGACCCCTCAAAAGTCATTTCTCCCAAGACAGCTTTCTGCAACTCAAAAAGTGGGCAGAAAGTCAAAATTTGCATGTATTTTAAGCTTTTGGAGGCCCAAATCTCCATAAAAACTTGACCCCATGCATAGGCAAGTGTATATTTGCATGAAAATTCCAAAAATGCAAAGTTTTCCCCGTTCTTAGCTGTCCCCCCGAGTGGTCGCGCGCGGGGTGAGACCACTCCAACGGCCAAAACCTGTAAATTTCACAAAAAATTCACAAATGACAAAATTTTCTCCAAATTTCTTGAAATTTGGGCTGGGAGTCCCCAATCAAGTACCATGCTTAGTCAAAGAGGCTTTGGCCAAAATTTGGAGTGGATCGGGCGTTTTCCTTCGTTTTTGTGCTTTGGCCAACCGTCCTTGGAGCACCTTCGTTCTCGCCGGTATTTTTGACATTTCTCTCAAACCATGACACCTGTGTAAAAAGTGAAAGAGGTTTTTCTTCCTTGTCATGTTGTGGACAAAAAAATCTCTCATTTTTGCAAAATTCATCTTTGATTGCTCAGAAACAGCTTTTGAGTGAAACTTGTCCCGATGTGTGAAACAAGGGATTTTGTCGAAATGGAGCGAAATGAAGGGGATAGAGGGCTTCTAAATTCTTGGGGAAATTTTTGGGAGTGGGGAGGGATGTTAGGAAGCAGGGGAAAGTGGAATCTCAGAGATTGAGAGAGGGGAAGGGGTCGAAAAGGACAAAACACAGGCCAAACCTAGAAAATTGCCAGGTTGTAGCTAGAAACTAGGGTTTGTGCAAAAATGAGGAATTTGGCGGATCTAAGGGATGTGAAGTGTTTGATAAGGTACTTTAAGGATAGGGGAAGGTGTATGAACATCAGGAAACAAGTTTTGCCGGTGATTTGACCATCCAAGAGAAATTGCCTTCAAAACCCTAGGAGAGGGAAATGACCTTGCCTGGGCGCAACATGAAGCATGAACAAGGTGTAAAATGACTCATTAGACACTGACATGATAATGAAAACCCTACAAATGATGATAAACTCAGCTGAATGGTGACATGGACTGACATTTGGGCAAACCCTAGACCTAATGCCTAGTGACCAAATTTTGCTTGAAGACTCACTGAAATGACAAAATTTGACCTTGACACTTCAAAATCACTTTGTAAGAGCACATTTGATCACTGTAGGAAGGCTGGAAAGACTGACACTAACACCAGGAATTAGCAATAATTCGAAGTGTTGACTGTAGACTTAGACTTGTAATAGTTCTTGACATAATACAATGATTCTATAATGAATATGAGTTTTGTTTTGAGCCAACACTGAGTTAACTCAGAGGGCTAAAGCTATTGGGTTAAGGCCCAACCCTAGCAGCTAATGCTCCTCTTTATTGTATTGTTAAGTAGATTATCCTCTTGTTTTCTAATCATTTACTTAAACAATTCATTTTCATTACATCAGTAGCATAGATGCATGGTTTGATTGTTCATTTGTTCAAGTAGATTCATTTTCATTATAGTAGTTCAACACAGATTTATAGCTTTCCTATTCATTTACTTAAGTAGCTTCCTATTTTCTATTTTAATTGTTTAAGTAGTTGCAGTCTCATTACAGTAGTGCAAAGTAGGCTAGTTGTGATTCAGTCTACTTCCATTTATGCTTTCATTCAAACAATAGTTTGGCAAAGAAAAGATCCACAAGGTTTCTTATAGGTGTCTCAGCCTCACCTCCTCCCTTTGGGACCATGACGCAAAGAAGAAACCCTACAACAACCCCAAAAACACAGGGTTTTGATTTTCACAGGGAGTTTGTTGTTTAACACAGTCACTGAGTTCATTGCATTCTCACTTTGTTCCTCTCATAATCATCTGCCCTTTCACTCTCTCTCCCTATCATTTGATCTCCCTCATATCCATTTCATTCTCCTTTAGCATGAAGAGCTGAGAAGAAGCTGTTAATCCACGTTCAAACGGTTTTTAACCGTAGATTGCCTCATACAGCAAAAATTACCAATCCCCGCTCGAATGCACTTTTCGCATTTGACATTTTTCACTTTAAATCCCCACCATCGATCTACCTCACCAGATTTGTTGGGCATCGAATCACCCCATAGCATGTTTTGGGGCTCAAATCCCAAGTTTTTGTCAAATTTATTGTAAGACTCCGCAAATTGCGGGCACAGAGCGCAAAGTGTATTGCGTCATAGGGTTGTCTGCCCTAAGTAATGTAATATAATGTAATGTAATGTTGGCCTACCCATGGTCCGGAGACCATGGGATTGTATAAATAGAGCGAAGCTCTAAATTGTAAAGTAGTTAGTCAATCAACGAAGTCAATAATGGAGTTTTCATGAGAGATTGAGTCTGCAAAGTGAGTAAGTGTGTCTTGGGTTGTAGAGTAGGAGAAGGCTCTACAGATGAGTGTGCAGAGGCCTAGTAGTCTACAACTGAGTGTGTAGACCCCTACAACTGAGTGCACAAGATGGATTCAAGTCTGTAACCAAGCATGAAGATATAATAAAGAGAAGTTTGATTCTAAATATTATGTATCTTTTCTTATCTTACTTTCTATGCATTTATATTATTTGTTTATCACGTGCACTTATATGAATATTGAACACTGTCAAGTATAATTGGGCTCACACAAAGAAGTTAAGTAATTGAATAATAAGAGAGTAAGGATAATGAATTTGGGTAATACCATGGATTGCACCATGAATAGGGCTGCATGAAGACAACATCGCAGGCAGTGAGGGGCTAATCGCTGCATGTAGTGACATGCATGTAGGGTCAAACCGTGAACCACCAAAAACCATCAAACATCTCTAAGGTGTGGAAACCTGGCTCCAGTACCCTCCATACTACTTTGGGTGAGACCTCAGTCCGCGCACCTCAAACTGTTTCCAAAAGGGCTAGTATTGCCAGGATTTGTTTGGCTAAATCATCTCCGAACCTGGTTCAAGCCCATAAAAGCCAAAAAATGGTTCTGTTGCTGGGACTGGGATCTGCATAAGGGATTTTTGATGTTGTGGCATTGGAATCCAATGAAGAAAGAAATTGAAGAGTGGTTGGACAAGAAGATTCACTAGTTTGTGATGCAAGAAAACAAGAATCCACGAGTGTCTAAAGAGCAGTGGTTGGAGTGCTACTTATATACAGAAACCCACAAAATTTTCTTTGCTTCCTTTCCTTTTGAGCTATATGAGTGGATCATGAAGCTAGCAGACAGTCAAGGAAGGTGTAGGCTCAATAGACTGATTGCGTGGACTCCGAAATTAGTGTGCATATTAGAAGTCTCGGAAGATAAGATCACGTGCACTGTGGAACATTGGCAGTAGATACGACCACCAGGTATAGTGAGGAAGAATGATGCTTCCTCAAAGGACCACGATGTAAGTGTATCAAATATTTGAACACTTGGATTAAGATTCTATTATGTGAAAAGTATGTTATGAGGCTAAATTGATGTTTGGAACTACGCAAAGTGGGAAGACCTATAGAAACGAAGGTAGCGCAGGGATAGAGAATAGCCCCTTGATTTCACCTCGACACGAAAGTGAGGAAGAGCTCACGGAAGTTTCACCAAGAAGCACGATCAGTCTGATAAGACAACGGATCCCGTGTTTACCACCTCCACCTACACTTCCACTCATCTCATCGTTTTCACCTCCATCTCCACCCACCCCACCTCTGCAACCCTCGCAGTTTAGTATGGCAAGCGCGATCAAACTCCCGATCTTCAGAGGAGTGGGAAATGAAGACTCAGACCAATTTTGGTTCATCGTGAGGGAAGTATGGGAAGCACAAAGAGTTGTGGACGACCATATAAAGAAGGCTACATTGGTAAGCATGTTGCAGGATCGTGCACTAATGTGGTACATTAAACACTGCGTAAATCCCCCATACTTAAACTCTAATGATCATCTGAATGCAAGAATCGCAGAATTCAGGTAGCACTGAACAGGGAATTTAGCAGGCCAAAGTCGGAGACACAATCAATTATTGGATTTAAGGAGATTGCGATGCTCCTAGGCAAGACCCCTTGGGATCTAGATCAAATACTAAATATTATGATTCGTGAAGCCAACATGACGTTGATGGTTGTGCAACACCGCGCATGGTTTGTAGCATCACTATCACTGCATGTAAGGACAACGTTGTCACAACAAAATTTTTCACCCAAGCTGAAGCTTTGGAGATGGAAATGAGATTGCATGAGACCCCAATACAAGATCCTAGTCTGGGAGTCCAACAAATCCATGCGCAACTACAAAATCTATGTCTAGAAATGCAGAGCTTGAAATAGGATAGGACACCGCGGCCAGAGGCATGTGAGGAAGTATGGTGCATAAAATGTAAATGTCAGGGGCATGATAAGGACCATTGTCCACTTTTCGCGAACTACTTAGTGGCAGGAGGGCCAATGCCAGTAAGACTAGAGGCACAAGAAGGGCCCAACATAGTGCTTGCATTATGGTGTGCAATATGTCAGATAGGAGGGAAACACAATATAAATAATTGTCACCTATTATAGAAGTATACGCAGATGTCCCAACAATTGTTTTGTAATTTTTGCAGGTCGGTAGGCCATGATGAGTGCACTTGCAGAAGCTACGAACTAATGATGGATCAGACTCCTACCTATAGAATGCAGACCGAAACATGAGCCCTCGATCCGAATGCAGGGATGGCAAGCGTTGGATTTTAGGGGCACGGATGAGGATGAGGAGGAATGGGACCAGGAAGGGGTTGCAGACAACTAATTTGTTACAATTGCGAAGGGCCATGACACTACACCCATGATTGTATGAATCCAACCAGAACATCATGTTTGTACTGTACTCAGTGCTATCATGAGATAGAAGACTGCCCTACATTGATAACAAAGTTGCACGAAAAGGGGTTACTCCAGCCTCCCCCGACTCAAAATTTACAAATGATGAGGTATGAACTACATGAAGAGGACCTGAATGTAAACATAGTGCTTAGAAGCGATATCATGAAAGGAGATGACAAGGGAAAGCAACCTGAAGAAATTGCGTGGGTTCGTAAGGCTCCTGAAAAGGAACCTGAATTTGATTTAGAGCACACAAAGGAGACATTCATGGAAGCTAAGAAGAGCTTCATGGAGGCCTCCACTTCAAGTAGTAAGGATCAGCCAGAATCAGGGATGGATTCTTCAATGCTCACTACCTTTCTGGAGACATGCATGAAATTTTTGCGCGATAGCAGGGCGGTAAAAGGACTACAGGAGCTTATCACTAGGTGCGTGGGGTCAGGAGAACCGCACATGGTCTGGAAAGTTGGAAAACATGCATTGCACACAAGAAGGGAAATGAGATTGAATACAAAAATCGGAGAATATGAAATGGATCAAGTGTTCTGGATTTAGGATCAGGCGTGAATGTATTGCCAAAACAGACATGGGAACGCATGGGCAAGCCCGCGTTGCAGTGGTCTCCTATTCAATTATGAATGGCTAAATAGTAGAAGATCATACCGATGGTAAGATTGCAAGGGATAATAGTGGATATTGAAGGTGTGAGCGCGTTGGCAGATTTTGAAGTAATAGAGATTGTCGATGATAGCAATCCCTATCCCATGCTACTGGGCATAGACTGGGCCACTGATATGAATGGAGTTATAAATTTGAAGAAGCAAAAAATGATTTTTGAGAAAAAGTCACCACGCATCGTAGTACCGCTAGACCCTGCCGAAGTAGCACGATACATTGAACCAGTGTGCGACGATGATAGTGATGATGATCTCAATTGCATCTACAAGATAATTGTGCAAGAACAGGATTGGGTGAATCCAATTGCATATGGTAGGATTTCATGGGAGCACGAAAGCTCCTACACTTCGGATTTAGATGAAGAAATAGAGCGATGGCAGAATCGGCTGCATGAAGTAACAAATCTCTACTGCAATACAATGATGAGGTCACTGTGCTGCGTAACAACATAGGTATGTGATCCGCCAAGATATGATGGATTGACAATGGTGGAGGAATTTCTAAACAAATTTGAAAGCGCAGTACTAAAACAGTATTGGTTCGATGCACTAAAATGGGTACTGTGCACTACACTCGCAAGATGGTGGGGTATGCATCAAGGAAGTTTTGGGAGCTGGCGCGAATGCAAAAAAGATGATGCGCCTATGATTTTGAAAACCCTAGTTAGTAATGAGAGCCAATTGCGAGGGACAAAACAACTTGCATGCCCACCTTTATCGATAGGTGCATACCTATGTCATGTAGTTTGTCTAAGAAAACACCAGTCTCAGAGTAGAGAATCAGAATAAGATGTAGCGGTAGGAAAGACGAAGCATGCTATGGATTATCCACGGGAAATCATTCAAGAAGGTGTGAAAAGTACTGAACAGGGTTCATTAGGTGCGACGTATCGAATAGGACCTGCATGTTCCAGTGATCCAATGGGCCTACAAGACAATAAGCAAAACCATGATCACGAAATCAATCCCAAGCTTGCGGAATGGAGACAGGACCATAATCTGTGAAGAACCTGCAAAGATGAACCCAGATGGAATAGTACCTACAGAAGTGATAGTGCATGAAGCCCAGAAAGAAGAAACCACACAGCTACATGAAATTAAACATGTAAGACTTCATGAAGCCATTCAGCAAGGGGACCAAAGACTTCACAAACTTGAAAAGGACCGGGTACGGCTAAGAAAGAAAATCATGTTGATGGACGCAAAGGTCAAGAAGTTGGGAGACGAAATAAAGAAAGTTTTTCTCATCGAAAAACCAAGGGTGGTATGGCAAGGTGCGCACACCCATAGTGATAAGTGGGAGAAATATCGCCGAGAATTAATTAGTCTATTGTCATGGCTTGGGCCATATGTCACACAACATAGTAATCAGGAAAGCGCGCTACAATCAGTAGAGCGTGTGGTGATAACAACAGAGGATTTTCCATGAACTATCCTGAGGGGAAAAATGGAGCTCCGCACGGGTGGTGCGACCACTTAACTAGATGTCAGAAGAATAGTCTCAGTGCTCCGGGTAGTTAAAAGGGAGCGCAGGACTAAAAAAAAATCTACTTGGGAACTGTGCGATAATGGAGATGCACATAGAGTCAGTATGTCACAATGTTCGCGCCTACGCATGGGGGGATGCGCTGTCATGCAGGAAGGCTGGGAAGTGACCGTTGGTGTCACTGTTCATGACAAGATGTCTGGTTTGAGACCAAATGGAGCAAGTGGCGGGCAATTAAGAGAGCATTTATGGGCCAGATTTTGGCAAATATGTCTCCAAGAAAGCATTGATGACCCGAATTTGGGGGAAATGGTCAAATTTGAATTCAAAAAGTGCTATAAAACTCTAATAGCTAGCCACAAGACAACACTTGGTCATTTGAGACTTCAGTGATTGAATAGAGCATAGAGTGTTGAGCACTGAGCAATATTCGAGCCCCTAAGTTCGAGAAAGACCGTATACTATGCAAACAACATGATGGCTGCCAGGCCAAGTTTGGGTTTTGTAGAAGAAATCACAGACGAGGCCGCACAAACCCCTATGGCACACGAGGTTCCTGAAGTTGCACCAGAAATCCCGAAATTTCCTTGGACACCAAGGCCTAAAAGACATAAGCAAACAATGGGACCAGTGTGCATGTCCCCAAGGAATCCACGTTTCAGCAAGCTGTCAATGGAGGAAAAGGGAAAGGTCGTCACCATTCAATGAGGGGAAGAGGAGGAGGATTTACAGGATCTAATTGCCGAAATAGAGAATGGAGAAGATGAGGAGGAGGATGTCCCACTGATTCATTCTGCAACAAAGTTACTTGCATATGTCCCTCCGCGAAAAGGGAAAGCTAGGGTACCAAAGGACTTGGATTCCACGAAGAGTGCGCTCCAGACCCTGCTCCTCCCTAAAGGAATTCCGCTCCTAGGTTGGGTTCCTACCCTAAAATTTGAAGATTGGGACCTCCCAGACAGTGAGAAGTTCTCGCACTTAGCAACAGAGAGCCTGATGAAACAGAATTCAGAGGGGCTAGTAATTACTTTAGAGCCCGCGAAAATGGTTGCGTGGTGTGGAGAAGGTTGGGTTGCTTCATCTACAATGGATACCCCATTTTCACCAAGCGCCCATCACCATTTTCGTCATCAAGCAGCTGCTTTGCCTGGTGCATGATGGGTACTTATGGCTAGAGGAGCCTATCCCCATCACGATTGATCTCATCCATAGAATTTCTCGACTTCCTTGCAAGGGAAAAGACCCCATAGCGATAGCCAGAAAAAGCAACGATTTGGCTCTCACAGAAGCCATGAAGACCAAGTATAAGTTGGAAAAGAAGAAGAGAGGTTATCCAATTGCCAGTATCAAGGATAAAGGGGTGTGTGTATCTACCCAACTCCTAGCTAGCAAGTTAATGAGAAAATGCCACACCGATGAAGTACAAACACCAGTAATCGCGTTGGCCGAGCAGTGCACAGAGGGGGTCCAGTTCAATTAGGTTGAGTTCCTCTGCGAAGAGTTTTTGATCAACTATAAGGAGGCCCAAAAGCAAGGTAAGACCTTCCAGTACACGTGCTTTCTCTTATCTATTTTGCTAGTAGCGGGCGAACTCCTGGAGGACAGTCAGTTCTCGAGCGTTGAGAGTGATTCACCAGAGGTAGCGAAGTACGCTTTGCTCTCGACCACCAAGGACACGAAAAGGATTCGCGAGACCAAGGTTTTCTAGGTGCTCATGGAGGTGAGCATCTGGATGTGGATCAACCAGAGGTCACGCCTATCCCCCATAGTGCACAACAGTCTGTAGAGCTTTGTAGACTTCAAGGCAGACATGCACAACATTTATATCAGGGCGCGAAAGGATCCGGCGTAGCAGTGGAAAAAGCTCCCATTTATAGCCACTGACAATGTGATTTGGAGACATGGCCTCCTGAGTGGCGGACCCTAGATTTGGGTGAATTAGAAAAGGCGATAACATAGAAAAGGAAGGATGACGCCAAGCTGCGCATCATACAGCTGGTTGAGAAAAGGCACAACAAAAAAACAGTAGCCGAGGTAGTCGCGAAGTAGAAGAAGGCCATCAAAGAAGCAGCAGCAGCGTAGACAGTAGAAACCAGAGCAGTGCAGACAGCAGAAACCAGAATAGTGCAGGCAGAGGAGGGTGAAGAAGTGTCTATGGTAGAGGAGTCAGAGGACACAGACCTGGCGAAAGAGTGCATAGAGCTAGGAACCACATCGACCCAACTCAAACGGTCACACATCAATGAAAGATTGGGTCCAAGGAAAAAGGTCAAGGCGTTGAAGTTGGTCATAGACCCAGTCACACTGACCGAAGGTGATCTCTATGACATCGGTGAAACAATTTGCGATGTCACCAAGGAAGCGCTCCAAGAAGTTAAGACGAAGCAGAAAACTATGTTGGAGGTGCTAAGGGCACAACTGCAGGAACTATAGGTGCGGGCCCACCGGAAGGAACCGTGGCCACCTACATCGTAGAAAGTACATCGGTAGTAGAATAGATGCTATGCACAAGGATGTCCAATACTATCATGTTACCGGAAGGCACGCTAGCAACAACAAGAGATCAACAGAGCTACAGTGGTCAGGATCAAGGGACTAGGCCTAAATTTGGCTGCCCTTCTGCGAGAAGCACTATACCAACTACAGGATGGAATCACAGCAAAGCTCCGTGCCATGGAAGGTCACACGCTATAGGTTCTGAGTGAGTAGAAGATAAACATCGAATAGATCAGCCTACAGCGTGATGAACTGGTGGCGTAGAATCAGGGGTTGGAACAAGTGGTAGACGATGCTTGCAAAGGCGTCCTGGAACTGGCTATCCCAACAGACCTACCAGTAGCAGAGTGGATCCACATGTTGGTGACCAGAGTCTGCGAGGCTAGAGTAGAAATGACAAAGGTTCAGCTGGAGCAGAATCTGCAAATCACTGAGCTACGGTTGAAGGCGTAGCCTTCCACACCCCTAGAGGTTAGAGAGTAGCACGCTAGCGCTATCCAATCAGGGTTGGAAGAAGTTATACGGGAAGTACAAGACTGTACCTACATTTTGGACCAAGCCTTTGGGGTCCTCACCTCGTTGCAAAAGGATCCCAACATACAATGCCTAGAAACAGAGGTGCGCGAACTACAGGAGCAGTATGAGAGTGCCTGACGAACTGTGCAGACAATCGTCCTCAGTCAACAGCTTGCGAAGATGCAACAAGCAAGGGCACTAAAAGAGCAGGTGGATGCTACGAGACAGAAAGAGGCCATTCTCAAAGCGTGCGTCCAGCCATGGATTGACGAGGCCTTCACCATCACGAAGAATATCAAAGGCAAGCTCGCGTAGATGCAGGGGGTTTACATGCTAACGTTGGGATTTGATCATGACAAGGAAGCATCAAAAGAGTGCATGCAGTAAATCTAGAAAACAGCATAACTGTGTGCTGCGGACCTCCGAGTAGCGCAGGACCAGCTAGAGGGACTCCGTGCCAATATCACCACACTGATAGAGTGACTTGAGGGCAAGTCACGATGTTTGTGTTGGGGGCTTGTTGGGCATCGAATCCCCCCATAGCATGTTTTGGAGCTCAAAGCCCAAGTTTTGGTCAAATGTATTGTAAGACTCTACGAATTGCAGGGGAGCGTGAAGTGTATTGAGTCATAGGGTTGTCCACCCTAAGTAATGTAATGTAATGTCGGCCTATCCATGCATTACAAACCATGGGATTGTATAAATAGAGCGAAGCTCTAACTTATAAAGTAGTCAGTCAATCAATGGAGTCAATAATGGAGTTTTGATGAGAGATTGAGTCTGTAAAGTGCGCAAGTGTGTCTTGGGTCATAGAGTAGGAGAAGGCTCTACAGCTAAGTGTGTGAACCCCTGCAGCTAGGTGTGCAGGGTGGAGTCAAGTCTATAACCAAGCACGAAGATATAATAAAGAGAAGTTTGACTCTAAATATTATGTATATATTCTTATCTTAATTTCTATGCGTTTATATTATTTGTTTATCGCACGCACTTATATAAATACTGAACATTGTTAAGTATAATTGGACTCACACAACGAAGTTAAGTAACTGAATAATAATAGAGTAAGGATAAGGAATTTGGGTAATAGCATGGATCGCACCGCTAACAGGGCTACGTGAAGGCAGCATCACAGGCTGCGAGGGACTGATAGCTGCACATAACGACATGCATGCAAAGTCAAACCACAAACCGCCAAAAACCATCAAACATCTCTTGGGTGCAGAAACCTGGTTCCAGCACCCTCCCATACTACTCTGTGTGAGACCTTAGTCTGCGCACCACGGGCTGTTTTCGAGAGGGCCAGTAGTATCGGCATTTGTTTGGCTAAATCATCTCTGAACCTGGGTCAGGCCCATACAAGCCAATAAGATCCCACAGTTGTCGCTTCACCCGATCACCAACTAGCTTGTCCGATCTCCACCGTTGATCAGCCCCACCTGATCCAGCAGCTATCATGCCATATCACACGGATTTCTGTCTGATCATTATCCGCTCAAGGCCATGCAAGAAAGTGATTTCCCCATGCTACATGACAGCCAGGGAGGCTAGTCATGCAAAATTTTAGAAAATTTCTTATAGCTTTGAGGGCGCACGAGATACCGCTTACCACCCTCTAAACTTGATCCCATATTTCTGCATGTTCCTTTAAGCACTCTAATCTCCACCATCGATCTATATCCTGATCTGATGGTCGTCGCATCACCTGATACTATTTTTGCACATTTCTTTTTCCCGCAAGCTAATTGTTGAAAATGCAACAAGATGATGGAGATTAGTGGAAAGGAGTCGCCTTCACTAAGTGGGCCCGAAGGCTATTTTTGGCGCAAAGTCTATTTTTAGACATATGGATCATGTTCTATGAGTCGCAGGATGCTTTTTATGGATGATTGGTCATGTTGGGAAAAATAGATGGACTTCTATTTTTGATTCACAGCGGAGTGATCGGAGTCTATTTTTAGACTGCCAGACTAAAAATAGGAACAGTCAAACATTATTAGCTATTAATAATATTTGGACTCTAAACATTATCTTATTCTCTTGGAGCACTTCAGTTTGAGCTACAAATGTGGCACATGCAGCTGACAGAAGGAATCACGTGGTTTCTTATGTGTTAGTTGAGCTATTGCATGGAGGACTTCAGTTAGAACTCATGCATGTGAGTTCTGTGGAGTTGGATGTGGAGTTGATGGAGTTGTGTTCACTTTGACTTAGTTGAACTAGTTGTATTTAGTCTAACTAAAGAATACACTAGTGATGAGTTGTGTGAATTGATTGTTAATTAATTTACTAATTATTAACTCATAAAGCTTAAAGAATACATCAGTTAACTCAGTGCTTGGACAGTTCAATAGAGATAGGTGTCAGAGGTAAGTGAAAGGGTGAGTTCTGAGTATGAGTTGTGCATGAGATTTGCACATGCATGGGATTGAGTTATGCCAATGAGGATTACGTAGTGTGGGCCAATGTCAGGGTAATTGTAGCCTGTGCTCATGTGATTTCTCTTGCAGATTGCGTAGTGGAGGCAGGAAAAGCAGTGGAGGAGATTTGAGTTGTGATTGATCAGATCTGAGCTAGTTTTGTGTGTAACAGGTGGAGATAGTACTGAGTACTTGTGAGGAGTATTGTACTATGTATTGTTATATGTTCTCAATCATTATAATATACAGATAGTGTGGGGTTTTTAGCTGTATGCTTTCCCAGGTTACATATTGTGTTAATGTGTGCATGTGATTGATGTTTCATTGTTTTTAATGCTGCTAAATTGATGATTAATGTAGAGGAGGTTATGTATTATGCATGTATTCTACAATAGTGTATAATTAGGATAATCTTTGTGAATAAGTGTCATATTATTCAAAATTTCTACATGGTATCAGAGCTGGTTGATTTGTAGAAAAAGTTCTACAGGATATCAAAGTGGGATTGATCATCAAATCTATTATTCAGAAAGTGTTTACATTTTATTTCTTCAGGCAGAGTCTGTAATCGGGCAAGGTAGCCTTTGGATTCATCCTTCTTTTGGAAGGTGAAATATCTGGTAAAATACCATACAGTCAATCTCTGTACGAGAAATAATTTGTTCTCACGAATCTTAGATCAGAAGCGGTTGAGTTTTGAGCTGGTGGAATGGCGCTCAAGGATAAACTTAGTGATCCGGATTTAAATAGGAACGCAACAAATTACAGAGATAACCATATACACAAAGATGCAGCAGAAATAATACTTCATTTCATTAATGGAAAATAATGAAATATGCTTACAACCAGAAATGGAAACAAACCAGCTAGGGCGATGGTAGCTTATCTCTGAGAAGAGATGTCGTGGCTACATGCCTCTGAACTGTGTTACAATGAGGCTCGAAGGCCTATTTATTGTTGAGAAACAATGGTGTTATAGACATTTTTGTGCCTTACAGCTATAAGCATGAAATGTCCATAATTCAAGGGATCCAAAGTCCCTAAAGATGTTGTTACAGCTCCTAAAGGAACAAGGTCAACCAATGACAGCTTCTCCCAGAAGTTCTCCACCAAAAACCACTCAGAAATAGTCAATTCAGGATCAATTCAGAGGCTCCACTAGCTGCCTGCATTGAAATGCAGAGGTTACACTAGCTAGGTGCACTGCAACGCAGGTGGAAGCACTACCAGGGTGCGCTGAGCAGGAAATGACAAATGGAAAGCTCATTCAACGAGGTGGAAAGACCCTGGAAGCTTCCAGAATCTTCTCCAATGACACTTGCCTCAATGAATTCGACTAGTGATGAGTAAGAGGTTCTCAACCTCCAAGTGGAAGCAAGAACTGAAAGAGAGAAGCCACAAGTCAAAACATAAGCTGACTCATCCTCTTTGCTTACATCTATATATGGATCTCTCACCCAGAGGTTCAGGAGGCTGGAATTTTGTACTTTGCAGAGAATTGTTGTTGGTTTGAGATTGAGATTAGTACATTGGGTGATTTATGCTTTGTTGGAGGAGAGGAAGGGATTCCTTTGCTGGGAGGTAGATGCTGGATCGGGCCTCACTTGGATGTATCTCCTCTTGGACTTTATTACTCTATCAATAAACTATTTGAGTTTCTCCTACATGTTGTGTACCAATGATGTTTTGTTATGCTTACATGTTTAGCTTAATTTGATCTTGAGCTTTTTATGAATGTATATCTGTATCTTCTTGTAGTTTCTCTCTCTTGTGATTTTGCAGGAATTCGGTGAAGCTGGGCCGGTGAAGGAGCAAGGAGCTTGGAGCTACTGAAGAGAGGAGTGATTGGATCAACAAACTAGCGGAAGACACCGGTTAGTTACATCCTTCTTCCTCATTTACATCTCATAAAGAAGAATACTCAATTAGTTTACTTCGTTTGTTGCTAAGGCACTATCACCTCTTAGAGTGGGATAGGGGCATTCCAAATTGGATACTTTTCCAAACAACAAATTGGTGACTCCGCTGGGGAGAGTGTCTTGTTAGTTTATTTGTGTTTCTATTGTTGTTATTCTCATAAACTCAGGAGTGCCGAATCGAAATGCATTTGCCATTTTCAAATGCAAAGTAGAGATCTGCCACTCTAGTCCACTCACTGGGCTTGTTTTTATTATCTGAACAAACTGTTCCACAAGTGCTCTAACAGCCCTTTGTGATAGATCTTAGTCCTCCTTTAAATCATCCTCCTAATTGTACCTAATTGATAGCTTTGATCCGGCCAAAAACTGTGGATTTAACTGCAAACCATGACCCAGAACCCAGAAACAACTCTCGTTTCTGCTTCAGCGCAGACTCTGTGAAGAGGTTCTGCATTTCAACGCAGGTCCCGTGAAGGATACCTATGCTGAAGTTCAGTTTCTCTGTGCTGAGGGTGCGCTGATCAACCCTTGCCTTGTGCAGCTGTGGTTCCCTGCTTCCTTTTGCTCAGTTTTATCTCTGTTTTTGCAGCCTGTTATCAGTCAGTGTACCTATCTGAAACCCCTTTTCTTTGCCTCAATTCTGCCTCAAGTTGTATAAAGAAACTGTATTTGTTCTTTGTGTATTTGTTACATCATTTGCAGTTTCCCATTACAAAAGTAAACTAGTCATACTGTCGCCCTTAGATCTAGACCTGTCATAAGTGTCGTTTTGATCTTAGGAGTGAATTTGTTTGTTGTTCACAGTTGATTGAGCTTTTACTTTTGTCTTTTGGTTTGAATTTATGCATTTCTAGTGTCGAAACAAGTAAATCATAAAGTGTCGTAATCGTATTTTTGATTTTGAAAAAGGAACTTGTTTATGTTTTCACTTGAAATCGAATTCAAATTTGTACAACAGCTTTCTTTTTAGGCATCAATATTAAGAAAGCGAAAACAAATACATGCATTTGTGCATTTGCATTTTGATAGTTTGCATGCTTTGATTTAGGGAAAAGTGCATTACAGTGTGCTCTATGCTCTTTGAGAAAAGTTTGTGTCTTCCTTTTCCCCTTGTAGCTAGGATTTTCATTGTTGAAAAGATATAAAAGCTTGCTTATCATCTTTAGACTGCATTTAGGAATTGTATCATACATCTCGTGGTGATCCAAAAAGGCAAACTTCTAAGAAAGATCAACCTAAAATAAATTGAATGAACTTAACGACGCTTTGTAACTTAACGCACAACATAGAGGTCTAGGCTAGAGATGTGTTCCGGCGTCGTAAAGCCTGGTGACTGTCGATCTCGCTGATGGTTGGGTGATTCCTCCTGAGGGACGATAGCACCAATACAGATTGTGCTCCCACGTACCGTCGAGTATATATTGGGAGACCCCTATAGGCATAAAACCTTTATCCTTAGGAAGCCGTGTCGGCCGCCCTACTGATCGCAATGCACTGAACACAGCATTCGGGAAGATTGACCGCCCGTACCTTAAAAAGTATTCTGTGGTTTTGCGAAAATTTTGGCACACCCTCTACCTAGAACTCCAGAGCAGTTCCTTTTGGCCTTTTTCAGACTTTATAACGGAAAAAGTCCATCCGAGCATTTGTCACTTCGGGCTCGTTAAAACATCGAAGGAGACTAGAGTCATATTTAGCTTTTTCTCGACTCTTTAAAACTGAAAAAGCAAGTTGTGTCTAAAGCGTCGTTAAAATTTATTTTAAACGGAACAATCACCCCTTTTTCCTGCGTTGATCTTTAGGTTGAGAAAATGGAACCCACCAACCAAGGAATTCCCCTTGGTGGAAATCCTAGTCCCTTCTCCTCTTGGGGAGATGTTAGTGCGCCCCATATGGCCACATTGTCGCTTCCAGGACTGACAATTGGCTTGCCGGTCTGGTTCTTCTCAACTAATGTCGTTCAGAACACCACTATTCCTGAATAGTCGAATCAACAGTTAGACCAGTCCAGAGTTGCCCATCAGCCTTCTACTTCCTCTAATTCTTCCTCTCCTCCTTCCTCTTCGCTTGACGGAACTGGTAAAACAAAAACCAAGTTCCTAAGGAGAAGAAGGAAAAGAAGAAGAAACAGAAGAAGAAGAAGGAGCCAAAAGCGACTGGGGGCAAACAAGTGTCGTCTGACAAAAATCCACACACAGCACTGACTAGGCCTAAATCGCCATGTGTCATATGCAAGGGAGACCACTTCCACAGAGATTGTCCCTGCATCCCTCGGATACTAAGGGACTGGTCTCCCCGTTTGCACAATCGGGTGGCATCAACCTCTAATAGCCATGTTGAATGCATATCGTCAACTAGCGAAAGTGAAGTCCTTGGACAAAAAGGGAAAGCTAGATCCCCCTGTAGACTGTGTGAAGACAATCATGCCATCCACCGTTGTCCCTTCTTGGACGAAGCGAAAAGAGTTTTGGATGATCGTCCGGTTTCACCGTTACGACTTCCTCCTGGATATAAAAAACTCTTGCCGAGTCCTTCGTTAGTTGAAAATCCAGCTGGCCCGCTCAAGTGGTCAGCTGAAGCGCCGGTCATTGAAGATGAACCAGCTGAATCCATACCTGACGAAAGTCAAAAGGTCGAGGCGGCAGTTGACCCGGTCTTGCCTTCAGAGGATTTATCTTCGAATGATATAGTCACTGAAGAGGATAAAGATGACACCATCCAAATTCTCTTCATCAACACAGACTCCGACGAACACGGGGGCACTCCCCCCATTCCTTTATCGCAGGAAGGAATTTCGTCAGAGCGATACCCGGCCGTTTACTCGGTCCCACCACCAAGCAACCTAGTTGTCTCCTTCGACTAGAACCAACTAGGCAGACCCCGTTTGCGAGCAAGCATACCATTCAGAATTATCGTCCAAATATAGAGAATGGTCATGGCTGGCACCAACATTGATGAAGGGGCATCTGTGAGTATCCTTTCCTCCATTGCTTGGAAAGCGCTTGGTTCGCCAGCGCTTTTGCCTGAAATGAGATATTTGACAGGCTTTGATAAAGGAACCAGTCGACCTTTAGGGATCCTCCCCAATGTGCCTATCACATTGAAAGGGAAGACCGTTCAAATGAACGTGATGGTCGTTCAAGGACCCTTGGATTATAACCTACTCCTTGGACGAGACTATATATATTGCATGGGAGCCATCGTCTCCTCACTCTTTAGAGTAATGTGTTTTCCGCACGAAGGAAGAGTGGTCAAGCTCGTAGGCCAGCTTTGATTTCCCGGATCACGCATCGCAAATAGTCATATACCGTCCCTAAATGGTCTCTTCACACAAGAAATGTCTCAACCCACGGTCCATCCTCCCGATGAGCGCGAGTAATTCGGAGGGATATGACTGGAACCCAGGGGGCATGCGTCCTGGTCTGCTTCAGCAGGAAAACTTTGGGTAAAGGGTAGGTTTCTACGGGAGAATATGACTAGTCTGTACCCCGTCCGTCTTGGAAGAGGGGTTATTCTAGAATAAGATTCTTTTGTCAAAGTTATGTGTTTGGCGCTCGTTGTCACTCACCTTTGTCTATCTTGGTAGACACCGCCGAAGAAATGTTTTGTTTGAAAGATTAATAGAACAATCTTTGGGTAACCTGAAAGAGGCAGGCCTCTCCCGGTAAAACAAATGTTTTATTGGACTAAGAAGGGGTAACCTTGAAACCATACTTTATACCTGGGGGCATGCAAACCTTCTGGAGTGCAAGCAAGGGGCGGCTATTTATTTTTTAAATTTTTAGGTCCTCCCTTTAAACCTGTAGGTCTAACCCTTTAAACTCGTAGGATTAGTCGTTTCCGAACTTGCATAACGAAAGGATGCGGGACATAGCTTTGTAAGGCGCAAGCTCCATAAAAAATGGCATCTTACATGAGACATTCTTATCATATGACTGGATTATCGAGCAGTTTTAGCGCATAGTTCATGCTCGTTAAAAAATAAACATAAGACCGAGCAGTGTTTTTCCTCGTTTAGGCTCGTTAAAAAATGAACTACCCTCCGGTAAATAACCACCGTGAATGTAACATTATCAGCCACTAAAGCCTTGGTCGTGTTTGCACCGTCACCTCCACTTTTCCATTGGCCGATCATTCACCTCCATATGATTGTTTACCCATTTTGAGGAACAGCTACGAAGAGAGATTTCACTAGCCATCCTTGTGACACTGCCGTGATTGGAAAATTCCAACCCTTACCTGGAATCAGCTGCTAACCCGTTTTATCACTCGTTCCTCAAAAGACGAGTCTTCTTTAAGCTCTTTTCATCTGACTCGTAAAATATGAAAAGATTGCCGAGTTTTGGCCTTCCAGCTCGTTAAAGCGACCAGAAGTGCTATCCCTCCTCTAGATTTTAATCTTTTTGGACCTGAGGGATTATTGCACAAAAAGATCGAGCGCTTGTTTTGTTCGGCTCGTTAAAACTATCGAAAACTCATCCCTTCTGTATTGTTTTATACTTTTTTGGACTTAAGGGATTAGATGACGAAAAAGGACTTCCTTTGCTGGGAGGTAGATGTTGGATTGGGCCTCACTTGGTTGTATCTCCTCTTGGACCTGATTACTCTATCAATAAACTATTTGAGTTTCTCCTACATGTTGTGTACCAATGATGTTTTGCTATGCTTACATGTTTAGCTTAATCTGATATTGAGCTTTTTATGAATGTATATCTGTATCTTCTTGTAGTTTCTCTCTCTTGTGATTTTGCAAGAATTCGGTGAAGCTGGGTCTGTGAAGGAGCAAGGAGCTGGGAGCTACTGAAGAGAGGAGTGATTGGATCAAAAAACTAGCGGAAGACACTGGTTAGTTACATCCTTCTTCCTCATTTACATCTCATAAAGAAGAATACTCAATTAGTTTACTTCGTTTGTTGCTAAGGCACTATCACCTCTTAGAGTGGGATAGGGGCATTCCGAATTGGATACTCTTCCCAACAACAAATGGAAAACCCTTAACATTCCAAAACCTAACCCTAGGAGATGAAACGCCAAACTGTGGGCCCCGTTTGGGTAAATTGGTACATCAACTTCCCGGGGTCGTAACTTTGGCATACAATCTCCGTTTGACACGTACAATAGCTCATTAGAAAGATATATCTGATCACTACCACTTTGGGAAGGGCAACATCGGTCCATGGACCCATGTTTCCCCTAGATTTCCCAAAAAAACGTCGTTAAGGGCCTCAAAACGGCTCCAGAAGTTTAGGACCCGAAAAACTGCTAAAAATAGTAAGTTGTGCTACAATTAAGGAAACTGAAAATGCTAAGAGAAACAATGGTGGGGGTCCAGGTGGACTTGGCAGGTGGCCACCAATATCCACCTGGATCACTCAGAAACATCAAAGCTGAGAATGGAGATGCCACAGATTGTCCACAGAAGAAGAAAAATAAGCAAGCTGTTGGATATGCAGTGGGAGAGGCCTTAGCCTCGCAGTTTGAGCTGGATTTTTGCTGATCGCATGCTTGGTATCAAGTGTGATGGGATCGGTATCGTTCTTGGATAGTGGTGCGTCTTCTCACATGATAGGAGATCGAGATTTGTTTTCTGATCTTGAGGAGAAAGAGCTCCAGATACTCATAGCGATGGCTAATGATGAGAAGTATAGTGTCTCAAGTGTAGGCACAGTTATTTTTCAGAGGGAGCATGGAGCTCACCTTACTTTGACCGATGTCAAGTATGTACCAGGACTGAAGAGAAACTTGGTTTCGATCGTGATGGTGGAAGACAGAGGCTATGATGTAGTCTTCAGTAAGGGAAAGGTTTTCCTTAGACACATCATCACTAGACAGGTGAAGCAGATTGGTTCACAGGTCAAGAACCTATATGCTCTTGAGGTTCAAGATGCATGCAAAGCCTTGAGTAGTGAGGAAACAGATGGAGACTTGGTGGCTGAAAGGGAGCGTATATTATCTCTCAACATGCAGAGCCAGAAGAAGTCTCAGATGATTGTGGAGGAGCCACGATTGGTGTAGAAGCTTCAGGAGGTTGTGGAGCAGCCACAATAAGGGAAGCTGAGAGGAGATCGAGTAGAGACATCTACTCATGCAGATACCTCTAGTAGGGGGAAAATTCGAGCCAGGTGGGTTGAGGGATCGCATGCAGCCATACCTCCAGGTAGGAGGTCTGGTGATGTGGATTGATCTTCCCAAGGAGGAGGGGCAAGATCCTTGAGGTACCCAACCTCTTGGATGAGACCTTGCTACAGGAGCCCCAATGTGGAGTAGCAGTAACTGTCTGTTTGGGTAGAGACAGATGCGGATGGAGAGACATAGAGAGTGACAATGCATGGAATCCCAGGACAACACATAGCTAGCAGGTTGCAGCAATGCGAGAGGCACAAGTATTTTACACAGTGCTAGGTGGCACAGAGAAGTGTTCAATGGTGCAAGATGCATGGAGATGTTGTTGTAGCGCAGATGTAAAAGAGGGACCACTTGTCAGCAACAAGTAGAGCTTCAACATCAGAGTATGTTCCTAGCCCAACAGAGTGGTCAGTTGGGAGTGTTTTTGTTCCAAGTGTTGTTGGAGCAAGTGGACCGGGAAAATGTGTTGCATGCAGAACATTCCAGAGTTGCAGGATAGGGGTTGCAGATAATCCATATCTTTTTGAGAGGGAGTGTTGAAAATGCAATAAGGTGATGGAACTTAGTGGAAAGGAGTCGCCTTCACTAAGTGGGCCCGAAGGCTATTTTTGGCGCAAAGTCTATTTTTAGACTATGTCTATTTTTAGACATATGGATCATGGTCTATGAGTTGTAGGATGCTGTTTATGGATGATTGGTCATGTTGGGAAAAATAGATGGACTTCTATTTTTTGTTCACAACGAAGTGATCAGAGTCTATTTTTAGTCTTCCAGGCTAAAAATAGGAACAATCGAATATTATTAGCTCTTAATAATATTTGGACTCTAAACATTATCTTATTCTCTTGGAGCACTTCAGTTCGAGATAGGATGTGGCACATGCAGCTGACAGAAGAAATCATGTGGTTTCTTATGTGTTAGTTGAGCTATTGCATGGAGGACTTCATTTAGAACTCATGCATGTGAGTTTTGTGGAGTTGGATGTGGAGTTGATGGAGTTGTGTTCAGTTTGACTTAGTTGAACTAGTTGTATTTAGTCTAACTAAAGAATACACTAGTGATAAGTTATTTGAATTGATTGTTAATTAATTTACTAATTATTAACTCATAAAGCAACTAAAGAATACATCAGTTAACTCAGTGCATGGACAGTTCAACAGAGACAGGTGTTAGAGGTAAGTGAAAGGGTGAGTTGTGACTATCAGTTGTGCATGAGATTTGCACATGCATGTGATTGAGTTATGCTAATGAGGACTGCGTAGTGTGGGCAAATATCAAGGTAATTGTAGCCTGTGCTCACATGATTTCTCTTGCAGATTGCGCAGTGGAGGCAGGCAAAGCAATGGAGGAGATTTGAACTGTGATTGATCAGATCTGAGCTAGTTTTGTGTGTAACAGGTGGAGATAGTACTGAGTCCTTGTGAAGAGTATTGTACTATGTATTGTTACATGTTCTCAATCATTATAATATACAGATAGTGTGGGGTTTTCAGCTGTATGCTTTCCTCTGGTTACATACTATGTTAATGTGTGCATGCGATTGATGTTTCATTGTTTTTAATGCTACTAAATTGATGATCAATGTAGAGGAGGTTATGTATTATGAATGTATTCCACAATAGTGTATAATCAGAATAATCTCTGTGAATAAGTGTCATATTATTCAAAATTTTTGCACTAATATCTGCCGTCAATTTGTCGATTAGTCATGTTTGTCCATCTCTTGACTTCACCCGCACGATAAGATCTCAGCAATTCATTGCTCTTGTTAGCCTCGTCCATCCATCTCCTGACTTAGCCTCCGTGATATAATCTCAACTGTCCATCTTGTTAGTTAACCATGTTCACCCATCTACCTACGTACTCTTCTGTGATCCGATCTCATCCGTTCATTTACCTTTCACCTGCCTGATCCAACGCTTCCTATGTGTTGTCTCTCATTCCATCCTCTTTTACCAACTTGACCTCTGACTACTTCTTCTGCTTAGACACAAACTTAGCTTAGTTTCCATTGTTTACCCCTTCATCTAGTTTTGATGCTTTTTTCTTCTGCAATTTAGATAGCAGCAGTAGGTTAGTGTAAATTTCCAATTCTGTTTAGGAATAGTTGTTAAAAGCATTAGTTAGGTTATGGTGTAGGTTTAGCATTTCTGGTTTCCTTTCCATTCTGCAAGTAGGATTTCAATTCAGCAAGCAGTTTTCTTTCTGTCAGTAGTCTTTCATTCAACAATTTCAATTCAGAAAGTAGTTTCCTTTTGTTAGTGGTTTTCATCCAATCAACAATTTCATTCTACAAGTAGTTTTCTTTCCATCAATAGCTTTCATTCAGTCAGCAATTTCCTTGTTGTAGAGTACTTTCCAGTTTTAAATAAAAACTTACAAAAACCAAAAACATTTCCTTTCATTCCTTGTAGGAAAAGGGATAATTCAGGGAAATTCTTGCCAAATACCCCCACTACATCCAATAGACAACCTTCTCTCTTCTTCAATGACTGTGAATTGGTTGAACCTTTAGGTGAGCAGCCTGACATATTTGAAGAACCTATAGGGTTAGAGGAAGAGGAAGAACCCGTTCCTACTGAACCAACGGCTGAAAACCAAAATGACAGAGGAGATAGAGAGATAATTAAGGGTGCGTTCCCCATCAGGGAAACCAATGGGGACACTAAAATGAAGATTATAAGCCCCTCTGCTCTACCTCATTTCCATGGCTTGACCACAGAGGACCCTGAAACTTTCCTATTTGAATTTGTTGTTATATGCCGAACCTATGACTATACAGAGGACGATCAAAATTTAAAATTGTTTCCATCTACCCTCAAGGATGCAGCGTTGCACTGGTTCATGGGTTTACCTGGAGATAGCATAATAACTTGGGCTCAGATGCAGCAGGCCTTTAACAACAAATATAGGGACTACTGTAGGTCAACAGACACTAAAGAAGAGCTTTTAAAGATGACCATAGGCCAGGATGAATCCTTAGAAGATTATGAAGAAAGATTCCAGCTCAGTTACAAAAGGGTCAAGTGCACACTTGACCCTGAGTCACTGAAGCTGATCCTGATTAGAGGAGTAACAGAGGATATTCTGGATACCTTGCACATGTTAGCTGGAGGAGATATCTACCAATTACCCTATGAGGATATCAAGACTGTCTTTAGGAACCATTCTAGGGCAACCAAGAAAAAGGGTAGAAGTAGTCAACTTATGGCCAGTACATCATATTCCAACTCATCCATCAAGGGTGAAATTGGAAATATGATGTAGGACTTCAAAAGTGAGACGTTGCAAACCCTTGCCTTGAAATTGGATGCCATGAATATCAAAAGGAAGCAAGAGGAAGCAGAGAGAGCCTTGGCCATCTTTTGTCCTAGGTGCACCAGGGGGCATCGTAGGAATGAATGCCCATTGAGCTGTATTGAGATTTGCTCACTCTGTGAAGAAAACCACTCCACAGATAAGTGCCCTTCTTTACCTAGACTCAAAGCTATATATCAAGGAGTTGAAGGGGTCAATGATTAGCTTTGCTACATCAACCCAAGGATACCTCCTGGGCCTAGACCATACTAGTAGGGTATGCAAGGATCATCCCATGTATATTACAGGCCCAACCAAACCACAGTTATACCTTCTTGGGGACCCCCTACTCATCCTTCCTGGTCTACACCTCCTCCTTGGTCCTATGCATCTCAGTATCATTCCCAGCCAACCAGCCAGTGATTTCAACCTTACAGTTAGCCACAACATCAGTGGAATACCCCACCCCCGGGGTAGAGGCCCCAATCCAACAATGTTCTAGCTCTATTGCCTCCACCACCTACCTAACCAGAACTCCTGCACTCTGCTCCACCTAGGCAACCCCAGATGCCTGCCCAACCAAATCCAAACCCAAAAAATGGGCAAGCTCAACAAACATACAGTGGAGAAACATCATACCCAGCTTATGCTATTGAAATTTAGGAGATAAACCTAAGATTTGGGAGAATTCTCGTAGATAACCAATCTCCCCTCCACATAAAAAGGGAAAGCAACCTTAAAGTAAATCCACCCTTTCCTGAAATATTAGCCCAACCAATCCAGCCTACCGTAGAAGAAACTGAACTTCTAGGAGAATTGAAAAACCTATGTGTAAAGATACCCCTTCTCTAGGCAATCAAAGATGTTCCTATTTACAATAAATTGATTAAGGAGAAGTTCTTCAAGCATCCATGGAGAAGAAAAAGGGATGCCCCTACCATTAATGTCATCGGGCAGCTATCTGACTTAATGCTAGGGGAGGTAATATGTCCAAAATACTTAGACCCTGGAAGCCCTATAGTAGATGTGCACACCAATGGAACCATTGTCCCACACACCCTGATTGATCTTGGGGCTACCATTAATGTGATTACCAACGACACCATGCTCAAGCTCAACCTCCAAGGTTCATTGAGAAAAACCATGACAGTGCTGCAGCTTGCAGACCGTTCCACAGTCACCCTAGAGGGAATTGTGGAGGATGTAATGTTCTGCATTGATTTTTGGGAGTACCCTACATATTTCCTAGTTCTCTAGCCTAGGGCTAAGCTTATTGGTTACCCTCTCATCCTTGGGAGGCCATGGTTGGCCATAGCTGATGCTTACATTAGTTGCATAGCTAGGAATATGACCATCAAGAATGGGCATATGTCCAAACAGTTAGTCTTATACCCTCCTGCTCAACCCTCCCTAGAACATGATTTACTTGTATGGTTGGAGGAGGAGGAAGAAGATGAGCTTTATTCTGCCCAACTTTATACTTTGGAAGCAATCATAGGAGGAGGACAAAAAAATGAGGATGATTTAATTGAACACCTTCTCCAAAGTCCAATTCCTAGTTCATTACCATTAGAAGAAGAAGTAAAGGAAACCCTGAACAATCATCAAATTGACTTATGCTTGGCTGATTCCAACCCACACCAAGTCAAAACCATAGAATTTGGCCCAGAGAAAACTTTGAGAATTAATCCATCTCTATCTACTCTTGAAGAGGAAAAGCTAAGCAACTTTTTGAGATGAAACCTAGAAGCCTTCACTTGGAGCTATAAGGAAATGAAGGGAGTACACCCCTTGGTGTGTACTCACCACATATACATCAAGGAAGAGTGCAAGCCAGTCAGGAAACCACAAAGGAGGATGAATCCAGCCCTCAAAGACATAGTCAAAGAAGAACTACAAAAACTAGATGCAAGGTTCATTTACCCTATCTCTGATAGTGATTGGGTCTCTCCTTTAGTGCTAGTTCCCAAGAAAAATGGTAAGTGGAGGATTTGTGTCGATTACAGGGATTTGGACAATACCACAAAGAAGGATCATTTCCCCTTACCCTTCATTAACCAAGTTCTAGATGGCCTGGCAAGGAAGAAGTTCTTTTCTTTCCTAGATGGATTCAGTGGGTACAACCAAATCCAAATCTGCCTAGAAGACCAGGATAAGACCACATTCACCTATCCTTGGGGCACTTTTTCCTATAAGGTCCTTCCTTTTGGCTTCTGCAATGCTCCTGCCACTTTCTAGAGAGTAGTCCTAAGTATTTTTGTTGAATTAGTACATGATGTAGTAGAAATCTATATGGATGACTTTACACCTTATGGTTGTAATTTTGAAGAAGCCCTAACTAACCTAGGAAATGTATTATGCAAATTCATTGAAATGAACTTGTCTCTCAGTCCAGAAAAATGTGAATTCTTAATGACTGAAGTGACTATGCTAGGTCATTCCATATCTCAGCAAGGATTATATGTGGACCCAAACAAAATAGCAATCATCCAAAGGGTCCCACCTCCACAAAATTAGAGAGATGTTAGGAGTTTTCTAGGGTTAGTTGGATACTATAGAAGGTTCATAAAGTACTTCAGAAAGCTAGCCTCTCCTCTGTTTGGATTATTGGCCAAAGACTCTAAATTTATATGGTCAAATAGTTGACAAGAGGCCCTAGACATTCTGAAGGGTAAGTTAACCGCTGCACCAATCCTTAGAGGCCCAAACTGGGCCCTCCCTTTTCTTATCTATGTTGATGCCTCACATAAAGCCATAGGAGAAACCTTAGGTTAGGTAGAGGAGAACTTGCCCTATGCCATCTACTTTACTAGTAAAAACTTGTCAAAGCCTGAGTTAAATTATACTGTGACTGAAAAAGAACTCCTGGCTATTGTGAATTCATTGAACAAGTTTAGGCATTACATTACAAGCTATCAAACATTTGTGCATATTGATCATGTTTCAATTAAATATTTAATGAACAAACCAGATGTAAATGCTATAATCATAAGATGGTTACTTTTATTATAGTAATTTGATCTAACTATTGTTGATAAGCCTAGTAAGGAAAATGTTGTTGCTGACTTTCGATCTAGAATGAATCTGCCTGCATGTGAAGAAGGATGGTGGATGATCAGTTACCAAATGAGCATTTGTTTTCTATTTCAGTGCTCTCCCCATGGTTTGCTGATATAGCAAACTATTTGGTATCAACACAGTTCCCACCAAACCTTCCCTCCAAAGAAAAGAGCAAGATAGTAAAGAAAAGTTCCCCCTTCACCTGGATTCAGGGACATATTTTCAATCTTGGCCCAGATCAAATCTTGTGAAGATGTGTAAGGGAAGAGGAAGTCTTTGACATCCTTCTAACTTGTCATGATGTGCCTTGTGGAGGTCACTTTGCAGCAAGGAGGAAAACATTCAAAGTGCTGCAAGCAGGCTATTATTTTCCTACTCTTCATCAGGATGTGAAGAGGTATGTTAGTCAGTGTGATCGGTGCCAGAGGATGGGAAAGCTAACTCCAAGGGATGAAATTCCCCTACAACCTCAAGTGACTTTTGAGCCATTTGACAAGTGGGGCATGGACTTCATTAGGCTTGTCAACCCTCCTTCAAAGCAAAAACAACAGATTATTGTGTTCACTGGTTATTTGACTAAGTGGGATGAAACCAGGGCAATTAAGGCAACAACACAAGAAAGGTGGTTGATTTCCTAGGGGAAAATATATTCTACAAATTTGGGTACCCTAGAGAACTAGTCATAGACCAAGGTAGCCAATTTACCTCTAGCATGATTGAAGAACAACTCATGCATCACAAGATCAAGCATAAGACCTCCACTTATTATCATCCACAAGATAATGGGCAAGTGGAGGTGACCAACAGAGCACTGGAGAACATCCTAAACAAGGTAGTGAACAACAACAAAAAGGACTGGGCAGAGAGACTAGTTTAGGCCACCTAGGCCTATAACACAACATGGAAGACCACTATTGGATTTACACCCTATGAGTTGGTCTATGGGAAAAAGAATTTGTTTTCCATTGAATTTGAATATAACACATTGAGGATGGTAGCCCAACTAGATTTGAATATCAGCCATGCACATAAAGAAAGATTGTTCCATCTGACTAGCTTGGATGAATTCAGAATGCAAGCCCTCCTTCATACAGATATAGTTCAGCTTCAGAGAAAAATATGGCATGACGAACATATTAAGGAAAAGTTATTTCAAGAAGGAGACTGGGTATTATTATATGACTCCAGGTATAAAGACTTCAAGGGAAAGCTAAGGACAAGATGGCTCAGACCATATGTGGTGGAAAGATGCCATGACAATGGTTCAATGCAAATCAGAACTATAGATGATGAAGCCATTCCATTACTAGTTAATGGACATAGATTGAAAATGTACAAGAGGCCTTTATCTAAACAAGAGTTCATTGACAGCATCAATAAGACAATGATGATGGTGGAGCAAGTTTCAGCTCCTCCCTCATCAGGTAACTGAAAAAAGGAAAAACAGAATAAGGATTTAGGTGAAAACCTCCATGAGGTGCCTGAGTCCCATCTTTGGGTTGAAAACCTCCATGAGGCGGCCTGAGGATGAGAAAAATGGAAAGAAAGAGAATATCCCTGGGTGAAAACCTTCCTTGAGGCGCCGAGGGCAAATATCTAGGGTGAAAACCTCTTTGAGGCAGCCTAGGTGTTTTTTAATATATATATATATATATATATATAAGAAAAAAAACATAATTGTTATTTGCAAGTGGATGAGAAAGACAACTAGGGAGCAAAAACAAGATCAAAAGGGAACCCTGCCCCACATATATTCATCTCCTCCACTCCTTATCATGCATCCCTCCATCAATTCCATTGTTTTTGCTTCATTACTTCAGTTCAGGTGAATATCGTGTTTTCTATAGAATCACCTCATCCATTACCATCATCCCTGCATCTACACACACTCCTACTCCCTCTGACCAGTCATTACAACATTCTCACAGCACCAGCTAGTATCATGACCAAGGAATTGTAAGGGAGACACCAAACATTGCCAAGTGGTGATCTAGGAGCTACATAGTAGCAGCACATCAGATCTGCAGTCACAGACACCATCAGCAACCAACAAAGGAGGAAGAAGAATGACCATCAGTGGCACCTTTGATCTTTGACAACTGCAACGTGGCATTAAGTCCATAGGTAAGTATCCTACTCACTCACTCATATGCATCATGTGATCAAAAGTTGTAAAGGTTAAAGAGGTAGTTGGTTTGTGAGTAAAAAGGTGGCCAGTTTCCTCTAAAAAGCTAGTGGATTACATACATAGGAAAATCTGTTTTCTCCTAAATTTAAAAATTCCTATGTCAAACCTCTCAATTCCTCCTCAAGCCTCACAAGCAAGATGCTCATCAAGTATATCTCATGTGAGGGTAGATTCAGTACTGTTTATGGCTCATGGACTCCAGCAACACAAAGAAGAAAGGAAATTCCCAATGGTTAGTTCACCAAGGGTTGATCAGAAAATCCCTATAACATGGACTGTCTTTAGAGACTTACCAGCAAAGGATGACATGAAAACCTTCATCTAGGATGTTAGTCCTTCTGTTAGTAAGGAGGAGGCAAAACAAGAAGAAGAAGATACAGGGCTAGATAAGGATGAGATGGACAAAGAAGAAACTAATACAAAGGGGCATGATGAAGAAGAAAACAAGGAGGATGATGCTGCAACAAAGGAAGAACGAAGCAAGAAATTGATGGAGATGAGAAAGAACAACAAAAGGAAGGAAATAAGAAAAACAGAGAGGCAAAAAGCATTGAAACAGAAGGGGAAGAACAGGAAAACCATATAGCATGTATGGCCAACCTCTCCTTGGGGGCCATCCAGTATAGAATGCCAGCTAAACCTTGCTCCTTACCTCAAAGAACAATCGCTGCAATTTCATATTAAAACACTAATTATGAGGATATGTTTAAGATGCTAAAGAAATGACAATGTACATGCCTCCTAAAGGAGATTGAAAACACTGCCACATAGCTTGAATATCAGAGAATATCAGTGGGAAGAAGGAGAAAGGAAAGAAAGCTTCTATAAACAAGAAGAAGAGACCACAACAGAAGCATGGGATGTCAGAGAGGCTACCAGAGCCACTAAGTTGCTCAGAGGATGAGCAACACATTCAGTAAGGGGGTGATAATGAGCCTCATCATTGAGTAATTATGTGGTCCTTAATTGGCCTTAATTCACCTCTTAATTTAGTCAAACCAACTATTCTCACAACTTATTGCATACTTTTGATTATATTTTGTTTATGAGATGAGGTAGAGTTGGATATCTTGCTTTGTGGCCTAATGTGCTTGTGATGCAGGAATAAGGGATAAAAGCAAGGGAAATGCGGGGATAAAAGGTAAAAGTAAGGAACTGTGGTAAAATACCTTGGTAAAAACTCGAATGAGACAAGGGAGAGGACTTACTGGAGGTAAAACCTCCTCATTTACTATCCCTCCATTCGAGTATTCCTCCATCAGCTGAAAGTACAAACAACCAAGCAAGTGAAAGTACAAATTGTTTACCTTGAGTTGGGAGTCGATCCTCCCTACTAGAAGGCAGCCAAGCTAGTGAAAGTGAAAGCACAAGGTTATCTTAATTTAGGAGTTGTGCCTCCCCAATTTTGAAGGAAGTCGATGGAGACTCCAGATGTATAAATAGAGAGCCTTAGGACCTCAGTTTTTTTAGTCAGAAGTAGTCAGTTACCAGGAGTTAGCAAGAATTCGAACTGTTGACTGTAGACTTAGACTTGTAATAGTTCTTGATGTAATACAATGTTTTTATAATGAAGATGAGTTTTGTTCTGAGCTAGCACTGAGTTAACTTAGAGGGCTGAAGCTCTTGGGTTAGGGCCCAACCCTAGCAGCTAAAGCTCCTCTTTATTGTATTGTTAAGTAGCTTAGCTTCTTGCTTTTTGTTCATTTACTTAAGCAATTCATTTTCATTATAATAGTATCATAGATGCATGGTTTTATTGTTCATTTGTTCAAGTAGATGATTTTTCATTACAGTAGTTCATCACAAATTTATAGATTTTCTATTCATTTACTTAAGTAACTTCCTATTTTCTGTTTTATTTGTTTAAGTAGTTGCAGTCTCATTATAGTAGTGCATAGTAGGTTAGTTGTGATTCAATCTACTTCCATTTTGGCAAAGAAAATATCCACAAGGTTTCTTACAGGTGTCTCGGCCTCACCTCTTCCCTCTCAGACCATGACGTGAGGAAGAAACCCTACAACAACCCCAAAAATATAGGGTTTTGGTTTTCATAGGGAGTTTGTTGTTTAACACAGTCACTGAGTTAATTGCATTGTCACTTAGTTCCTCTCATGATCATCTGCCCCTTCACTCTCTCTTCCTGTCATTTGGTCTCCCTCATATCCCTTTCATTCTCCTTCAGCATGAAGAGCTGAGCGGAAGCTGCTAATCTAGGTTCAAACGGTTATTAACCATAGATCGCCTCACACAGCAAAACTAAACAATCCCTACCTAAATTCACTTTTGCATTCGACTTTTTGCACTTTAAATCCCCACCATTGATATTCCTCACCAGATCCGATGGTTGTCACTTCACCTGATCGCCAACTAGCTTCGCTGATCTCCACCATTGATCAGCCCTGCCTGATCGAATGGCTATCGTGCCATATCGCACAGATTTTTGTCTGATCGTTATCCACCTGAGGCCGCACGAGAAAGCGGTTTCCCTGTGCTATGTGTCGACCAGGGAGGCTAGTCACGCAAAATTTTAGAAAAGTTCTTATAGATTTGATGGTGCGCAAGATACCGCTTACTGCCCTCTAAACCTGCTCCCCCATTTTTGCACGTTCCTTTAAGCACTCCAATCTCCACCGTCAATCTATCTCCTGATCTGATTGCCATCGCATCACCCGATACCATTTTCGCATGTTTCTTTTGGTCGCGATCTAATCTCCGCCATCCATCTGCCGGTTAGTCCTATTCGTCCATCTCTTGACTTCACCCGCGTGATAAGATCTCAGTCATTCATTGCTCTTGTTAGCCTCGTATGTCCATCTCCTGACTTAGCCTCCATGATATAATCTCAACCGTCCATCCTGTTAGTTAACCTTGTTCACCCATCTACCTACGTACTCTTATGCGATCCGATCTCAACCATTCGTTTACCTTTCACCTGCATAATCCAATGGTTCCCATGCATTGTTTCTCATTATGTCCTCTTTTTCCAATTTTTCCTCCGACTACTTCTTCCGCTTAGACATAGACTTAGCTTACCTTCCATTGTTTAACCCTTAGTCTAGTTTTGATGCTTTTTTCTTCTGCAATTTAGATAGAAGCAGTAGGTTAGTGTTAATTTCCAATTCTGTTTAGGCATAATTTTTTAAATGGTTAGTTAGGTTATGGTGTAGGCTTAGCATTTCATGTTGTTTTCTCCATTTCTGCAGTAGAGTTTCTCTCTCTTAGAATAGGTGTACTCTCCTTCCATCAAAATCAAGCTTCTTATAACCCTATAGAAGTTTGGCTTGGAACCCTTGGGGTCTCTTGCCAAATGAGCAGTGACAACAGGAAGTACCTTCACTTATACTTGCATATATAGCACAGTCACCTCCAAATTTGTACAAACCCTAGGTTGATAAGTAAAGTTGGTAGCCTTGGGAGTTGCAGCATTCTTGCTACAATACCTAGGCTCATTAGTGACAGAAACTGGTTTAAGGAAGTCATTGGAGACTTCAGATATATAAGTAGAGAGGTTTAGGACCTTAGTAGGATTAGGACTTTTATTGTAAAACTCTGCTTTATTTCTGAGCTGCAAGAATTGTGACAGTTTATCATGTAATCCATGGTTTTGATAATAAAGATGAGTTCTGTTTTGAGCCAGCACTGAGTTAACTCAGAGGACTAAATCTCTTGGGTTAGGGCCCAACCTAAGCAACCAAATCTCCTCTTCATTATATTGTTATGCTAGCATAGGTTCTTGTTGTTTTTTCCATTTGTTGAATTAGCCACACTTTCATTACAGCAATATAGTATAGAGTTATGGTTTCTCTGTTCATTTGCTTAAGTAGCTTTCTGGTTCTGTTCATTTTCTTAGTGTAGCTACATTTTCATTACATAGATTTATGGTTTAACTGTTCATTTGCTTAATTAGTTTCATTTCCATTTACAGTAGTGTAGAGTAGATCATTAGAGGTTAACTAGGAGAAAAAGGTCACCATAAGGTTGTCCACAGGTGTCTCGGCCTCATCTCCTCCCTCTGGGACCATGACTTGAGGAAGAGACCATGTAGCAATCCCAAAAACACAGGTTTCTGGTTCTCGCATGAGCTTTGGAGTTTCTTATTTAACGCAGCCACTTGTTTCCATTCATTTTCATGGTTTTCCCTCACTCTCGGTCCACCCTCACCCTCACTAGTTTTTCTATCGTTTTCCATTGAATCCCCCTTCAAAACATTCTTCATGCATTGTTTCTTGACCGTCTGATCCACAACAAACTTATCCAATCACTGTCTGATTCATCAGTTTTCCCAACAGCCATCACGTGCGAAAGTCTTCCATCACTTTATGCACTCTAATCTCCACCGTCTATCTGTCTTGTGATCCAATGGCTATCGCGTCACCTCAAAACTTTATGTGCGCCAATCTCCACCATTGATCTACCCCACCTGATCCGACGACTATTACACAATCTCGTGTGGATTCTTACACGTTTGTTATCTACCCAAGAGCATGCAAGAAAAGTAATTTTCCTGTGATACGTGTCACTCAATTAGGCTAATCGTCTGAAATTCAGAAATACTTCTTACAGCTTTGAGGGCGTGCGAGAAATTACTTACCACCTCTGCAAACCCACTCCATCATTTCCTCACATTTCTTTTGCTCGTGATATAATCTCTGTCGTCCATCTACCAATTAATCATGTCCTTCCATCTCTTGACTTAACCTCTACGATAAGATCTCGGCCATTCATCTCCGGTTAACCCTATTCGTTCATCTATTCACTAAACCATCGCAATAAGGTCTCCACCATTCATCCTGATAGTTAACCTTGTTCGCCCATCTATCTATGTAACCTCCTGCAATCCAATCTCCACCATTCATTTGCCTTTCACCTGAATAATCCAACAGTTCTTATGCACTGTTGCTCCCTCACATCCTCCTTTCATTGATTTCGTCCTCTGACTGCTCTTCTGCTTGAAAGCCGATTTAGTTTAGTTCTTTGCTTACACCTTAGTCTGGTTTTGATCCTATTTACTTCTGCAACTTAGATAATTAGCATTATGTTAGTGTTGATTTTTAAATTTTATTTATGCATAGTTGTTCAATTTGTTAGCTAGGGTATGGTGTGATTTAGCATTACATGTTGATTTCTTCATTATTGCAGTAGAGTAGCTCTCCCTTAGAATATATTTTCTCTTATTCCATCAAAATCAAGCTTCTTATGACCCTATAGAAGTTTGTCTTGGAACCCCTTGGGTCTATTGCCAGATGAACAGTGACAACATGTAGTACCTTCAATTTTACTTGTGCATATAGCAATATCACCTCCAAGTTTGTACGAACCCTGGGTTGATAAGTAAAGCTAGCAGCCCTGGGAGTTGCAGCATTCTTGTTGCAATACCTAGGATCATCATTTTTTGGCACCGTTGCCGGGGAGTTTTTAGAGTAGAATGTGATCACTGCTCTTTTCTTCTATTTCCCAACTTTCTTCCATTAGTTTATTTCTGCAAAATTAATCTAGTTTCTTCCTTTCTTTCAGTTGTCATTATCTTCTTTCCTTTCCATTCTGCAAGTAGAATTACAATTTAGCAAGTAGTTTCTTTGTTAGTAGCTTCCTTTCTTTCATTTGTCATTATCTGCTTTCCTTTTCATTTTGCAAGTAGAATTTCAATTCAGCAAGTAGTCTTTTTCTGTCAGTAGTCTTCCTTCAATCAGCAATTTCATTCTGCAAGTAGAATTTCAATTCAGCAAGCAATTTTTCTTGTTAGTGGTTTTTCATTCAATCAACAATTTCCTTTCTGCATAGTACTTTACAGCTTCAAAAAAAAAAAAAAACATTTCCTTTCATGCCTCATAGGATTAGGGGCAATTCAAGGAAATCCTTGTCAAAGGCCCCCACTACATCCAACAATCAACCTTCTCTCTTCTTCAGTGACAGTGAATTGGAAGACCCTTTAGGTGAGCAACCTTACATATTTGAAGGACCTAAAAGGGAATAAGAAGAGGAAGAACCCATTCTTACTGAACCAATGGCTAAAAACCGAAATGATAGAGGGAATAGAGAGAGAATTGGGGGTGCCTTCCCCATCAGGGAGACCACTGGAGACACTAAGATGAATAATATAAGCCCCTCTGCTCTACCTCATTTCCATGGCTTGACCATAGAGGACCTTAACACTTTCCTATTTGAGTTTGTTGTTATATGTCGAACCTATGACTATACAGATGATGAGAAAAAGTTAAAATTGTTTCCATATACCCTTAAGGATGCAACATTGCACTGGTTCATGGGTTTACTTGGAGATAGCATCACAAGCTGGGCTCAGATGCAAGAGGCTTTTAACAACAAATATAGGGACTACTGTAGGTCAAAGGATACTAAAGAAGATATTTTCAAGATGACCATAGGCCAGGATGAATCCTTAGAAGATTATGAAGAAAGATTCCATCTCAATTACAAAAGGGCCAGGTACACACTTGACCCTGAGTCACTAAAACTGGTCCTGCTTAGAGGAGTAAGGAAGGATCTTCTAGGTACCTTACATATGATAGTAGGAGGAGGTATCTACCAATTACCCTATGAGGATATTAAGACTGTCTTTAGAAACCATTCTAGGGCAACCAAGAAAAAGGGTAGGGGTAGTAAACCTATGGCTAGTACATCATCCTCCAACTCATCCATCAAGGGTGAAATTGGAAATATGCTGGAAGATTTCAAAAGTGATATGTTGCAAACCCTTGCCTTGCAATTGGACACCATGAACATCAAAAGGAAGCAAGAGGAAGTAGAGAGAGCCTTGGCCATCTTTTGTCCTAGATGCACCAGAAGGCATCTTAGGAACAAATGTACATTGAACTGTATTAAGATTTTCTCAGTCTAGATCCTTTAGACAAGTTGAGATAGGCGGAGGATGGCAGGTGTTCGCGAGCTTAGGGTTTCAGAAGGCCTGTTTGTTGTCGCCGCCGCACCTAAAGACCTGCTTGTTTTTGGAACGACTTGGAGCCTGGCCGCGGGATCCTTAGAGCTCGATGCTACCCACAGGACTTGGCCCGGATCCTTTGATGGAAAGGAGCATCAGGATTCGAATCAAAGCATACAGAAACAAGAGGGTTTCCCCCCTTCCTTGGCACAGGCCGTTTTCCTCAGGGCGGCTCTGGGCACCCCTCCACATTGTCCGGGGTTTTATGTTTCAAATCAACCGATCCTCACACAGTCTCAGGTTGATACACCCTTCTACGCGGGTGATTTGCCCTGGCCAGGTAGCTCTGTCTGCGTCAATAGGAAACAGAGCCGGTTGCCTGCTCCTCTGCCCCTTTTTGGTATACCGCGGGCCCGATCTGCCACTCTAAGGCTGTCTTTAAATGGCTTGGTTGAAGACCAATTAAGGGGCAGGAATTTGGATCTGGTTTTCCTGTGGTCTGAGACTCCTCTGTCCTCGGGGGTGCAGATTCGGGAGACTGCTTTTTTGGCAGCGGAAAAATTAAGCTTCGAGACTCCCCTTTACAAGATCCCCTTTCATCGAGAGATCCAAGCCCCCAAGCCTCCTGCAGGTCCTCACCATGGCAAGCCTACCCCCCTTCTTGTGCTGGAGAATCAACCGGTAGTAGGAGCCAGGAAAAAAACAAAAGGAGCAATAAAAGAATCCGGTCATGAAATGATTCAAATCTTCATCATAACCCTGTCAGGGAACACAATCTGCAAGAAAATAAGAACAAGGATGCTGATAAAAAACTTAAAGGACGAAATTCAAGAATTATTAGGCATACCAGTAAGTCTGCTGAGCTTGGTATATGCAGGACACATTTTATAGGAAAAATTTTCAGTGCAGCATTATGGAATAGTAAGAGATTCAACATTTTTTCTGAGTACGAGGCTGAGAGGAGGCAGCTTTGGATCTAGCTCAAAGGGCACATCCTTTCGTGATGCAGTCAAGGGGAAAGAAAAAATGCAGAACAAACCAAAGTCACCACCAGAGCAACCAGGTCCACATATAGTAGAACAAAAACTGGAATACTCAATGCTCAAAGTTACTATACCAGAGGTAACTGCACTACACTCTGACCTCTCTAAACATGCTATCATATTTAGATTTAATGGCTACTGGCCAAAATACGATGCTTTACACCAATGGATTTATTCCCGCTGGACACCAGAATGTAATATATACCTATGTTCAAAAGGTTTTTTCATTGTAACTTTCCACACAGAGGAAGAAAGGGATAGTATCATCAATGAGGGGCCTTGGTTTTGGGGTAATGCAGGCCTCTTTGTTACCCCTTGGTTTGCTGATTTTGACGCAAACACTATGAAAATCTCAACAATGCCTGTTTGGGTGAGGCTTCACAACCTCCCATTACACTTTTGGCATCATCTAATATTATCTGCCATTGGGAATTCCTTGGGGAAATTCCTAAAAATTGATGAAGACAGATATAGCAGAGGAATCTTCACTTTTGCCAGAATTTGCATTGAAGTGGACCTGAGTTAGGGGCTGCCTGATCAAATTTCATTAAACTTTAACAACACTGAGTGGACACAACCACTAGACTATGAAAACACTGCATTCAGATGCCGTAATTACCAACAAACAGGACACCTCCAAAATTCTTGCCCACTGGCCAGAAAGAATCCAAAAGGAAACAAGAAACAACAAAAAAAGCCAAATGGGTGGCAGCATACAGAACCGCTGGAAGAAGAGGAAATTCAGCCAAACCATACAGTGAACCAAGAGGAACCTGATATAAATATGGAACAGAAGGGCACACAGGAAGAAAAAGCACCAGGCCCTCAAGTGGAGGACCTTTTACAACGGCAGCAAATTCCACAGCTGGAAGTTAGCGGCAACAAAAGAACCCACGGATCTGAAGGATCAGAATCCAACAAAGAACCTCCAGCGAACACACAAGAGTACCCACAGGCCATCATTGTTCCCCCTTCTGACTCTCGGGGTTGGCGAAGGGTGCAGAAAAAGAAGGGCAGAAAAGTATAGGGTTGATGTTATTATTTTTAATTATTTTTTATTTTTATCAGTGTACTTGTCCTATTCATGGACAACTATCTGCATATTCTCTAAGCATCTACAAGATGTAATTTATTTCACATATGAATACAAATTAAGATTTTTCTATGGGAAAAAAGAAGAAGATTTTCTCAGTCTATGAAGAAAACCACTCCATAGACAAGTGCCCTTCTTTACCTGGACTCAAAGTTGTACATGAAGGAGCTGAAGGGGTCACTAAACAGCTTTGCTACATCAACCAAAGGAGACCTCCTGGGCCTAGACCATACCAACAAGGTATGCAATGGTCATCCAATGCATATTACAACCAAAACCAAACCACAACTATACCTTATTTCAGACCCCCTACTCATTCTTCCTGGTCTACAGCCCCTCCTTGGTCCTATGCATCTTAGTATCATTCCCAACCAGCCAGCCAGTCATTTCAACCTTATGTTCAGCCACAACATTAGTGGAATACCCCACACCAGGGGTGGAGGCCCCAATTCAACAATGTTCCAGCCCTATTGTCTCCACCACCTACCCAACCATAACTCCTGCACTCTGCTCCACCTAAGCAACCCCAGATGCCTACCTAGCCAAATCCGAACCCAAACAATAAGCAGCCTCAACAAGTATACAGTGGAGAGACATCATACCCAACTTATGCTGTAGAAATCCAGGAGATCAACGTAAGATTTGGGAGAATTCTCTTTGATAACCAACCTCCCTCTCCACATAGGGAGGTTGAGGAAGAAATATAGGAAAGAAACCTTAAAGTAAATCCACCCTTTCCTGAAAGATTAGCCCAACCACTCTAGCCTACCCCAGAAGAAACTGAACTTCTGGGAGAATTGAAGAATCTATGTGTAAAGATCCCCCTTCTCCAAGCAGTCAAAGATGTTCCAATTTACAATAAGTTTATTAAGGAGAAGTGCTTCAAGCATTCAGGAAGAAGAAAAAGGGAGGCCCCTACCATTATGCCGTTGGGCAATTGTCTGACTTAATGCTGGGACATGTAATATGCCCAAAATATTTAGACCCTAGAAGCCCTGTAGTAAATGTGCATATCAATTGTACCATTGTCCCACACAATCTGATTGATATTTGGGTTGCCATTAATGTGATGATCAAGGACATCATGCTCAAGCTCAAACTCTAAGGGTCATTCAAGAAGACCACAACAATTTTGCAACTTGCAGACCATTCCACAGTCACCCCTGAGGAAATTGTGGAGGATGTGATGGTCTCCATTGATTCCTAGGAGTACCCTGTAGATTTCCTAGTTCTCCAGCCTAAGGCTAAGCTTACTGGTTACCTTCTCATCCTTGGGAGGCCATGGTTGGCCATAGCTGATGCTTACATTAGTTGCAGAGTTGGGAATATGACCATAAAGAATAGGCATATGTCAAAACAATTAGTCCTATACCCTCCTGCTCAACCTTCCATAGAGCATGATTTACCTTTATGGCTGGAGGAGGAGGAAGAAGATGGTGTTTATTCTACCCAACTTTATGCTTTGGAAGCAACCATAGGAGGAGGACAACAAGATGAGGATGATATAATTGAACACTTGCTCCAAAGTCCAACTCCTAGTTCATTACAATTAGAAGAAGAAGTAAGGGAAACTCGAAGCAATCATCCAATTGACTTATGCTTGGCCAATACCAACCCACTCTATGTCAAAACCATAGAATTCGACCTAGAGAAAACTTTGAAAATCAATCCATCTCTGTCTGCTCTTGAAGAGGAAGAGTTATGCAACATGTAGAGAGAAAACCTAGAAGCCTTCGCTTGGAGTTACAAGGAAATGAAGGGAGTACACCCCTCTTTGTGTACTCACCACATATACATCAAAGAAGGTTGCAAGCTAGTCAGGCAACCACAAAGGAGGATGAATCCAGCTCTTAAAGACATAGTCAAAGAAGAACTACAAAAATTGCTAGATGTAGGATTCATCTACCCTATCTCAGACAATGAGTGGGTCTCTCCTTTAGTGTTAGTTCCCAAGAAAAATGGTAAGTGGAGGATTTGTGTAGATTACAGGGAGTTGAACAAAGCCACAAAGAAGGATCATTTTCCCCTACCGTTCATTGACCAAGTGCTAGATGGCCTAGCAGGGAAGAAGTTATTTTCTTTCCTATATGGATTCAGTGGTTACAACCAAATCCAAAGCTACCTAGAAGACTAGGATAAGACCACATTCACCTATCCTCGGGGTACTTTTGCCTATGGGGTCCTTCCTTTTGGCCTATGCAATGCTCCTGCCACTTTCCATAGAGCAGTCTTGAGTATTTTTGTTAAATTAGTACATGATGCAGTGGAAATCTATATGGATGACTTTACACCTTAAGGCTATGATTTTCAAGAAGCCCTAACTAACCTACACAAAGTATTACCCAAATGCATTGAAATGAACCTGTCTCTTAACCCAGTGAAATGTGAATTCTTAATGACTGAAGGGACTGTGCTAGGTCATTCAATATCTCAGCAAGGACTATAGGTGGACCCAAACAAAATAGCAATCATCCAAAGGGTCCCACCTCCACAAAAGTAGAGATATGTCAAGAGATTCTTACGGTTATCTAGATACTACCGAAGGTTCATAAAGGACTTTAGCAAGTTGGCCTCTCCTTTGTTTGGGCTGTTGGCCAAAGATTATTAGTTTATATGGTCAAAGTGATGTCAAGAGGCCTTAGACATTCTAAATGGTAAGTTAACCACTGCACCAATCCTTAAAGGCCCAAACTGTTGGGTTGTCTTATATTATTTCCACAACTAGCCCACGTAGTTAACCAGGGGGTTAGAGGGGGGCCGGAGCACCACCCCCCCCCCCCCTTTGCGTTGATTGTGTAATGAGGGGGTCATAGGGGGTTTGAGGGGTGCAGGTAGCCTATGTTAGGTTGGGCAGACCTACCTATGGTTTTTTGCATGGGTTTCGTACATGGTTTTGGATGTGATGGTTTTTGGTCCATGGTTTTGGATGCGATGGTTTTCGGTCCATGGTATTGGATGCTTCGTCATGTATAAATATGTATTGTAACATTGAAAGGAAAATAATGAAAAATCAAGCTGGTAGTCTCGGTTTTGGGATCCAGGGAAAAATATTTGTGTGTATGTGTTTTATGTGTTATGCTCTCACATTGTTTATTTTCTGTGTTTTAGAATTCATATGCAAGTAATTTTTTTACAGGGTTAAAACCTACATTTGGTATCGAAGCTATTTTGGCTTCAAGGGGGTGCCTTTGTTGCTAAGGGCTTTTTCTCGGGCCTGTGGTAGAACCTGTTCAGTGGGAGATTTGCAGGATCGATTCTAGTGGTGAAAGAAGGTGGCAAGAAGTGGAAAGATAGAAATCAAGAAATTTAATGGTCAGAGTTTTGAGTTGTGGAAACTCGAGATAGAGGATCTGTTGGTGGATAAAGATCAGTGGATCGCAATAGATCCAGGTACTAAAACAATGGGAGTGTTCGATGAAGAATGGAACAAGTTGGATCGGAAGGCTAAGAGCACAATATGATTGTATTTCTCAGATTCAGTATTGTTGAATGTATCAGGGGAATCTATGGAAAAGGCTTTGTGGGATAATTTATGTACTTTGTACCAATCTAAGTCTCTGGTGAATAAACTGTTCCTAGGGAAAAGGTTGTATAACATGAGGGTGAAAGATAGAGGCTCAGTGACAGAAAATCTGAATGCATTTAATATTGTGGTAAGTTAGTTATAATCTCTTGATATTAACATTTCAGATGAAGATAAGTGCATCATTTTTTTGTGTTCTCTACCAAATTCGTGGGATAGTCTGGTTATTCCAATAGGTAGAAATGCAACTGCCTTACAGTTTGATGAAATGGTCTCATCCCTGCTGACGAATGAGATGAGACGAAAAAATATGGAGAGCTAGAATGGTGATGCCTTGTCTATATAAGGATGGTCCCAAAATAGAAACAAAAATAAGTCATCGAGTGAGAGATCTAAATCTCCATGAAAACCTGTAAAGGTAGTTTGCTGGAAAAGTGGAAAGGAAGGGCACTATAAAAGGGACTGTAAATCTAAAGCTCCTGGCAAAGGAAAGGGATCTGATGATGCTCCTTCTGCAGAGGCGAAAACCACCTTAGATGAAGGTGGGAATGTGTACTTGGCTTCTTCAAGTACACATGTAGATCATGAGGCATGGTTGATTGACTCAAGTGCATCCTTTCACTTCACTCACCATAGAGAGTGGTTCTATGAGTATGAGAAATATGATGGTGGTGATGTCTTCTTGGGGGATGACAATAAGGCTAGAATCGTTGGTCGCGGAAAAGTAAAGTTGAAGTTGCAAGGTGGAAGGGTTATAACACTTCCGGGTGTTCTGCATATTCCTGCATTGGCCAGAAATTTGATTTTTGTAAGCAAGATGGATGATGCAGGTGTAAAAACAGTGCTCAAGAAGGATATCTAGAAAATGGTTCAGGGAGCATTGGTATTGATGCGGGAAGTTCGGATTGGAACTTTGTACAAGCTGCAAGGTGACATTGTTATTGATGGGTGCAATAGTTCTATGGTTCCTGAAAGTGGAGCAGAAAATCTAGTGGTCTCTAGAGAGAAGACCATGCTGTGGCATCAAAGGCTTGGACATATTAGAGAGAAGGGCCTTCAAATACTTAATGGTAAGGTATGGTAGAAGGTATGAGTAATAGCTCTCTGGATTTTGATTTATGTGAAAATTATGTATATGGGAAGCAGAATCGGGTGAGTTTCTCCTCTAGTGGTAAGAGGGAAAAACATATATTAGAAATTTTGCACAGTGATGTGTTTGGACATGTGAAATTTCCATCACTGGGTAAGTTTGTGTACTATGTATCATTTATAGGTGACTTCTCAAAAAATACATGGATATATTTCCTTAAGAAGAAATTTGAACTCTTTGACAGGTTTAAAGAATTTAAGGGTCTGGTAGAAAACCAGACAGAGAAGAAGATAAAGGTGTTGAGGATAGATAATGATGGAGAGTTTTGCAGCAAGGAATTTGAAGAATTTTGTAAGAAGTGTGGTATAGCACAGCATAAAACTACTCCATACACACCTGAGCAAAATAGAGTTCCAGAAAGAATGAACAAGATGTTGATGGAAAGGGCAAGAAGCATGCTCAGTGGTGCCGAGTTAGGACAAGAATTCTAGGCAAAGGCGGTGGAGACAGCATGTTACCTAGTCAACAAATCACCTTCATCAGGATTGGAGGATAAGACTCCACAAGAGGTATGGACTGGTAAGAAACCCTCTCTTTCACATCTGAGGGTATTTGGATGTGATGCATATGTACATGTTCCAAAGGAGAAAATAACCAAGTTGGATAGTAAATCTGAAATGTGCATCTTTATTTGGTATAAGGATGGTTTAAAGGGTTATAAGCTTTGGAACCCAAAAACAAGGAAGGTTGTGTACAACTGAGATGTGGTGTTTAGAGAGGTTAAAGATGTTATGAAACATGAAGTCCAACCAAAGGAACCTGAGAAGATAGAGTTTTAGCTTGAGGAAGAATTAGACTCTACAACAGAGGAGGAATCGGAATATGAAGAGCCACAAACTCTGGGTGTGAGAAGATCAGTTTGAGAAAGAAGGCAGAAGAAAAGGTATAGTCCATCTGCTTTCTGTTCAAATTTTGATTTATCTGTTACTGATGATGATACTAGAACTGTGAGAAAGCAGTAGATTTAGATGATGGAAAACTCTAGAAAGAGGCGATGGTTGTTAAAATGGCATCTTTGCACAAAAATGAGGCTTGGGATCTAGTGGAGTTTTCGGCTGGAAGGAAACCCATTGGTAGCAAATGGGTGTTCAAAATGAAGACAAATGCAAAAGGAAAGGTGGAGAAATACAAAGCTCGGTTGGTAGCAAAAGGTTATTCCCAAGTGTCGGGAATTGATTTTGGTGATATTTTTTCTCCTGTTGCCAAGGTAGCTTCTATTAGATTACTTTTATCTGTTGCTTCTACTTTTGATTTTGAGGTAGAATAGATGGATGTGAAGACAACATTTCTTCACGAAGATCTGGAAGAGGAGATCTACATGAAGCAACCTAAAGGTTTTGCGGTGAAGGGTAAGAAAGAAATGGTATACAAGTTAAAGAAGTCTTTGTATGGGTTAAAACAATCACTAAGGATGTGGTATCAGAGATTTGATACATTTATACAGGGACTTGGCTTCACCAAAAGCAAAGTAGATCACTGTGTATATTTTAAATTAATTGGTGACCGTGTTATTTATCTGGTCTTGTATGTGGATGATATGTTTTTGGTTGGAAATGACAAAGAAATTATCCAGGATTTGAAGACCCAATTGTCCTCCAAATTCGACATGAAAGATCTTGGTGCTGTAAACTATATTTTGGGCATGGAAATTAAAAGAGACCTGGCAAAGAGGAAGCTCTAGTTAAACCATAGGAAGTATGTCATAAAAATAATGCAAAGGTTTAATATGCAGGATAGTAAATGGTAAAGGTTCCTATTCCTATAGGTGTGAGGTTATTTGTTGAACAGTGTCCCAAGGCACAAGACGAGGAAGAGAACATGTCCCATGTTCCATATGCAAGTGTAGTTGGTAGTCTGATGTATGCAATGGTTTGTACTAGACCAGAAATTGCACATGCAATGGGATTATTGAGCAGGTTTATGTCAAAACCATGGAAGGAGCACTGGACAACAGTGAAGCAGGTTTTCAAGTATTTGCATGGCACTAGTAATTATGGTTTTTGCTACCAAGGAAGACCAAGATTGGACAGAGTGTTGGATATTTGTGGCGTTTTGATGTAGACTGGGTTGGAGATCTGGATCATAGAAGATATACAAGTGGGTGTGTGTTTAACCTATTTGAAGGTGTAGTCAGTTGGATGATTAAGAAACAATCTGTAGTGGCACTATCAATTACAAAGGCAGAATACATGGCAGCCACTCATGCAAGCAAGGAAGCAGTTTGGTTGCAGAGATTGTGTTCAAGTATGGGGTTAGTACAGGGAGCTATAAGGATAGAATGTGACAACCAAAGTGAAATTTTCTTGGCAAATAACCCTTCATATCAATCAAAGACAAAGCACATTGATGTTCAATATCACTTTGTGAGGGATATGATAGAAGACAAAAAGGTGTTGCTGGTAAAGGTGGACACTTTAAAGAATATTGCAGATGCATTGAAAAAATCTATGAGCTCTGAGAAGTTATCTTGGTGTAGAGAAACAATGGGTGTTGCAGGGCTGGATAAATTACTAATCTCTCTTGTGGCCCCCTGTGGAAAGAAAAAAACAAGTGGGAGAATATTGGGTTGTGTTATATTCTTTCCACAACTAGCCCACGTAGTTAACTGGGGGGTGCCCCCCCCTTCGTTGCACCGATTGTGTAGCGGGGGGGTCACAAGTGGTTTAAGGGGTGCATGTAGCCTCCCCTCTATGGGGCCTGGGGCAACGCCCCATAATTTTTTTTTTTGGACCCTATGTTATGTTGGGCGGACCTACCTATGGTTTTCGCACACGGTTTTGGATGCCATGGTTTTCGATCCATAATTTTGGCTGCGATGGTTTTCGATCCATGGTATTGGATTCTTTAGCGTGTATAAATATGTATTGTAACATTAAAAGGAAAATTATGAAAAATCAGGCTAGTAGTCACGGTTTTGGGATCCAGGGGAAAATATCTGTGGATATGTGTTTTATGTGTTACGCTCTTGCATTGTTTATTTTCTATGTTTTAGAATTCATATGTAGCTAATTTCTATACCGGGCCCTGCCTTTTCATATTCATGCTGATGCCTCACACAAAGTCATAGGAGTAGCCTTAGGCTAGGAAGAGGAGAAATTTTCCTATGCCATCTATTTTACCAGTAAGAACCTGTCAAAGGCTGAGCTAAATTATAATATCACTGAAAACGAATTCTTGGTTGTTGTTCATTCATTAAACAATTTTAGGAATTACATTACAGGTTATCAAATATTTGTGCATACTAATCATGCTGCAATCAAATATTTAATGAACAAACCATTTATGAATGCTAGAATTATAAGATGGTTTCTTTTATTAGAATAGTTTGATTTAACTATTGTTGATAAGCCTGGTAAGGAAAATGTTGTTGCTAACTTTCTATCTAGGATGAATTTGCCTGCAGGTGAAGAAGGAATGGTGGATGAGGAGTTACCAGATGAGCATTTGTTTGCTATTTCAGTTCTCTCCCCGTGGTTTGCTAATATAGAAAACTATCTGGTATCAGCATAGTTCCCACTAAACTTGCCCTCCAAAGAAAACAGTGAGATAATCAGGAATAGTGCCCCCTTCATTTGGATTGGGGGCAATCTTTTTAAACTTGGCCCAAATAAGATCATGATAAGGTGTGTAAGGGAAGAGGAAGTTTTTGACATCCTTCTGACCTAACATGATGGGCCTTGTGGAGGTCACTTTATAGCAAAGAGGAAATCATTCAAAGTGTTACAAGCAGGCTATTATTGGCCAACTCTTCATCAAGATGTGAAAAAGTACATTAGTTAGTGTGATCAATGCTAGAGGATGGGAAAGCCTACTCCAAGAGATGAAATTCCCCTACAACATCAAGTGACTTTTGAGCCATTTGACAAGTGGGGCATGGACTTCATTCGGCCTACGATCCTCCTTTAAAGTGAAAACAACGCATTATTGTGTCCAGTTATTATTTGACTAAGTGGGATGAAACCAAGGTGATTAAGGTAGCAACAGAAGAAAAGGTGGCTAAGTTCCTAAGGGAGAATGTATTCTCCAAATTTGGGTACCCTAGAGAGCTAGTCACAGACCAAGGCAACCAGTTTACGTCCAGCATGATTGAAGAACTACTCAGCCATCACAAAATCAAGCATAGGACCTCCACCCCTTATCATCCACAAGCTAATGGGAAAGTGGAGGTGACCAACATGGCACTAGAGAACATTTTAACCAAGGTAGTGAGTAGCAGTAGAAAGGATTGGGCAGAGAGACTAACTGGGGCCATCTGGGCCTATAATACAACATGGAAGACCACCACTAGATTTACACCCTATGAGCTGGTCTATGGGAAAAGGGCTTTGCCATCCATTGAGTTTGAATATAACACATTGAGGATGGCAACCCAACTAGATTTGGATCTTAGTCATGCACAGAAAGAAATATCATTCCATTTGAATGGCTTGGATGAATTCAAAATGAAAACCCTCCTACATACAGAGATAGTACAGCTTCAGAGGAAGATCTCGCATGACAAACATATTAAGGAGAAGCAATTTCAAGAGGGAGACTAGTAATTGTTATATGATTCTAGGTATAAAGACTTCAAGGGCAAGATAAGGACAATATGACTCGAACCTTATGTGGTGGAAAGATGCCATGACAATGGTTCAGTGCAAATCAGAACTATAGATGAAGAATCCATTCCATTGCTTGTTAATGGATACAGATTGAAAATGTACAAGAGGAATTTATCAAAACAAGATTTCATTGACAATATCAATAAGATGGTGGTGAAAGTTCTAGCTCCTCCCTCATTAGGTCACTGAAAAATAAAAAATAATAAGAATTTAGGTCAAAACCTCCATGAGGTGCCTGAGTCCCATCTTTGGGTTGAAAACCTCATGAGGCATCCCAAGGATGCGATGAAATGAAGAAGAAAAGGAAGATACCTGGGTGAAAACCTTCCTTGAGCTGCCCAGAGTAAATATCTAGGGTGAAAACCTCTCTGAGGTAGCCTAGGTGTTTTTTTAAAAATATATATATAATAATAAAAGAAAAAGAAAAAAACATAATTGTCAATTGCAGGTGGGTGAGAAAGACAATCAATGAGAAAAGAGAAGATCCAAAGGGAACCCTACCTCACATATATTCATATCCTCCACTCCTTACCATGCATCCCTCCATCAACTCCATTGTTTTTCACTTCATTGCTTCAATTCAGGTGAATATTTTGTTTTCTATAGGATCCCATGAATGGTAGATTGGTTAGGTCCCCAAAATTCATTCTATACATTATCTAACCCCTCACCTCATCCATTACCATCATCCTTGCATCCACACACACTCCTACTCCCTCTATTCATTCATTACAACATCCTCACAGCAATAGCCAACAACATGATCAAGAAACTCTAAGGGAGACACCAAACATTGCCAAGTGGTAATCCAGGAGCTCCACAGTAGCAGTAGCATCAGTTCTTCAATCATAGTGAAAAAGGCAATAAACCATCAGTAGGCAGCAGAGGAGGAAGAAGAATGACCATCAACAGCACCTCTGATCCTTTGACAACTGTAGCATGGTATTAAGGCCACAGGTAAGTATCCTACTCACTCACTCATATGCATCATTTGATCAAAAGTTGTAAAGGTTAAGAGGTAGTTGGTTTATAAGTAAAAAGGTGGAAAAAAGGAATTCCTTTTTAAGGTGAAGAACCCACAGAGGATAAAAATGGAGTAAGGAGGGACAATTTTCCATACCCATGGAGTGAGGTAGGCTACCAACTCATCAATTATATCTCATGTGAGGGTATATACAGTGTTATGTATGGCTACCATTTTAGAATGATTGAAGAATTAAGATTTGGGGTAGAAACACCAACTCACCAAAGACTCAGCATACCCTATTTTATGATGCAATCACTCATGGTCTCCAACAGAAAAGTAAAGAAAGGAAATTCCCAACAATTAGTTCACCATGGGCTGATCAGGATCCTCATCGTGGATGCCCTCCAAAACCTTAGGATCCCTATAACATGGTCAGTCTTCAGAGACTTACCAGTAGAGGATGACATCAAAACCCTCACCTATGATTTTAGTCCTTCTATCAGTGAGGAGGAGGCAAAACCAGAAGAATATACAGATCCATATGGGGATGAAATGGATGAAGAAGAAACTAATACAGAGGAACACGATGAAAGAGAAAACTAGGATGATGCTAAAACAGAGGAGAAAACGAAGGAAGAAACTGATGGAGATGAGAAAGAACAACAAAAGGAATAAAATAAGAAAAACGGAGAGGCTGAAGGCATTGAAACAGAAAGGGAAGAACAAAAGGAGGAGTCACCTAGAGTGTCTCCAGAGGTCCCTAAGAGGAAGGAAGCAACTGCCATCACTGCTCTCAGCACACCAGTCAAGCAAAAAGGGAAAAGAAGGAGGCAAACCCCTCTATCTTTCAGAACAAGGAAGAGCACAAGAATCAAACAAGGGAAGCCACAAATATCAACAAAAATCCCTATTCATGTATGGCCAACCTCTCCTTGGAAGCCATCCAGTGTAGAATGCCAGCTAAATCCTATGCTCCTTACCTCAAAGAACAATGGATGAAATTCCAGATTAAAACACTAACACAAAGGGGCACCATGCCATTTCAGGACTATAGGTAGTTTATTGATCTTTGTGATCAGAGTTTTACTTGCACAACATGGCCTTCACAGACATGAATATTTTGTATCCTAATGCAGAGCTAGGAGATATACAATTAATGGCATGGCATCATCGATGAACCATGAGAAGTCAAGGGATGTAGAGATGAAAAGAATGTTAACCAGAGAGTAAAATGAACCTCTTTTCATCAGAGTTGAAAAATCAAATCCCATGGCCCTAATCAGCACCCATAATCTAATTGCAAATGATCCTCAGTTGGCACTTAGATATCTTGCTACCCAAGAGCAAGCAATTTCACATTTTGAGGATATGTTTAAGCTGCTAAGAGATGATAATATACATGCCTGCTAAAGGAGATGGAACACACTGCCACACAGCTTGAAGATCAAGAAGAAGAGGAAAATAGACAGTGGGAAGAAGTAGAAAGGAAAGCAAGATTCTATGAACAAGAAGAAGAGACCATAGTAGAAGCATGTGGTGTTAGAGAGGCTACCAGATCCACTAAGTTGCTCAGAGGGTGAGCAACACTTTTAGCAGGGGGTGATGATGAGCCTCATCATTGAGTAATTATATGGGCCTTAATTAGCCTTAATTCACCTCTTAGCTTAGTCAAACCAATGATTCTGACAACTTATTTCATACTTTTGATTATATTTTGTTTATGAGATTAGTTAGATTTGGATATTTTGCTTTGTGGTCTAATGTGTATGTAATGAAGGAATAAAGGATAAAAGCAAGGAAAATGCAGGATAAAATATAAAAGAAAGAAACTATGGTAAAGGCCTTGGTAAAAAATCGAATGGGACAAGGAAGAGTAATTATAGGAGGTAAATCCCCCTCATTTACTACCCCTCCATTAGAATATTCCTCCACCAGCTCGGAGTGCAAACAACCACATCATGAGGATTAGAAGATAGTCGAGCAAGTGAAAGTGATAGAAATCAATTTAAGGAAGTCGTTGGAGATTTCAAATGTATAAGAAGAGAGGCTTAGGACCTCAGTAGGATTGGGACTTTTATTGTAAAACTCTGCTTTATTTCTGAGCTGCAAGACTTGTGATAGTTTGTCATGTAATCCATAGTTTTGATAATAAAGATGAGTTCTATTTTGAGCTAGCACTGAGTTAACTCAGAGGGTTGAATCTCTTGGTTTAGGGACCAACCCGAGTAGCCAAAGCTCCTCTTCATTGTACTATTATGCTAGCATAGGTTGCTATTGTTCTGCTCATTTGTTTAAGTAGCTACACTTTCATTACAACAATATAGCATAGAGTTATGGTTTCTCTGTTCCTTTTCTTAAGTGTCTTTCTGGTTCTGTTCATTTGCTTAGTGTAGCTGCATTTTCATTACAAAGATTTATGGTTTAACTGTTCATTTTCTTAATTAGTTTCATTTCCATTTACAGTAGTGTAGAGTAGATCATTAGCAGGTTAACTAGGAGAAAAAGGTCACCATAAGGTTGTCCACAGGTGTCTCAGCCTCATCTCCTCCCTTTGGGACCATGACTTGAGGAAGAGACCCTGCAACAATCCCAAAAACCCAGGTTTTTGGTTCTCGCATGAGCTTTGGAGTTTCTTGTTTAACGTAGTCACTTGTTTCCATTCATTTTCATGATTTTCCCTCACTCTCTGTCCACCCTCACCCTCACTAGTTTTTTTGGTTTTTCTATCATTTTCTATCAAAACCTCCTTCAGCACGTTCTTCATGCATCGTTTCTTGACCGTCCAATCCACAAAAAACTTAGCCAATCACCATTCGATTCATTAGTTTACCCAACAGCCATCGCATGCGAAATTCTTCCATCACTTTATGTACTCTAATCTCCACTGTTGATTTGTCTTTTGATCCAATGTCTATCACGTCACCTCAAAACTTTATGTGCACCAATCTCCACCGTTGATCTGCCTCACTTGATTCGGCGGATATTGCGCAATCTCGCATGGATTCTTGCACTTTTGTTATCCACCTGAGAGAACATGAGAAAAGTGGTTTCCTGTGCTATGTGTCGCTCAGTTAGGCTAATTGCATGAAATTCAAAAATACTTCTTACAGCTTTGAGGGCGCGCGAGAAACTACTTACCACCTCTGCAAACCTGCTCCATAATTTTTGCATGCTTCTTTTGCCCGTGATATAATCTCCACCATCCATCTGTCAATTAATCCTATCTGTCCATCTCTTGAATTAGCCTCCGCGATAAGATCTCGACCATTCATCTTTGGTTAACCCTATTCGTTGACCTATTCACTAAACCGTCGCAATAAGATCTCCATTTTTCATCCTGTTAGTTAATCATGTTCACCCATCTATCTACGTAACGTCCTGTAATCCGATCTCCACCGTTCATTTGCCTTTCACCCAACTGATCCAATGGTTCTTATGCGCTATTGCTCCCTCACATCCTCCTTTCACTGACTTCGTCCTCCAACTGCTCTTCCACTTGAAAGCCGATTTAGTTTAGTTCTTTGCTTACGCCTTAGTCTGGTTTTGATGCTCTTTACTTTTGCAACTTAGATAATTAGCATTAGGTTAGTGTTGATTTAGAAATTTTGTTTAGGCATAGCTGTTTAACTGGTTAGCTAGGGTATGGTGTGATTTAGCATTACATGTTGATTTCTTCATTACTGCAGCAGAGCAGCTCTCCCTTAGAATAGATTTTCTCTTCTTCCATCAAAATCAAGCTTCTTCTAACCATATAGAAGTCTGGCTTGGAACCCCTTGGGTCTCTTTCCAGATGAAAAGTGACAACATGCAGTACCTTCACTTTTACTTGTGCATATAGCACTGCCACCTCCAAGTTTGTACAAACCCCATATTGATAAGTAAAGCCGGTAGCCCTGAGAGTTGCAGCATACTTGTTGCAATACCTAGGCTCGTCAATGTTTTTGAATTATATCGGAAAGTGTCTCACTATGATAGGCCACTGGATGCCTGTGTTGGGTGAGGACTTCACCAATAGCATACTCTGAGGCGTTTGTCTCGATTTTAAATGGCTACTACAGGTCTAGCAATGTGAGTTCTGGTGTAGAAAAGAGGCGGTGCTTCAACTCAATGAACACCTTGTGTTGGGACTTGGACCAAGAGAACTTTTCTTTTGCCCTACCCTTAGTAATCTGACTCAATGACCAAGTGATATGGGAGAATCCCAACGTGAACCTTTAATAAAAATTTGCAAGACCCAAAAAGCTGTGAAGCTCCGTTAGAGTGGTCAGGGCTGGCCAATCCCAAATGACATGGATCTTGGGCAGGTCCACATGCATTCCATGCTCATCTATGATGTGACCCAAGTATTGGACTTGGCTCATGCGAAAGGTGCATTTCTCCAAGTTGGCACACATTTTGTGCTTTTGAAGGGTTTGAAGGACCTACCGCATTTGTTGTAAGTGTTCTTCCCATGTCTTGCTAAAGATGAGGATGTGGTCCAAATAAACCACTACGAATGAGTTGGTGAAGGGCACAATATATCATCCATTAGCCTCATAAAAGTGGCAGGGGTGTTTGTCAACCTCAAGGGCATAACCAACGATTCAAAAAGGCCTTCTTTGGATTTAAAGGTGGTCTTCCATAAATTCGTGGGCTTGATTAGAACTTGGTGATAACGAGACTTCAAATCAATCTCGCTGAAATACTTGGCGCCCTTGAGTTGGTCCAATGGGTCATCAATCTGTGGTATTAGATACCTGTTCCTAACAGTGGTTTTTTTTTGTGCCTGATAATCGATGCAGAGCCTCCAAGTCCCATCCTTATTTTCTACAGGTACAATTAGGCTCCCACGAGTTGAGGAACTTGGTCAGATGTGCCCTTTTTGCAGCAACTACTGGATTTTCCACTTGATCTCTCTATTTTCTAGAATGGAGTGATGATATATTGGCTCGTTGGGTAGCAGTGCTCCAGGAGTCAGATCGATTGGATGCTTGACCTAACAATGCAAGGGTATGCTTGTGGGTGAGGAGAAGATGTCCTTGTATGCTTCCATGACCGCAACCACTTGCTTCTGTTGCTTGGAGGAACCCCTACCGGGGACCATGGATGTGGCTACAACCTTCCCCTTACTTTGACAATGAATGAGAAAGAAAAAAAAATCCAGTCTCGGAGATAACCTTACTGCATTTCTTAGCAAATATCAAAGAGATGACAGTAGGTGAGGCTACCTCCGGTATCCTATATAACTTAGTACCAAAAGAAATAATAATAGAGTGGGGTCTAGACTCATATATAGCATGTTGCTTCCATAAGTATGGTTGACCTAATAATACATCACACACTTCAAGGGGAGAAACATCACATAGTACCTCATCCATGAAGGGCTTGATGTTGTAGGGAAGGAGGCATTCTAGCTGATGTGAAGATCACGTCCTTGGTGAAGCCACTTGATGGTGTACGATTGTAGATATGTTATAGTTGGTAGGCTCAGCTACTTCATGACCTCTAGTGAAATGAGGTTCTTTTGGCTCACACTTTCGACAATGAACTGTAGTGGAGAACCCTTCACCCACGTCTGTGAGTGGAATAGGCATTCCCCCTCTTGTGGATCTTCAAGCTCATTCTTCTAGATCTTGGTGGTTTCCACAGTGGCGATGGGCTCCGCATTATTGATTTGATTCCCTTTTTCATTCCCCTTGTCAGGTTCTGACTCAAAGTTGGAACATGAGTCGGACTTAGAAGCCTTGAGCTCGGCCGCCAGTGACTACTTGGCCCGACACTTACTTGTGTTGTGAGTGGAGCTCTTATGAAACTCACACCACTTTCTTGTGTCCTTCTTTATCTTCGTGGTGTTGTTATTTTCTTGCGGCTTCGATGGGTTATCCTAGGTCACCCCACCTTGGATCTACCCTTTGCTCTATGGTTTGGGGGTGCCTTTCCATTGCTTCGGATTCGCAGATCCAAAGTCTCACTTTTTCTATTTAAATTTCTGCTTGATCTTGATAGTGTATTGGTACGTCATGCCGAGTGAGGAGATTTCCAGGAAACCCATCTCATCTTGGATGTACTTGTGTAGGCAGTCTTGGTACTTGAGTACAAAATGTTTCTCAGAATATCTGATACCCAACTTTGTGCGAAGGGTATGAAAAACATTTGTAAACTTTGGCACATCTTGGTCCCTTCCCTGTCGCAACGCGGTCCACTTTATGTATTTATCCTCATAACTCCTGACAAGGTAGTACTACTCCTTGATGGTGTCCTGGAACGAATCCCAAGTGGGTGTGGCCAAAAATAGTGAGGGCGTACTTTCATCCTTCTTCTCATAGTAGGTTTCCCACCAGTCCTTGACGTGGGGTGTGGCTTTGAGAAGAGCAAAAGTAATATTTTCCCGACTGGAAAAATCATGAACAGAAAAATATCCTTCTAGCAGATCTAACCATTTATCTATAGCGTCTTCATCTATCTGACCCTCAAATATGGGAATGTCAAAGTTAACTTGTACCTTAAAGGGTGTGGAACTTCCAGAGTAGCTGCTGGAAGTAGATGTGTCGCCCTTGGGTAGCCACCGAAGGATCTTAACGAAGTTGTCCATCATCACATTCCTTTGTCGCTCGATGGCTTCTTCGAAAAAGAGTTTGAAATGATCTCCTACCCCCTCATCTTTATTTTCTTCCGTCATGGGAGGCTGTCGGGATTTGTGAGGCTGGTCTTGCAAAGGTTCAACCAGTTCAAGCCCTAACTCCTTATATTCTGACCTCATTGGGGACGTGCAAAGAAAAACAAAGAAAGAGAAGACCGCTTTGGTACCATCGATCTGAATTTAAATAGGAATGCAAAAAATTATAGATTTAACCATAAATATAAAGATGCAGCATAAATAACACTTTATTTCATTAATATCGGATATTGAAATATGCTTACAAACAGAATGGAAATAAGACTAGCTCGGGCAATGGTAGCTTAACTATGAGAAGCGATGTGGCGGGTACATGCTTCTGAACTACGTTATAATGAGGCTTGAGGGCCTATTTATTATTCAGAAACACTGGAAAACCCAAAACATAAAAAAACCTAACCCTAGGAGATGAAATTCCAAACTATGAGCCTTGTTGGAGTAAATTGGTACATCGACTTCCATGGTAACTTTGGCATACAATCTTCGTTTTACGCACACAATACCTCGTTAGAAAGATCTATCTGAGGACTACAAATTCTAAAAGAGAATATGGATATAAAAACTCATATTTTCCATTGCTGATTTTCCAAAAAAAAACATTGTTTAGGGCCTCAAACAGCTCTGAAAGTTCAGGGCCCGAGAAACTGCGAAAAATATTAAATTGTGCTACAATTAAGGAAACTGAAAAACTTAAAGAAACAATGGTGGGGGTCCAAGTGGAATAGGTGAGTGACCACCAATATCCACCTGGATCAACATTGCCCTAGGATTGTTAACATGGTGTCAGACCTTTGGTAAAGGAAGAAAGTTGAAGATCACATCTTGTTCGATCAATGATGTAGGAGAATCCATAATTTTCATTGACCAAGAGGTCAAAATTATTTACTAGAGGAGTTGGTTCCTCAATGAGTGGTTTGTCAGGAGAGAATTTATTCTAGATTATTATGTAATTTGTTTAATTAGGTAGATTGTTGCTTTAATTTTCACTAAATTGGTCCTTAGATCCTATATTCAAGGATGCAAAATGAACTCCTCATTTAATCATTATATTTCTTGGATTATAATAAAAATGGATGAGTGAGTGTGGTGTACATGAGAATTTCCCTGATAAACAGTCCTTTTGAAATCTTTATGATAAATGCACAGTCCCATTTGTAATACCACTATATTTTATTGACGAGGTCAAGAGGCTTTATATGTATATATATCATTCATTAGAGTGATTGCAGGAGGAGTGAAAAGGGATGTGAGAGAAGGCACGAGGGGGAACTTCCAAGATGAGCGAGCTTAAAGCTAGAGGATATCTAGGAGGGAAATGACAAATATGCAACACAAACTGAAAGCACCCAACAGTTAAGTGATTTTTCATTCCTGGAAAAGCTTTTCAATTAACGAAACCTAGGACCCTCAATTGAAAGAATCATGTAACATAATTTTCCCAAATATTAGAGTAGAAAAGTAGAACCCTGGAGCTCGAAAGGCCTGAAATCCCATAATGTTTTACAAATGGTAATTTTAAAAAGAAACAGGCACCAAATATCGTCTATTGACGGAGCTACAGAAGACAATAATTTTCTAATTGCCTAGGACCATCAAGCCCAGAGAGAATTCTAGTTGAGAATCGAGCACCTTAGTGGGGCTTACAACAACAAGCGGTTGGTGGATTTTTCCTCTATAAGTGAACGATGGTGGAAAAGTGGGTCAAGACAGAGGATAAGAGTGGACGATTTCATTATAGTGGCGACAATGGACAGTGGGCCAGCCTGTAAGGTTGGTAGTCTGTAACACTTTTAAATTGCAAATTTAATAAAGTGTTGGGCTCTGGGCTCACGGGCATATGTACATAAACATGTAGTGCGGGTGAGGATTGTAATATATATATACACATATACATATATATACACCTATATATATATATATATATATATATATATAGATATATATATATATATCTTCATCCATACTTTGGTAGAGTTAGCCACCCTTCTGATTCCTCCCACTTTGTAATAGACCTGCCCATTGTGGCTTTTAACAGGATCATATCTCGAAGGTTTGAGAGAAGTGAAATTCTGGGAAACTGCTTTGTGATAGGACCAACTCCCAACAAATTTGAGTTAGATTGCATCAATTGGTATCAGAGCATACATTACATCTACTTCAGGAATATAGAAAATCATGCCATGCAGAATTGATCAATGTGTTGGATGAGGCATAGGAGGAGGAAATAGACAAAGGCCAAGTGCTAATAGAGAAGTATTGTGGGTGATGCAGTGATTAGAGACACGAATGGTAGAAATGGACACTGGTTTACATAGATAACCAAAAATGGGAGATGCGAGTCCAGAAGAGGAATATTCAGAAGAATAGGAAGCAGTGGAAGAGCCTACATAAGCTAAAGTGTTGATCCAAAATTCCGATCAAAATTGATACTGGTTCATTAACTTGTTAAAATTGTTTGCATGTAATTAAAATCACCATGAAATAAAGCTCAATTTAAAATGACATAGGAAACTTGTAAGGAAAATTAGTAGCAAATAAAGAGAAATAACCAAACACATAAGATAAAATGACACCAACACGTTGATAATGGAATTTAGCTATCTTCAAGCTTACCTCTTTGGGCATGGTCTTTAATGGGGAGGAATTTTTATTCAAAATTTTCAAAATGAATCAAAATTACATATAAAAATACTTTAACTACAATCCAAACTGACTCTGATGTGTTCTTCTCTATCTCTGGATCCTGTAGAAACTTTCGGATTTGAAAATGCTTCTCGTTTGCCCAGAACGTCTCTCCAAAGTTGTGTTGTCTCGCTGCCTCTCTCTGCATAAGAACTCCTATTATTGCATAAAAATACAACTTGTGGCCTCTTTGGCACCTTAGCATCATTTTATAATAATAAACGAGAAGTAAGGAAGTCAAATCCCGACCTCCCCGCCAAAACCTTGTGATACGATATAATATTGGATAACATTAAATATATTTTAATATATTTTTTCTCGCGAGGTCAACCGACCCACCACCCCACACCCATACCATATACACTGGATAGATTAAAATTTATGTCCCATAGGCCTTATCTAAAAGCGTGAAGGTTATGTGGGCCACCATCCTTGGCGAAGTGCTGACAGTGTTGGTGGAGGTATGGCAGGGGCCGCTAATATGGTAGGCTCTTGCCATTTTTTTGTTAATATATATCCACGTTGCCTTAAATAAAATCGACGGGACTATGCTAACAAGAACCACCCACATGGTGTAACGATGAAGCATGGAGTTCATTAACGATAAGTGAAGGAATCGAATCCCTCCGAGTTTGGTCGGTACCAGAACAAATTTTAACGAGTCTTATGAGGCCACGTGTCACCCTTTGATAGGGCCACATGTCACCTTGTCGTTGGACCATATGCCCAAATCAAAAGCTTCCACTTATCATGATTTCCTTGGTCCATATGGTGGTTGGAAGCTTGACCCTTGACTACTTGGAACAATGAGTTGACCGTTGACTTTGAATTTTTTGACTTTTCCCTAAAAAGTTTGACTTTGATTAACTTCTTCATATGAAGTCGTCTTTTCCCATTCAAGTTGCATTGGAATCATTTTTCCAAGCTCTACACAATGGCATTGCTTTCGCTCGAATCCAGTGACTTTGAATTTTTCATTAGGGGAATTTTGATGTCTAAAATGGGCCTCCTAAGGAAATTATAAAATAATAGTGGAAATAATAAAATAAGATTAGATTACATCATCAAATGTTAGAGGGAAAAAAGAAAAAACTATTTTTCAACTCATATTTTCAACTTATCTCTCTATGGGTTTACTCAATTTTCGAGCGGAAACATTTGTTGGATGAAAATTTTGATTCTTCATCCAAGGAGTACCGACATTGCATACTTTCGATAGACCTACTACATGAAAAATGAGAAATACATGGAAAATGTTATTTCAATCACATATTTTCATGTATTTCTCATTTTCGTGTAGCAGGGTCCATCGAAAGTATGCAACATGGGTACTCCTTGGATGAGGAATTAAATTTTTCATCCAACGAGTACTCCCACTTGAAATTTGAGTAAAACCTTAGGGAGATAAATTGAAAATACAAGTTGAAATTTAGTTTTATTATTTTATTATTTTGTAATCTTTTTAGTTTTTTACTCCAAAAATGGTGAATCATCCCCCATGGATGACATCATCATCTTGAATCCTATTGGTTCCTATAAAGTTTATTTTGGTTGTAAGTTTTTCTTAGGAGGCCCATTTTAGACCTCAAAAATCCCCTAATGGGCCATTAATCCCTTTTGGATTAATTCAATTCATTTCTTGATCATTTAAGATCATTCCTGATCATTCCTACCCACTAAGACCTTTTGGACTGCCAAAAGAATTTACTTGGTTTTGATGTGTATCACCAAGCCATTTTGTCCTATGCACTTGTCTCATCACAATCAGCTGTACAACCACCATCATAACTGAAAACAAATTGTTAGTTGTTTGCATGTTTCCACATCTTTTTGTTTCTATTTCTTTCACCAGAAACCATATACAACACATCAATAGGGATAATAAGAACAAAGATGCGAATGTAAAAAACAAATATTTTTACCCTTATTGCGAGGTCTACAAGAAGAAATCTCATGTCATAGTGTTGTTGTCTCTTGAATCATAGCATGGTCAGATCTACCTGCTACCACCATCTTGTTTTCTTGCTTTAGATCAGTTGTTTTGCTCACTTTTGCAGACATGAGTGGGAAACTTTCACTATTGGTCCCCATTGATAAAATACAAGTCTCATGTTCGGACTCAAGTCCATGATTCCATTGTAATGTTTGATGCACTTCCTACTTGCCCTTTCGCTTATTTTTCCAATCTTGGAACTACTTAGGCTTATGTTCAGGGTGTAGTTTCCAACAATGTTCTCTATCATGGACATATTTCTTGCACTATGAGAAATATCATTTCACATATTTCTTTTTGTCACAAAAACTTGGATTGCTTGGAAAAATAACTTCTTATACCTTCTTGGAAAAATAACTTTATTATACCTTATATGATTGTCTCTTTCTAATGCATGTCATGAATATTTCGTGGTCATTCTTCCACCTGACATCTAGCATGCTTTAATGCCATACAAATATTCTTGTTGATATTCTTGTATGACTGATGCATAGGAGGTATCTCGAATTTCATCTTGAGTGGTTGGGATATATGACATATTCATTGAATGTACACACATCTTGTCATTTCTAATTACAATAGATATAGCAAAATTTTCTCCAACTTTCTCTTTCTTAGCCTTTTGCAGCTCGAGATGCAATGTTCACTTCTCATCAGTTGGAGCTTTGAGAAATTTCTGGAGCTCTGCATTTTCCAGTTTAAGGTTGTGGTTAATGTCCTCCAACTCTTGCATATTTCCTCGTTTCAAGATTTTATCCATGTCTACTTTCAAAAATGCTTCTTCACCTAGTGATCATGCACACTTAAAAACCAAGCTATCAATAACCGCTCTGATAACACTTGATCTAAAATCCCAATTGAAATTGATACTAGTTCATTAAATTTTTAAAAGTGTTTGCATGTAATTAAAGTCACCATGAAACAAATCTCAATTTAAAATGACATAGGAGACTTGTAAGGAAATTTAGCAGCAAATAAAGAGAAATAACCAAACAAATAAGGGAAAATGACACCATCATGTTGATAACAGAGTTTGGTTATCTTAAAGCCTACCTCTTCGGGCTTGATATTTAATGGGGGGTCTTTTATTCAAAATTTTCAAAATCCATAAAATTTACATATAAAAATACTTTAACTACAATCCAGACTAACTATGTTGTGTTCTGCTCTGTCTCTGGATCCTATAACAACTTTTGAATTTGAAAAAGGCTTCCTGCTTTTCCCGGAATGTCACTCCAAATGTTGTTTGTCTTGTTGTCCCTCTCTACATAAAAACTCCTCTTGTTGCATAAAAATACAACTTGTGGCCACTTTAGCACATTGGTACCATTTTATAATAATAAATGAGAAGTTAGGGGGTCAAATCCTGGCCTCCCCACCGAAACCTTGTGATACGATACGTTATTGGATAACAATAGATAAATTTTAATATAGTTTTGGTGGCGAAGTCAATGGACTCGCCACCCCACACCCATACCATATACAATGGATGCATTAAAATTTATGGCTCATAGGCCTTATCCAATATCGTGGAGGTTATGTCAGACACCAACCTTGGCATAGTGTTGATAGCACTGGCAGAGGTAATCTTGGGGCTACCATTTTTTTTGTTAATATATATCCACATCGCTTTAAATAAAAACAATGGGACTATGCTAACAAGAACCATCCACATGGTGTAATGGTGAGGCATGGAGTTCTTCGAGGACAGGTCAAGGGATCAAATCCCTCTGAGTTCGTTTGGCCCTATAACAAATTTTAACCAGTCCTATGAGGCCACATATTACCCTCTAATAGGGCCATGTGTCACCTTGTCATTGGACCATATTCCTAAATCACAAGCTACTAGTTGTCATGATTTCACTGGTCCATATGGTAGTCGAAACCTTGAACCTTTACTATTCAGAGCCATGAGTTGACCATTGACTTTGAATTTGCATAACTTATTCATACGAAGTCAGATTTTTCCCATTCAAGTTGACTTAGAATCATTTATACGAGCTCTACGAAATGGAGCTGCTTTCTCTTGACTTTGAATTTTTTTCCATTAATCTCTTTTGGATTATCTGAATAATTTCTTGATCATTTCATATCATTCATGATCAAGTGTTGAAAGAAGTTTCAGATTTGCTATGAAACCCCAACCAGAACTGTCTTTTTATACAGGCAGCATGAATCCAAAAGAGATTATTTATTGGATCGTAGAGATGGAAAAATTAATTGAATACAAAGAAATAGATGAGGAAAATAAGGTTAATTTTGTTGTAACTAAGCTAAAGGGTCATGCAGCTCTCTGCTGGGATGGTGTACAAGAAAAAAGAAGGTGAAAGAACAAGCAGAAGATTAAAATTTTGGATAGGATGGTGGTGAAACTCAAAGGTATTTTTTTGCCAAAAGATTACCAGGTTACTTTGTTCAGGAGTATGTACAACCTTAGATAGAGAGCTATGATAGTAAGAGGGAATACAAAATAATTCTATAAGGTGAACATCATGGAAGGATATGTAGAGAAGTCTACAAAGAAGATAACAAGATATATAAATGGTCTTAGACTGGATATACGAGATGAGATTAGTGTATTGTACCCAAAAATAGTGGAGGATGTATATCAATTGACTTTAAAGGATGAATAAAATATTGCAAGGAAGCAAGATGGAAAAGGCAAGGGTTCTATTAGAGGAAGATCTATTATACTAAGAGAGGGAGCTAGTAGCTCAAGTCCATAATGACGGCAAGAGGGAGAATTCAAAGGTCGAAGATCATTTTCCAGAGGACGAGGAAGAGGCAAAAAAGAGGTTCGTTACTATAGATGTGGAAAGCTTGGACACATGGTGTATGATTTTCTAGAAAATAAAGAGACGATCCAAAGGAATGTTGATCTTGGTCTGGTAGAAGAAAAGAAAGTACTAGGTGCAAGAAGCTAAGAATGTACCAAAGACAGGAGAGGCCTTTATGATTAAAAGGGTGTTGATTAAGTAGGATAAAGAAGTTGTTGAGCCAATTCAAAGGAGAGCCTTTTTCTGAATAGTTTGTAAAGTTCAAGGGAAGTGTTGTAAAGTGGCGATTGAAAATGGTAGTACTTACAACTTGGTGTCTATATAGGTTTTTATAAAAACTGAACTTGAAGAGGAAAAAGCATCCAACACCCTATAAGGTGTCTTGGTTACAAAAAGGGCATCAAGTTTTCGTGAATGAGAAATGTGAGGTAGAACTTCATATTGGCAACTGCAAAGACAAAATTCTGTGTGATGTGATGCCGATGGATGTGTGTCATATTTTATTTTGTAGGCCATGGAATTTTGACATAGGAGTTGTACATGATGGCAAGAAAAATACTTATGAGTTCTAGAAGGATGGCATCAATCATACCTTTCTTCCATTGCAAGAGGAAGTGACTTCTGAAACCATTGATCCAAAGGATTTGTTAATGAGTGAGGAAGATTTTTTACAATAGTTGAAGATAAAGAAGGTGATGTTTTCTATTATTTGCAAACTTAGAGTAGTTCTTACGTCCACTACTATTTCTGATTTGCCTTTAGAAATTCAATAATTGTTGGAGGAACATTGTGACATTATAGTGGATGATTTTCCAAGTGAATTACCACCCATAAGGAGTATCATCCATCATATCAATATGATACTAGGATCAATCTTTCCCAACAAAGATTCTTAGCACATGACACCTAAGGAGAATGAGAAAGTCAGGAAACAAGTGCAGGAGTTGTTAGACAAAGGACTGATTCGAGAAAGTCTTAGTCCATGTGCAACACTTACAGTGTTGAGTCCAAAAAAGGATGGAGGATGGTGTTTATGTACAGACTCCAAAGCTTTGAATAAGATCACAATCAGGTATCATTTTCCTTTGCCATGCATTGATAATTTTTTGGATTGTTTAAGTGGTGCCAATTGGTTTTCAAAAATTGATTGAAAAGTGGATACTATCAAATTAGAATAATAGGGGGAGATGAGTGAACAAGTGCTTTTAAAACTAGTGAAGGATTGTATAAATGGATGGTTATGCCATTTGGATTGTCATATGCACCTAGTACATTCTTGAGGATGATGAATGAAGTAATAAAATAATTCATAGGGAAATTTGTACCTAGATGACATCTTAGTTTATATTCAGTCAAAGGAGGAACATTTGCGACACTTGAGGTATGTGTTGGAGAGATTACATCAGGAAACATTACTTATAAATTTGAAGAAATGTTCCTTTTTAAAGTCAGATCTTGTGTATTTAGGATTTTTCATTTCTAGAGATGGGTTAAATATGGATCTAGGAAAGTTAAGGGCTATTGTTGAATGGCCCTCTCCCAGAAATATTTTTGAAGTCAAAATTTTTCATAGTTTGGAAAGTTTTTACAGAAAATTCATCAGGAATTTTAACAAAATGAGTGCAACAATTATGTAAACAATTAATAAGAATCAACAACCATTCTGGAGGAATTCCAAAGCTGAGAAGGGTTCTAGATGCTAAAGAAGAAGATTACAAAGAATTCAGCCTTGGACTTTCAAATTTTAATAAGCCTTTCCAAGTGAAAATTGATGCCAGCAATGATGTGATTGGAGCAGTACTAAGCCAGGAGGAAAACAACCCATTGCTTATTACACTGAGAAACTAAATGAGGTCAAAAGGAAGTATATAACCTATGACAAGGAAGTCTATCCAGTGGTTCAAGCTATTCAAAAATGGAGGCGTTATTTATTTTCTAGGAATTTTATTTTATATACTAATAATCATGCCCTCCAATATATTATGAAGTAGCCTGAACTAAATCAAAAGCACATTAAGTGGGTTGAGTACTTGTAGAGTTTTACATTTTTTTTTAAAGAACATCAACAAACAATCTAATAAAATTTCATATGCTTTGAGAAGGAGAAAATTATTCTTGCAGGAAAGTCAAATTCAAGTTTGGGATTTGATTTTATAAAGGAATTGTATAAGAAGGATGCAGATTTAAAAGAAGCCTTTGAAGCTTGTAAGAATCCAGCTTCTCAAAATCGAAGCCCATGGCTTGACTACATGATCTAAGATGGACTTATCTTTAAGAACAATTGGTTGTGTCTTCTCAATCATTCAATGAGAGAAAAATTAATTAAAGAAAAACACAGTCGAAGCCTTGGAGGAAATTTTGGGCAGGATAAGGGTTATGATCTACTGAGGATAAAATGTTACTAGCCGAATTTGAGGACTGATGTGCATAAGTTTGTAAGTAAATTCCAAACTTGTCAATATTCCAAAGGAAGAAACCATAACACTAGATTGTATACTTTATTTCCAATTCCACATAGGCCTTAGGACATGGTGAGTATGGATTATGTTTTAGGACTGCAAAGAACTCAAAAAGATAATGATTTTATTTTTGTGGTTGTATATATATTTTTAAAAATGGCTCATTTTATTCCTTATACTAAGACTAGTGATGCTAGCCATGTTGCTAATTTTTTATTTAATGAAGTGGTAAGGCTACATGGAATTCCCAAGAGTATTGTTTCAGACCGAGATACTCAATTATTTGGACATTTCTGGAGGACATTGTGGAGTAAGTTTAACAGATAACTGAATTTCTACTTAGCATATCACCCACAGACTGATGGCCAAACTGAAGTAGTGAATAGAAGCTTGGGAAATATTCTATGCAACTTTATTGGAGATCATCCCAAACAATGGGATCAAATTTTAGCAGAAGTTGAATATTCATACAATGAAACTCCCAATAGAAGCACTAGACAAATCCATTTATAGATTGTGTATGGAATGAACCCAAGAGGAGCACATAAGCTCATAAATATAGGAAGAACAGAGCAGAGAAGTGTAGCAGGAGAAGATTTTGCTACAGCCATATGAGAAATCCATGACTAGGTAAAGAAAAAACTATATGACAATAGTCTTAAATATAAGAACAGAGCATATCTAACCGGAAGGGAGAAGAATTTTGAAGTGGGATATTTGGTACTTACACATTTGAGAAAGGTAATATTTCTAAAGGGAAAGTGAAACAAATTAAAATTTAGGAAGATAGGACCTTTTAGAGTCTTGAAGAAATTCTCTACTAATGCCTATGAACTTTAATTACCACTTGGAGTTGGAATTTCACCAAAATTTAACGTAGAAGATTTATACAAGTATGAGCCTGAAACAGAACAGCCAGCAAATGATGATCAAAATCAACAACCAGTACAATGGGAGAATCATTTTATAGCAACTGAACCTTTGCGAATTGAACGGATCTTGGAAAAAATATTAATAAAAAAGACTAGGGAAAAAGAGTATTATGAATATTTGGTTAAGTGAAAAAACCTTCAAGTTTCAAAGGCAACCTAGATGACTGCCACACTTTTACAAAAAAGTGGTAAATATGTTGAAGAACTCATGGACAAGATTCCATGAAATCTTTGTTCCTTGGGAGTATGATGTAGGGGGATCCATAATTCACTGACTAAGAGGTAAAAATCATTTACTAGAGGAGTTGGTTCCTCAATGAGTGGTTTGTTAGGAGAGAATTTATCCTATTGTTATATGATTTGTTTAATTAAGAATATTGTTGCAAATTTGTTGTAGTTTGTTTAATTTTCCCTAAATTGGTCCTTAGATCCTATATTCATGGATCTAGATTGAACTCCTCATGTAATATTTTTATTTCTTGGATTTTGATAAAAATGGATGAGTGAATGTGGTGTTTGAGAGTTTCCCTAATAATCAATCCTTCTCGAATATTTATGCTCAATGCAAAATCCCATTATAACATTATATTTTATTGATGAGCCTGAGAGGCTTTATATGTGTATACATATCATTCATCACAATGACTGCAAGAGAAGCGAAAAGGGTTGTGAGAGAAGGTACGAGGAGGAGATTCCAAGAGGAGCGGGCTTAAAGCCAAGGGAGAGCTAGGAGGGAAACCATAAATATATAACATAAAATGAGAGCACCCAACACTTAAGTTATTTTTCATTCCCAATGAAGTTTGTCAATTAATGAAACCAAAGACCATCAATCAATAGAATCTCGTAACGAAATTTTCCAAGAAGTCAAAGTAGGGAAGTAGAACCTAGGAGCCCAGAATCCCAAAAGGCTCGAAAGGTCGTAAGTTTTTAAAAATTGTAATTTTAAAAAGTGCCAAGCACTAAATATTATCTAACAATGGAGTTGCAGAAGGCGTGAATTTTCTCGTTACTTGGGACCTAGTTAATAGTTGAGCACATTAGTGGGGCCTACAACAATAGGTGGTTGGCAAAGTTTTCCTTTATAAGTGACTGACACTGGAAAAGTGAGCCAATAGAGGTGATAAGAGTGGAGGAGTTCATTATAGTTGTGAAAATGGATAGTGGCCCATCCCCTAAGGTCAAAATCTCGTAACACTTTTATATTGCAATTTTCATAAAGTGTTGGGATCTGGGGTTGTGGGCATATGTATATAAACACATAGTGTGGACGAGGACTGTAATATCTATATATATATATATATATATATATATATATATATATATATATATATATATATATATATATATATATATATATATATATATATATGTATATATATATATATATATACATATCTATATATATATATATATATGTATATATATATATATATATATATCTATATATATATATATATATATATACATATATATATATATATATATATATATATATATATATAGATATATATATACATATATATATATACATATATATATATATATATATATATCTGTATATATATATATATATATATATATATATATATATATATATATATATATATATATATATATATATATATATATATATATATATATATATATATATATATATATATATATATATATGAATTGTCTAATGAGAAAAATAATTCCTGTGTCATTGTATCTTCTTAGGGTTATAGTACATGTGTCACTTTTACCTATAGAGGAAAATGGTCTAGCAAAGGATAGTCATTCTCTTTGTGTCATTGTATAGTGGCCTGATTAGGGATGTTGTCCCTATGTAACTTTGACCTAGATTAGGGAGAATGTTCCTAGAGGATTTAGCCTCCCAACATCATGCTATGATCTCTTTCTAGAGAGAGCGTTCTTATCTTTGATGAGGTCTATGGTGTTTCACTTAGACTCTCTATATAGTTGTTTGTGGTGAAACCTTATCATGTTGATGTTGGTGATTATCTTAATGATGATCATGCTTATTTTAATCTTGATATTTCCTTAAAGAACTTGTAAACCTGAGATCATCTTGGTAGTAATTATGAATGCCTCCCTAGCTAAGAAGGAGTGTTGAATTTGTAGCTATGGTTGGTCTTCATATTAATGTACTTGTTCATACGAAATTCAAATTTCTGTATTTATCAAAAGAACAAAATTTAAATAGTTGAATACTGATTTTTGGCTCCCAAGTGTTCAATTCGGCCCTCCATCTCCTACAAGTTGGCTCAACCAACATTAACACCCATTCAACCTCATGAAGTGGCTATAAATAAGATAAATTCATCCTCCATAAAGAAACAACTCATCTAAGCATAAAAGAAAGATATTTCTGGCCATATCAATCAATTTAAGGAGCAGATAAAAGGTGAAGAAGTCTCTTGGAAGAGAAAATTATTGATGTGATCTATTCTAGAAGGTCAAAAATTATGTGACTTGTACCTTGTGCAAAGAGTTGGATCCTGTGACATATGAACTATGCAAGTAAGCCAAATTCTATAATTAACATTCTTTACTATAAGACTCAATTCTATGGTTTGTTTTTGTGATAGAGGTCTAAATCCCGTGAATCATATCCTAAGCAAGGAGGTTGAAGTCTATAATTTTCATCTGTGACAGAGGTTTGAACCTATGTGGTATTCACTTGTGACATAGGGTCAAAATTTATGCAGTACATCTCAATGGAGAAGAGAGTTAAGTCTTATATGTAATCTTTTTACTTACAATCCATTTGAAGAGGGATGACTTGGACACTTGGTGAAGCTAGTTAGTTTGTCCATAGCATTGACTTTGATATCTCTTGTTGAATTGGTTCTCTAAGGAAAGAAGTTTTTGGGTTTTTACCTCAAGTGGGTTTTCCTATGGTAATCATTTTGTTGATATGTGCACTATGTATTTTATTTCTTATTCTTGTATAATTGATCTTCTTAAGTGTAATTGCTTGATGAAAAATTTATTGAGAAACTGGTACATTGTCCTAGGATTTTTAAAAGTTCCTACTAATAATGATCCAGGTGGATACTGGTGGCCACCTGCCTATTCCACTTGGACCTCCACCATTGCTTCTTTCAGTTTTTCAGTTTACTTATTTGTAGCACAATTTACTATTTTTGGTAGTTTTTCAAGTCCTAAACTTTCAGAGCCGTTTTGAGGCCCTAAATGACATTTTTCGGGAACACTAGGAGCAACATGGGCCCATGGACTGATGTTTCTCATCCCAAAGTTGTAGTCCTCAAATAGATATTTCTAACAAGGTATTGTGTGTGTCAAACAAATATCATATGTCAAAATTACGACCTTGGGAAGTTGATGTACCAAGTTACCCAAAATGGGGCCCATAGTTTGGCGCTTCATCACCTAGGGTTAGGTTTTTGGATGTTTAGGGTTTTCCATTGTTTCTCAACAATTAATAGGACTTTGAGCCTCATTGTAAGACAGTTTAGAGGCATGTAGCTGCCACATCTCTTCTTAGAGATAAGCTACCATCGCCCGAGCTAGTTTATTTCCATTTCTGATTGTAAGCGTATTTCAGTATTTTAAATCAATGAAATGAAGTATTATTTCTGTTTCATCTCTATCTTTATGGTCATATCTGTAATTTGTTGCATTCTTGTTTAAATCCGGATCAGTGGTATCAGAGCGGTCTACTCTTTCTCTGTTTTTATTTGCATGTCCCCAACAAGGTCGGGGTATAAGGAGTTAGGGCTTGAACTGGTTGAACCTCTACAAGATCAACCTCACAAATCCAAACGACCTCCCATGGCAAATGAAAAGAAATATGAGGGGGTAGGAGATCCTATCAAATATTGCTCGAAGGGGCCCTCGAACAACAAAGGAATGTGATGATGGATAGCTTTGCCCAAATCCTTCAGCGACTACCTAGGGGTGACACATCTACTTCCAGCAACTACTCTAGAAGCACCACACCCTTTAAGGTACAAGTTAACTTTGGCATTACCATATTTGAGGGTCAAATAGATGCAAACATTGTAGATAAATGGTTAAATATGCTAGAAGGGTATTTTTCTATCCATGATTTTTGCCACTGAGAAAAGATTACTTTTTCTATTCTCAAAGCCGCCCCCCACATTAAGGACTGGTGGGAAACCTACTGCGAGCAAAAGGATGAAAGTACGACATCACTGTTTTCAGCCACACCCACTTGGAATTCATTCTGGAATGCCATCAACGAGCCATACCACCCTGTCAAAAGCTATGAGGATAAATACATAAAGTATACCTCACTGCAGTAGGGAAGGGACAAAGATGTGTCAGAGTTTACCAATATTTGTCATACGCTTGGCACAAAGTTGCATATCAAGGATTTTTAGATGCATTTGGTACTCAAATACCATGGCTGCCTACACAGGTACATCCAGGATGAGATGGAGTTCCTAGACATCTCCTCGCTCAGTACGATGTACCGATACACTGTTAAGATCAAGCATAATTTTAAACAGAAGAAGCGAGACTTTGGATCTGTGAATCTAAAGAAAGGGAAAGGTGCCCCCAAAATGCCAAACAAAGGACAAAGCCAAGGCGGGGTGGCCCAAGACAACTTGAAAAGCCACAAGTAAAGAACAATACTGCAAAGTTGAAGCAGGACACGGGAAAGTAGTGTGAGTTCCATAAGAGCTCCACTTACAACACAAGTGAGTGTCGGGCCAAGCAGTCATTGGTGGTTGAGCTAATGTCTTCAGAATCATATGAGGGGAATGACAAAGGGAATAAGATTATAGATGCGGAGCCCAATGCCACCATTTCCACCACGAAGATCCATAAGGAGGAACCCGAAGATCCAGGGGAGGAGAAGCGCCTCTTCCACTCCTAGATGTGGTTAAAGGGTTCCCTGCTATAGTTCATTATCGACAGCAGGAGCCAAAAGAACCCCATTTTAGAAGAGGTCATGAAGCGGCTGGGCTTATTGACCACAACACATCCACAATCGTACACCAATGGGTGGCTTCACCAAGGATGGGATCTTCACATGAGCCAATAGTGTTGCCTTCCATACAACATCAAGCCCTTCATGGATGAGGTACTATGTGACATTTATCCCCTTGATGTTTGTGATGCATTATTAGGCCAACCATACTTGTGGAAGCGACATGTTGTGTATGAGTCCAGGCCTCATGCTATTATTGTTACTTTGGGAAATAAGTTGTACAAGATACTGGAGGTAGCACCACCTACCACCATCTCATTGGCTACTGCAAAACAATGCAGTAAGCTCATTTCCAAAACAAGGAAATTTGTTTTCCTGATGATATGCCGTCAAGAAAAGAAGAAGACAGTGGCCACGACCTCCAAATAGGGCCCCTCTGCACGACAACAAAAAATGAACAAGGTTGTGGAGGAGTACAATGACATATTCACCTCCCTCGCATGTGTGCCCCTGCACTTCTAGGTCAAGCACTCCATCGATTTGACCCTAGGTGCACCACTACCCAATGGAAAAATCTATCAGTGCTCCGTTCTAGAGAATGACAAAATCAAGAAGCAGATTCAGGAACTGCTGCAAAAAGGTCACATCCAACCGAGTTCATTGCCCTGTAGGAGCCCAATTGTGTTGGTACAAAATAAGGATGGGAGTTGGAGACTCTGTATTGACTATCGGGCACTGAAAAAGATCATTATCCGGAATAGGTACCTGATCCCATGAATTGATGACCTTCTAGACCAACTAAACGGGGCAAAATATTTCATCAAGATCAACTTGAAGTTAGGATATCACAAGGTACCAATCGAACCCTCTGATGTGTGTAAGACTACCTTCAAAGCCAAGGAGGGCCTTTTCGAATAGTTGGTTATGCCTTTTGGGTTGAAAAATGCTCGGGTAACCTTCATGAGGCTGATGGATGACATCTTGTGGCCATTCACCAACTCATTTTTAGTGGTATACTTGGATGACATCCTGATCTTCAACCAGAGTTGGGAAGAGCACCTCCATCACATCCGAAAGGTTCTCCAAACACTGCAGCAACACAAGCTATGTGCCAATTTGGAGAAATGAACTTTTGGCATGACCTAAGTTCAGTATCTATGATACATTATTGATGAATGGGGGCCGCATGTGGATCCAGCCAACATCCAAGTCATTTGGGATTGGCCACCTCCAACCACTCTAACAGAGCTCCACAGCTGTCTGGGTGTTACCAATTTCTACTGCAGGTTCATGTTGGGATTCTCTCATATCACTTGATCCTTGAGTCAAGTCACCAAGGGAGGAGCGAAAGAAAAATTCTTTTGGTCTGAATCTCAATAGAAGGCATTCGCAGAGTTAAAACATTGCCTCTACTCAACACCAATGATCATATTACCAAACTTGCAACAGCCATTTGAGGTCGAGACAAATGCCTCTCACTATGCTATTGGGGCAGTCCTTACTCAACACGGGCATCCAGTGGCATATCATAGTGAGACACTTTCAGGCATAGTATGGAAGTATCCCACTTATGACAAAGAGATGTATTTCATTATGTAGGCCTGCCGACAATCGAACAATTACATTTTCAGGAAGAAAACGGTCATCCACACAGACCATCAGCCCCTGCAGTTCATACAAATGCAAGTTGCAGAATGATCGCCATCAGAAGTAGTCCACATACCTATACAGTTCCATTTGAATATCAAATATAAGAAGGGTAGCAACAATAATGTTGTATATTGCCTCAGTCGACCACCGATCATGGCGTTAACCACCGATAATGGTGTTAACCATCGTGCTCAACTCTTGTGGGCATGGGACTTCTGATTGGCCACTTCTCTACAAAAGCAACCTAGAATTCGGCCACACATACCAGACACTCTTGGAGGATCAACATGTTCCAAATTTTCACCTCTAGGATGCCTTGTTACTCCACCTGGGTCACCTTTGTGTTCCTTCAAGCAAGCGTGCCAAGATGATTTGGGAAGCACACTATAGTCGAGTTGTTGGGAATTTCGGGGTCGAGAAAACGGTGGTAGTACTACAGAAGTATTTCTATTGGCCGAATATTTGACAGGATGTCAGGAAGTACATCATATCCTGCACTACTTGCGTCATTTCCAAACCAACCATCAAGAAGCAAGGTATCTATACTCCACTACCTACCCCTAGTTGACCTTGGGAATCCATCTCCATGGATTACATGTCAGGCCTTCCTTCTACTAAGCATGGAAACGACTATGTTTTTGTGGTTGTCGACAAATTCTCAAACATGGCCATTATGGCGGCCTGCAAGAAGAATATCATAAGTGAAGCCACTTCTAAACTCTTCTTTGAACGAGTGTGGGTACACTTGGGATCCCACAATCCATCATCTCAAATCGAGACAGTAGGTTCCTTAGTGTATTTTGGTCTAGTCTCTAGTTGATGCTAGACACCAAGCTCACTAAGTCCACAACTTTCCATCCCCAAACTGATGAAAAAACAGAGGTCGTCAACAGGATGATCACACACATTTTGTGCAAATACAACTAAAATCATCCACGCACATGGGATGAGAACTTCCCCTATGTCCAACACAACTATAACTAGGCTCTCCATAACTCGATTGGCCACTATGTCCCATTGATGTGGCCATGCCATTTACAGCTACTCAGGCAGATTCAGATCATGTCCAGTCTAAAACTGATAAGGCAAACAACTTCATTGAGCACATCCAACATATCCTCCATCAGGTACATGACATTTTGGAGAAATCAAATTCCAAATACAAGCAACGACATGATCAACATCGGTTGCCACACAAGTTTCAAGTGGGCGACAAAGTTTGGTTGCATTTGCAAAAGGAACACCTTACTGAAGCCTATCGGAAACTCAGACCACTCTGATATGGTTCGTACACCATTACCAAGGTTGTGGGAGACAATGCATCTAAGCTCAGCATTCCCCCATTCCTTGGCATGCACCAAGTGTTCAATGTGGACTGCCTTCGACCATACTTCCCACCATTGCTAGACACATCAGACATTGCAAAACAAGTCAGAACAACTCACACCTACAAAGTTAAATCCAAATTGCATGGAATAGGCCACAACTAATCGGATCATTGACACGTAGAGAAATAACACCTGATAGTAAAGGATCCAACTATATTGAGTTGTCAAAGCAGGCCAACTCCTTCACCAGGCAAGTGGCTCACGAGGGACCAAGTTTAGCAGAAGTTTCCTCGTCTCATGGAGGATCTCAACGCAATGGGGACCATTGCTTCCTAAGGGGGGAGGAATGATCCAAGTGGATATTGGTGGCCACTTGCCTATTCCACTTGGACCTACAGCATTATTTCTTTTAGTTTTTCAGTTTCCTTATTTGTAGCACAATTTACTATTTTTGGTAGTTTTTCGGGTCTTGAACTTCTGGAGCCGTTTTGATGCCCTAAACGACATTTTTTGGGAAAACTAGGAGAAAAATGGGTGCATGGATTGATGTTTATCATCCCAAATTTGTATTCCTTGGATAAATATTTCTAAAGAGGTACTGTGTGCATCAAACATAGATTGTATGCCAAAGTTACAACCCCGGGAAATTGATGTACCAAGTTACCCAAAACGGTGCCCATAGTTTGGTGTTTCATCTCCTAGGGTTAGGTTTTTGGATGTTTAGGGTTTTACATTATTTCTCAACAATAAATAGGCCTTCTAGCCTCATTGTAAGACAATTTAGAGGCATGTAGCTGCCACATCTCGTCTCAGAGATAAGTTATCATCACCCAAGCTAGTTTATTTCCATTTCTATTTGTAAGCGTATTTCAGTATTTTACATCAATGAAATGAAGTATTATTTCTGTTGCATCTATGTTTTTATGGTCATATCTATAATTTGTTGTGTTCCTGTTTAAATCCAGATCAGCTTTTGAGGTAGCAGTTTTGTTGGGGAAACACAATTCTTGAGGAAATTCATAGCCTCATTTTCAATGGTAGTAGCACTACTCCATGCCATAGCAAAAAGCTGCAACAGTTTCTAGCGAGGAAAGGGTTAGCAAAGGTCCTTTGAGGAGCTAAAGAAGAAGATCAATCAAGAAAAAAATTTGGCATTATCAAACTTGTAGTAGCCCTTTGAAGTGGAGACATATGCAAGTGGGCATGTTATGGCAGTCGTCTTGATGCAGGGAGGAAGGCTTGCATATTATCATTCTCAAGTATTTCATGGGGAAATTATTAACTACCCTACCTATGACAAGGAACTTTATGCCTTGGTGGAATATGTGAATAAGTGGAAGCACTATATGATGGGAAAGGAGACAGTAATCTACACAACTCACTAGACACTACAGTACAGGTAGGCCCAAAGTAAGCTACAACAATCTAGGAATTACAAGTGGATGAAGGTTTTACAACAGTTTCATTTAGAAACCAAGTAGAAGAAGGGTAGAATAAACAAGTTGGTTGACATGCTTTCAAGGCCACCCACACCAAATATCATAGCTTTGGAAACCCTTATGCACATGGAGCCATTCATCTATGATGCATACAAAGAGGAATATTTAGAGGATGAAGACTTCAAGGAGATGTTTTAGCAGTTACAGAGCCAAATTGATTTGTACAATGGTGACAACAAAGTTAACTACAATCTCCATTATGGGGTACACTGGATAGATAAGTTATGTGTTCTTAAAGGTGAGTGATTGTGGCTAATTAGAGAGGCGCACACCTCGAAGGTTGTAGGGAAAATATGGTGTAGGGAAGACTGTTGTGTAACCATATCACAAAAATAGAAGAAAATTTAAATCAACGACTTGAAATAAGCCTCTTCAAGGGGGAAACCTCATTTTACATCACATAAATGAATAATTATTGGATGATACAAATGACAAGATCTGCTTGGTATATATAGGAGTCTAAATGGTAAAAATATAATTAGGGCCTACATAACAGTAATAATGTAAGGGCGCAACAATAAAACCAATGGGATTCTATGAGGCACAATAATAGCAATATGGGGGCTACATGGGGCACAACAATAATAATATGGGGGCTACACTAGTATTATAGGGACCTAACATGCCCGTCTCCTTCAAAAAATTGTTTTGCTCAATGCTTAAGTAGTTTTGTATGCTTCCACATAAAATAATCATCCTCCCATGTGGAATCTTCAATAGGTAAGTTATTCCACTTAATAAGATACTCTGAAATTGATTGATTTCATAGTTATCGGGTACTTGTTTCCATGACTAATTCAGGCTTCAATATGATTTTTCGCTCCTCATCAAGTTCTGGCAATATTGTTTGAACTGGAAGCTTGTCACTTATAACCTTATTTAAGCATGAAACATGGGAAATTGGATGTACTCGGGAAGATGCATGCAACTCCAATATGTATGTCATATTACTAATATTTTGTACTACCTTGTACGAACCATAGGACTTGGGTGATAATTTATTATCCTTCTTATCTTGCTTGAGGAAATTTGTTTGTATGGTTGTAGCAGTAAGATTACCCAATCACCTATGTCAAAACTTCTTTCACTACTATGATGATATGTCTATTGTTTCCTTTGATTTATGTTGACTGTAGAAATTTTGAATAATATGACACATATTCAACAGAGATTATCCTGATCATGCACTATTGCGGAATACATGCACAATACATAAGCTCCTCTATGTTGATCATCAATTTAGAAACATCAAAAACAATGAAAAATCAATCACATGCACACATTAACACAGTATGTAACCTGGGAAAAGCATACAACTGAAAACCCCACACTATCTGTATATTATAATGATTGAGAACATGTAACAATACATAGTACAATATTCCTCACAAGTATCCAACACTATCTCCACTTGTTACACACAATATAGCTTAGATCTAATCTAAAAATCTCCTCCGTTGCTTTCCTGCCTCCACTGCACAATCCTGCAAGAGAATGAATGAATCCAAACTCATTCCAAGTTCAATTTACCTTGGAAAATCACTCGCATTGGAAATCACGTTAGCACAGGCTATTCTACTGGGAATATGCAATTCTCATGGGCATACTCAATCCTTTGATTGTGCAAGATCTCATGCACAACTATAGTCACAACTGATAGCAATCTCAACCTCTAACACCTGTCTCCACTGAACTGTACATGCACTGAGTTAACTGATGTATTCTTCAGTTGCATTATGAGTTAATAATTAGTGAATTAATTAATAACTAATTCACACAACTCATCACTTATTCTATTGGCCAGTTAGACTAAATACAACTAGTTTAACTAAGTCAAACGGAACACAACTCCATTAATTGCTCATCCAACTCCACAGAACTCAACCACATGAGTTCTAACTGATGTCCTGCATGCAATAGCTCAACTGACCCACAAAGAAAGCGTATTTCCTTTTGACAGTTGCATGTGCCACATCTATAGCTCAAACTAAAGTGCTCCAAGAGGATAAGATAAAGTTTATAGTCTAAATATTATTATGAGACAATAATATTTGACTTTTCTATTTTTGACTAGCAGTCTAAAAACAGACTCTGATCACTCCTGCTGTGATCCAAAAATAGAAGTCCATCTATTTTTCCCAACATGACCAATCATCCATAAACAACAAACTACAACTCATAGACCATGATCCATATGTCTAAAAATAGACATAGTCTAGAAATAGACTTTGCGCCAAAACTTGCTTGCAGGACTACTTAGTGAAGGCGACTCCTTTCCACTAAGATCCATCATCTTGTTACATTCTCAACAAGAATTTCTTGTTGCACACTTTTCAACATTGACAATGTTAATCCTCTCTAAGGACAGAGATGATCCATCTAGCCCAATGAGTGGGTCTAGCAACTAAAGTGACAATCAACTAGACATCTTCCTAAGTTATAATTGAAAAGTATAACGAAAGAGATGACCTACCTTGTTCTGATGCTATTCTGATTTCCTTTGTTGAAGGCCTCGAACCGCTTGTGTCACGGACTTGTTCCTACTTCTCTCAGTGCTTCTGTACCTACAAAAGTGATCAAGAGACAACCAAGCATGCAAAAACCAATAGCAAATCCAATAAAAATCAACTTAATTGATCAAGGAATGCCAAGCTAATACATACATTAAAATATATATTTTGGGGAGATGAACTAGAAGTTCTATATTATTTCAAGAATAAATGGAATCTTACAACCATAGCCTTGATGTTGAAAGTCTCTCCTTGAGTGGTAATCCAAGTTCAAGCCAAGAAACTCTCTAAACACTCCTTCTCCAAGTCTAACGAATAGCCTCTAGGCACAAGCTCAGCATAGGGTTGCAAATGGACATAGACCAACCATTTGGGAATGGGAGAGGAGGAATTTATAGGCTAGGAGAGGGACTTAGGACTTCTCCAAGGATAGGATTAGGCCCACATCTTAAGGAGGTATCTCATAGGGATAAGAAAAAGAGGTCAAGTTAGGAGGATTTGACCTCATCTATGCGAAACCACCTAAGGCTCGCTACTCTGGAAGCTTCTAGATCACTAAGCTTCTCATATCCTTTGGGAAAATTACCTTTTTGGGATCATCGTAGGTATGCCAGGGAATAGAGCGATGCCATCACATGTAATACATAGTGCAATAGGCGACCATCATTGTTTTGACCTTAATTTAAGCGATGACTCTCATTTTAGGGTTTTAAGAGTTGTTTCTTCAAGGAAATCTCAAGACATTTTCCAAATGAGGTCTTAGTATGGATCTGATCCATTATATACATGGATGAGTATACTATATAATGGTCATGTTTCGGGCACTTCATGGTATGTCACAGGGAAGTGCAGGAGGCATGACAAAATAATGTGTAACAAATGCACTATAAAGCATGAAGGCAGAACGAGTGATGGTTGAGATGCTTTATGAGCTCTTGCAAGGATAAGGACACGTACTGTTAGGAGACCTACAAATCAAGGATGCATATACATATACATATCAAATATTAAGACATGAATCCATGGTATGGACGCAACCATCCAGATGATGAATACTATATGAAAAGATCCATGGTATGGGTGCAACCATCTATATAATGAGGATTGTCATAAATATAAATTCCCACAGTATGGTCACAGTCATCTATATAGTGGAAACTTCTGTAAAATCATGAATGACATATAACTCCACACAACCAGAGTCATAACGAACAAAACTCAGGGTCTTGTGTTCCATCTTGACCTAATCAATGTAAGAATCCTAACATGCGAATAAATTTGTTGAAGTTGAACATGCTAGAAAACCACCTGATTACCCGCCAATGATGTGGATCGTTAACAGGTATGAGAGAAGCCACCAATAATGGAAATGGCTCTTAAGGTACAACAATACAACCCGTGAATGTGATAATGAAGCTAAATTCGACACTCGTGGAATCAGCCGATCGAAAGCCAATAATGAAGACCTATTGTCGGATGCAAAGAACTGGCCATTAGGGCATGCCAGCTCTTAGGTACTGAAATGGAGTTTCTAGGTCATCTTCCTGGATAATGAGCTGAATTCGACAGGAAGTGACCCACCAAAGGAGGGAAATAATGAATCCCCCATCATCGACATGAAACAAGGAATAAAGTGGAATAAGATTCAGGACTGTAGTAATGACTCAAACAATGTATAGGTAAATAACTGCAGATTGGACTTCTCTTGAACATTAGCGACATGAATTTGGAGTGCGGCAGCATCTCACTTGACATAGTACTAAAGGTCATGATGACGGAATGGATTAGTCAAATGAGAGGCAAAATGGATCACCCAAACCTGGGAGGACAAGTGACTGAGTGAGGATATCCCAAACCTGACACGAGAGCAGAAGAGTGTCATGTTCAAGACCGACATGTTGCCTATACAAAGAATGTCTCATCTTCCTTTCCCCCCCCTATTTCTAGCAAGTAACCCAATTATTTTTATCACAAGATTGAAGGGGATAACATATGCTTGTCATATAAGTTCATTCTTCGAATGAATCCATCCTAGTAATTTTTACGAGCCCTAGGAAGGAGAAGCTCAGTCTCATCATGGTGACGAGTCTTTCATTGTAGAGTTTTAACAAGCTCAATGTAAGAATAACTCGGTATATTTTCCATGTTTAGAGAGTTTGAAAATGAAACAAAAAAGAAAGCTCCATCATTTCCCTTTTCGTAATTTGTCACTCGAATCTGAAAAGGTAGAAAACAATATATGAGGGAACCTCTTAACCATGTCAATTGAGGTGTACCTTTTTTCTAAATAGTCAATCTCAGCCTGAAAAAAGGGTAAATGTATACTGAGGTGACGTTGATTCATTTACTTTAACGAGTTCAAAACGACAAGTATTCAGTAATATTTTCAGTTTTCGAGAGTCAGAAAAGAGTTGAAAGATGACTCCAGGGGGTTACTTTTTCATTTATTTAATGAGTTCGAAAAAGAGATAAAATAAAACTCACAAGATTTGGTCAATAATGATCACTTTTCACTTTGAAGGTACCTGTAACTCAACAAGAAACACACCCATCACTGATATCAAGAGAAAATATTAGAATATTACAAAAATATCAACAAAAATGACTTGCAAAACTTATAAATAGGCAAAAGTAATTTTATTTTTTAACATTTTACCAAAGTGAGCTCTAAAAGTTCATTTTGTGCCCTAATTCTCTTGATTTTCCAGTGGCTATTGCGAGAGATCCATGGTACCGTTTCATGAATCGTCTGCGGCAGGTAAGAGGCTCATCCATGGTCTTGCATTTAATCACTTTGTATGCATTTTAAACGTTAATTTTGATGCTATAAAGGAGGATTTAAAATTTTTAGGGCATTAGAGACCATCACAGTTATAGTCATCGGACCCCCTATGGTCGCGCTTGAGCCCAAAGGCTCCTGTGATGCCATCATACTATTTGTAAAAACAGGTGCAATGGCGTCGAGGGTGGATTTTTAAGAAAGAAAACTCTCTTTTTAAGGAAAAAATGATGATTTTGATCCATGAAAAAGGTATTAATAAGTGTCAAATGATGTTTTACAAGAGAAAATGGTCTTGGAGTGGAAAGAAAGAGGTCATGAGACCGAAGACTTCCAAGAAGCTCAAGATCCTGAATGCATAAATGCTCTGAGGAATTGCGAGTTACTAAAATTCTTCAGGACCATAGGGTTAAGGGCTCAAATGGAATTAATGCCCTATCTGATCAGTCCTTGGGATGTAGATCGAGAGATATTCATCATTAAAGGCCAGGAACTAGAAATAGAGGAGATGGATATCTACTACATCACGAGATTGCCCCGACGAGGGGTAGTAGTCCAACTCTTTAGATCTCGTCAAGGAGGTGAAAGTACAAGGACTCTAGGCTAGAGGCATTGTCCTAGTGCTGAAATGACCAATGGAGGGAAGGTGAAGATAGTGAAAATCACCAACAACCTTGGCTTGAGAATGATTTTGTTCACTATGGCATGCGTAGCTGGCACACAAGTCTTGCATGAGGCTTCAAAATCCCAGTTCCAATATGTTGTCACATGTTTGACCCCCACCATCTTCAACATGTGTGGAGGCCTTTTGGAAAACATGAAATGACAACTAACCAAGGGGAAGCATGGACACTTGAAGCAATTTAGGTTTGGTTCTATATTGGTGACCTTCTTTTTAGAGCAAGTGCCCTTATTCTAGCATCAGTTGTAGGAATTTACAGGGTAAGTTCCTCAGATCGAACACCAAAGGACACCGCTCACAAATAGATCACAGATCAATACAAAAATATTCTTGATTTGGTTAAAATCCTAAAAGAGGGAAACAGTCCACGGCCTAAGCCATCACGACCACTTCAGGCAATTTATTAATAAAAGAAATAAAATTTACATAAGCTTCTCTCATGAACGACCGCCCTACAAATGACCCTCCATACTCTTTAAATAGAGATCATGGACCAATCAAGTGTTAAGCCACGAATCAAGTATCGGTAGTATCAAGGAGAGAATGAACCATCAGATCACTTCATGTCTAGATCATATCGTGATCATCAGATTGTAAGTTACAAATGTACATAGTAAAGAAACACACTTTACCTACCTCTACACTAGATACTTAACTATTTCCTATGTGTCGGAATATCCTAACATCCCCCCTTATGAACAACTTGGGATAGGATTGAAGGATGTACAAATATGACACAATAGGAGAAGGAAGGAGGCATTACAACCTAGCCCCCCTTAGTGACAACTTCCTGAACTCCAAACATAAATCGAAGTTTAGTAAACTTTGCCTCTGTGAGAGCCTTTGTAAAGATGTCTGCAACTTGATAATCGGTTAAAAAATATTGCACTTCAATAACATGGTCATGAATGAGCTTTCTGATGAAGTGCATGTGTAGTTCAATGTGTTTGTTGCGCTGATGTTGGACTGGATCTTTGCATAGTTGAATGGCACTTTGATTATCACACCAAAGTGCAGTCGGATGTTGCTGCTGAAAGTCAAACTCTGACAAGATCTGATGAAGCCACGGGGCTTCCTTACTAGCTTCTATGGCACCATGATCTCTTCTTCTGCTGAAGAAAGAGAAATGGAACTTTGTTTCTTACAAGCCCATGTAATAGTTCTAGAACCAAGAGTGAACATATAACCTGCAGTAGACTTTCGATCATCAGGGTCACTAACCTAATCGGAATGAATGAAACCAATCAATAGAGGAGATGCTTTTGCACTATAATGAATCCAAGACTTAAGTGTACCTCGAACATAACGAAGTATTATTTTAGCTACTTGCCAATGACTTTCATGTGGGTTTTGCATAAACCAAGCAATAAGGCCAACAACAAAGGAAAGGTCAGGATGAGTATGGGTCAGATACAAAAGTTTTCCTACAAGCTGACGGTATAAGGTAGCATCAACTTTATGGGAAGTACAAGTGACTGAAAGTTTAGCTCCAGACTAAAATGGAGAAGGGTTTGGCATATAGTCTTCCATGTGAAAGTGGGGTAGAAGATCACAGGCATACTTGGACTAGGAAAGGGAAATGCCTTCCTTGGTTTGCAAGACTTGAAGACTAAGAAAATAGTGCAAGTGTCCTAAGTCTATCATTTCAAACTTCTTTTTAAGGCTGGACTTCACATGGTTTATAAGGTTGGGATCACTACCAGTAAGGATAAGATAATCAACATAAAGAACAAGAATGATAAGAGACTTACCCACTTTCTTGGTGTAGATAGTATTGTCAGAATGACACCTAGAAAAGCCAATATCTAAAAGAAAGCTATCCATTTTGGCATACCAAGCCCAAGGGGCTTGCTTGAGACCATAAAGGGATTTCTTAAGCTAACATACAAGGTTGGATTCTGTTTGTATATATCCAAGAGGTTGGTCCATATAGATTTTTTCATGCAAGTCCCCATGCAAGAAGGAAGATTTAACATCGATCTGATGGACTTCTCGTTTGAAAGAGGTAGCAAGGGAAAGAACAAGGTGGATAGAGTTCATTTTGGCAACAAGGGAGAAGGTTTCAATATATTCAATGCCTTCAACTTTTGAAAACCCTTAGCAACAAGACGAGATTTATGTTTATCAACTTTTCCATCCGATCCAAACTTGGTTCTGTAAACCCATTTGCATCTAACTAGTTTTTGTCCCTTTGGAAGAGGAACAAGATCCCATGTATCATTTGCCAATAAGGAATGATATTCTTCATTCATAGTTGCGTCACAATCTAGATGGCCTAAAGCTTCTGCAAAGGTGTCAGGATCATAATTCATTGAAACTTGAGCTAGTAAATAAGAGGCTCTATCGAACTGAGAACATGTATGTCACTGATCAATAGGATCACCTGCAAGAGCATCTATTGCATCCTGAGTAGCAAAGACCCATTTTGGAAGCTAACGAGATGAAGGAGGATCCTGAAAAGGTGGGGGAGGATTGTCATCCTCACTGTCATCATCTAAAGAAGAAATATTTTTAGAAGTAGAAGGTATAGAGAGAGGTGGCACATCCATCGAAATAGGCTCGTAGCCCGATATATTTTCAGCAAACTTTACATCTCTTCTAATGATCACTCTTTTGGACTTAAGAGTCTATATCCTTTGACATCTTCAGAATATCCAACAAAAATAAATTTTTCACTCTTAGGTTCTAAAGCTTTATGTTTCTCATCTGGAATATGGGCCCATGATTCACTTCCAAAAACATGAAAGTGAGTTACATATGGTTTAATTGATCTCCATGTTTCTTCTGGAGTGATATTCTTTAAAACCTTAGTAGGGGTGTGATTTACTATGTAATTTGCACAGTTAATTGCTTCTACCCAAAAATTAAGACTAAGTCCTTTAGATTGAAGCATACAATTAACCATTTCCTTTAAGGTGCAATTCTTCCTTTCAAATACACCATTTTGTTGTGGAGTATATGGAACAATATGTTTCATTTGAATTCCATGCTCAGTGCAAACGTTGATGAATTTGTTGTTAACATATTCTCCACCATTATTAGATCTTAACTTAAGAATTTGATGTCCAGATTGTTTCTCAACAAAGGCCTTAAACGCCAAGAACATGTTAAAGACTTCACTCTTGAGTTTTAAGAAGTATACCCAAGTGCATCTGGAGAAATCATCAATGAAAGTTAAGAAATACTTGTAGCCAGAGAACGAAATAACTAGAAGTGGACCACATAAATCACTATGCAGAAGTTGTAAAGGGGCTAAGGCATGGCAAGAGGCATGTTTTTCAGAACTACCTCGATAATGATTTTCGAGTACACATCTAGAACAAACACCATCTCTGCAAGATACCATAGGGCGACCTGTCACCATATTTTCTTTACATATATTTTGAAGGGAGCGATAGTTTAAGTGACCAAATCGTTCATGCCAAAGTTTGATCACTTCATCATTATGAGCAAAAAATACTGAGGGAAGAGTTGATGACCCAAAGTTGTTAAAATTATACAACCTTGTAGAATCATCAGCAATGTCAGTAGCTAGAATCTGTCTAGGATCTCTTAGGTCCTTAATTACAACATCGCAAGGTGAAAATTCAATAATTTTACGTTCACCTGAATGAGTTATCTGATATACAGATAGAAGGTCGCAGGATAAGGTTGGAACACATAATACATTATTAAATTGACCATTGTCTAGATTAATAGTTCCAGTCCCAACAACACTTAGAGATCTATCATTACCAACATATATATTTTTGGTGTTACAATCATTTAAAGAAGGAAACATGGCTTTGTTTTTGGCCATGTGATAAGAAGCTCCAGAATCAATGAGCCACTCATGAGAATGAGAATAAGAAGACACATTTAGTGCATAACCAGACTGAAATGGTTGATAACCATATAAAAAAAATGATATTCCTGAAGATGAAGTTGAAGTTGAAGAGTGCTCCAAATAGACATTATGCTTCTTCATTGCTACTTCCAATGCTTCCATCTTCTTAAAGAATTTGGATTCTAAGTTTCCATCTCGATTACAAAAGTGGAAATGTCTATTAGTCTTCTTCCCTTTTTTTTTTTCATTTTGTTGAAATGGTTTTTCATTTTGAGACTGAAATTTCTTAGGACCCTTGGTTAGTTTAGGACCATTCTTTTTAGGATATTGCTTCTTAGGATTCTTTGAATTTGGTTTTTTTTGGGCGGCTAAGGCTTTCTTAGAAGATTTTCCAATATTAAGAAGACCAAGAAGTAAGAGTTTTTCTTGTTCTCTTATTAAAGAATCACAAAAGGCATCAAAAGAGGGGGACTTGTAGTCTTGTCCTTGAGAAATAAATGCTTCTCTAGTAGAATGGAAGGTGGAAACAAACACAGAGTAGGTTGGTCCCAACTTAGTAAGAATGGAATAGATAAGGCTACCATCTTCTTTCTTAACCTTGACACCTTCCAAGAGAAGTTTTAGGGTCCTAAACTTGGAAAAAAAATATTCAATGGAAGAAAAATTATTGGGGTCCAATGTAAGCAACTCATTTTCTGGTTGATGGGCTCTAATTTCATTTTTAATTCCAAAATCTTTAGTGAGTTGTTTCATTGCTTCATTAGGGGTATCATGTTCTTTGATATGGAATCTAAGGTCTGGAGAAATAGACATCCCTATCAACCCACATGTTTGATCTTTCTTATTTTTCAATTTAGCTATCTTATCTTCATCTTTAGGTTTAGTTTCTTGGCCTAAGGCTATTCTGTAAAGACATTTACTTCTAAGTAAATCCACAACGTAGGACCACCAATGGAAGTAGTTGGTGCTGTCAAGAATAAATTGGCATGAACTTTCTATTTTAACAGCAACTGAAACTATACATGCTAAAACTAAGTGTTCCAATGGAAAGATGTCAAAAAATTAGGCTGATTAAAAAAAACGGCTTTGAAAACGGCTTCTGGATGAAGAAGTTATGGCTTTTTGAAGAAAAGTTGTCGAAGATGCCGATGAAGTGCGTGAATGTGCGGAAGTGAATGATAATGTTATATTTAAAAAAGAATTTCCCCCCTCCCCTCCCCCTTCCAAACTTAATCTAATTAGTTCACTTTAAAAAAAAAATTATGTGACCCACTTTTATAGATAAGTGAGTCATTTTTACAATGGTACTTTATGAGTTACCTACTAAATTGTAACTTAGATAAAAGATAAAGAGACTTTAGAATTATAAGTGACTCACTTTTTATAACAGGTGAGAACACTTTTACATAAAGTAACTTCAAAACATAAGTTACATGTTCTTTTTGAAAAAGTAACTCAACAAAAAGAAACTCAAGACTTCTATTCTCATAAAGTAACTTTGGACCAAGTGAGCTAGTTTAAAAGGTTAGTAATTTTTGGAAAAGAGGAAGGGGTTTTTTTTTTAGTCACTGAAGATTTTTGGTGCGTGTTTACTTAAAAAAGCTATTTTTGCCTACAAAACAAAAAACCACACAACCCAACATGTGCATGCAAAAAAATCAAACCTTATGGCTTGAATTTATCTTTTCCCGGAAACTATATATTTTCCTCAATGTTTCTAATTTTCCGAGATCACACTAAGGTGCGGCAGAAAAGAGCATATGCATGAGAAAAATCCTTCCTTTCTGTTTCTGATTTGCCCGGATCACACAGAGTCACGGGCCAAAGAGTATATGCAAAAATGAAAGGTATAGATCCGGTAATAAAATACAAAGAGATAAATAAACCGAAATAAACAAAGAGAAAATAACAAAAACTACAAATAAACATTGTATACCTCCAGATCTTAAAAAAGACATAGCTAAGGCTACCAGAAACCTTTTCTGTTAGGTCCCTATAATACTAGTGATGCCCCCATTACTGTTGTAGTTGTATCCCTTATCAATATTTTTGTACCCCTATTGTCCCCATATTGTTATTATTGTGCCCCATAGAATCCCTCTATTGTTGTTTTTGTGCCTTTATATTATTATTGTTAGGTCGGCTTGGTTATATTATGACCCCTTAGACTCCTATATATAGAAAGGAGGTTTTGTTATTTGAATCATCCAAAAATTGTTCATTTGTGTACTGTAAAGGAGGTTTCCCCCTCGAAGAGGCTGAATTCTAAGGCGTTTATCTCTTTTTTCTATCTTTTTGTGAGTTGGTTTCATAACATTTGGTATCGAAGCTTTGGATTCTAGGGTTTCGCTGCTCCAAACAGGTCATCGTGGAATTTTCTCTATAACTTTTTTCTGCGATGTTTCTAACACTAAAACCAAAACCCATTTGGGCTGAAATCGTGATGAACCTCAGGTCCAAATTTTAGAGCTTTTCGCACTATACTTGCGGAGATATGATCTGAGGAAGTTGGCCTTTTTGCAGACTCCCAGATTTCATTCCAAACAGGTGACCTGGGGAAAATCATCATAACTTTTGTTTTGGGCGTCAGATTGCAATTTTGTAAGAAGTTATAGAAAGAGGACGGACTATAGTTTCCTTTGTATATTTTTTAGATCCGAAGGTCAAAACAGTGACACGTGGCACTTCATAAAAGTTCGCTCTTCTGGAAAGGTCTATAATCAGGTCATCTTGGGAGATTGTGCATAACTCTACCTTGGAGAATCTGAATTCGATCATACTGGTGGCATTGGAAAGAGGACACAGAGGACTACTTCAGTTCACAATTTCAAAACCGGATAATCCGAAGTTACAAAGATACATCAGATTCAATATCGAGCTCCTACAAAGAGAAAAAAAATGTGTGTAGTTTTTTTTCAATTTTGCATAAACTTGGTTTGAAAAATTAGTTTGAAGGAATTCAAAGGGCATAGTAAAGAATTATTATCGGTAATTGATGTCCCAAGGAAAGAAAATGCAAACACCTAGTAAGAAACCTGAAAGCTCTAGCATGACTCATGAAGAAGAGGAAGAAATGCAACATGATATATCAAAATTACGGGACCAAGTGCAACAAATGTCACTCACACAAAAAGTAACAGAATTTAAGATGGATGGTTTAATGAAAGATGTAAAAGATAAGATGAATGGCATGGAAGCTAAGATGAATGGAATGGATGCTAAGATGGATGGCATGGATGATAAGATGGAAGAATTGAAGATAAATTTGAATAAGTTGCTATAAGAAATGGTCACTAATGGTGAAGGGGTAGTAAAGGAAACTCATGATGAGAACAAAAGAAATGTTAATCATGATTTCATAGACTCTAATGTTGGATTGAAGACCCACCATATTCCAAAAATCTATATGAGGAAATTTGATGGCAAGGATCCCGCAACATGGATATTACAGATGGAGCAATTTTTCAATCTCCATAATGTGAAAAACACACAAAAGGTACGTATTGCAACTTTATATTTGGAACCAAATAAATCTGTATGGTATCGATGGCTTTGCTCTCACAAACAAATTGTCACTTGGGCAATTCTTATGGAAGAAATGATAGCACATTATGAGGATACAAAAAGCAACACTTTTTTTAGCCAATTGATAAGTCTCAAACAAAAGGGTTCAATGATGGAGCACATTGAGGAGTTCCAAAAATTGAACATAAGGGTAAAAGATATTCCAGGGGAGAATAGGATTAATGTGTTCATAGGGACTTTAAAGAATAATATCCAACATGAGGTTTGCATTTGAGCACCTGATTCATTGGAGAAGGCACTCAGGTTAGCAAGAAAAATGGAAAGTAAAATTATGGCAACTAGGAAGCCTGCCACTCACAACTATAAAGATGCAAGTATTGTTTCCCCTAGCCTTCCACAACCTATAAGGTTGACACCACAACAATTGGAAGAAAAAAGAGCAAAAGGGCTTTGTTACAGTTGTGATAGCAAATACACTAAAGGTCATAAGTGTGCTGAGATGAAAATATATAACATAGATTGTGAAGAGGAAGAAGAAAAGGAACAAGAAAGATCAAAAGAAGAGGATATACTCCAGGAAAAAAATCTAGATAAAGAAGAAATGAATCCGACCATATCTTGTAATGCATTGGTTGGAATTACCACTCCTCAAACCATCAAGATAGAAGGACATATCAAGAAGAAAAAGGTAATAGTGTTGATTGATTAAGGAAGTACCTACAATTTTATTCTTTGTAAGATAGCAAAAGAATTGAATTGTTTCCTATATCTAGCACCAGAGTGTCAAGTGATGGTAAATTTCTCTAGAAAGTGCCATAATATCAAGCTATCCATGGGAGAATATGTATTGAATAGCCCAATGGCTTCCATTACAATGGGAGGTGCTGATGTTGTACTAGGAGTCTAATGGCTACAATCCTTGGGTACAATAGTTTTTAGCATTCAAGAACTTTTCATGAAATTTTCTACAGAAGGAAAGGAAGTTGAATTAAGGGGTATTGCAAGGAATATGGGAAAGATAATCAGCTCTAATGGTATGACAAAGCTTCTAAAAAGGGAACAACGTGGTGTAATTACACAATTATGTTCTCTAGATGTTTCCACATCGAAATCATCTATTTCTCCAGGTCTCCAAAAAGTCTTGGACAATCATTCCAAGGTATTTGAGACTCCCAAAGGTATCCCACCTATTCATGATCATGATCATGCTATTCATTTGATTCCAGGAAGTGTTCCTCCAAACATCAGGCCGTACAGATATCCCTATGCCCAAAAGAGTTAAATTGAACGTATGGTTGCAGAAATGCTTGGTATAATTCAACCTAGCCAAAGTTCTTTCTCTGCTCCATTAGTATTGGTGCATAAGAAGGATGGATCATGGTGCATGTGTCTGGATGATAGGGAGCTCAACAAGCTCACTATTAAAGATAAGTTTCCCATTCCTGTCATTGATGAATTATTGGATGAATTGCATGGATCAATTTACTTCACCAAGTTGGATCTTCATTCAGGATATCATCAAATCAGAATGAAGACTGAAGACATTCTGAAAACAGCATTTAGAACTCATGAGGGTCACTATGAATTTTTGGTCATGCCTTTTGGCCTTACCAATGCACCTTCTACATTTCAAGTTTTGATGAATTCCATTTTCAAACCCTTCCTTAGAAATTTGTGTTAGTATTTTTTGATGATATAATAATCTACCGCAAGTCTTGGAAGGATCATGTTGAACATGTTGACAAGGTGCTACAACTATTGGAGGAGAAACAATTACATGCAAAAATATCCAAATGTTTCTTTGGAGTAAAAGAGGTGGAATATCTGGGTCATATTGTATTGCATGAAGGAGTTAAGGTAGACCCTAGCAAAATTAAAGCCATTAAGGAATGGAAAATCCCCACGTCCATAAAGCATTTGCGAGGATTTCTCGGTTTGACAGGGTATTATCGCAAGTTTGTTAATAATTATGGGAAAGTAGAAGCACCTCTAACAACATTATTGAAGAAAGATGCATTTTCATGGACTCCAGAAGCAACAAAGGTCTTCGAACATCTTAAAGAGGCAATGTGCCAAGCACCGATCTTAGCTACACTAGACTTCACAAAAACCTTTTTTGTGGAATGTGATGCTTCAGGAAATGGAATTGGTATTGTTTTAATGCAAGATGAAAGACCCATTGCTTTCGAAAGTCATCCAATAAAGAGAAAGTATTTACAAAAAGCTATTTATGAGAAGGAAATGTTGGCAATACTACATGCACTTAACAAATGGGGACCCTACCTAATGGGAAGACACTTCAAGGTAAAAACGGATCATGATAGCCTTAAATACTTTTAGAAAAAAGATTATCCTCTATAGAGAAACAAAAATGGGTCACAAAGATGTTGGGTTATGACTTTGAAATCATCTACAAAAAAAGGAAGCAAAATGTTGTGGCAAATGCACTCTCAAGGAAGGATGAGGGTGTGGAAGCATTTTTGTGTGCCATTTCTATTATCCAACCAAATTGGATAAATGAAGCAAGGGACGAATGGAAGAATGATGAAGAAGTGTGGGCACTTATTCGAAAATTACAACAAGATTCCAGAACCTCTACATTTAGTTGGAAAAATGATTCGTTATGGTACAAAGATCGCTTATAACTCTGTAAGAATTCCCAACTCGAACAAAAGATTCTTCTGGAATTGCACGCTTCTCCCTTAGGAGGGCACTCAGTATTTTTAAAAATTTACCATTGGGTTAAGAAGGAATTTTTTTGGGATGGCCTTAAATCAGATATTCAAAAGTTTGTGGCAGAATGTTTGGTTTTCCAACAAAATAAAGTTGAAACAATTAAGACACCAAGTCTATTACAACCTTTATCCATTCCAAGCCAACATTAGGAGGAGGTTTCTATGGATTTTATCACAGGTTTACCCAAGTCTGAGGGAAAGAGTGTCATCATTGTGGTAGTTGACAGACTTATCAAGTATGCACACTTTTGTGCATTATCACATCCATTCAAATCCAGTACAGTTTCTATTGCATTTATGGAAACAATTCAAAAGCTACATGGAAACCCAAAGATTATTGTAAGTGATTGAGATCCCATTCTTACTGGAAAATTTTGGACATAATTATTTTCTTGTCTTAGTAATTAGTTAGCTCATAGCATCATCCTCAATCTGATGGGCAAACTGAGATAGTAAACAAATGTTTGGAAGGATATCTTCATTGCTTTGTATCTTATAAACAGACACAATGGGTCAAATGGTTTCCTCTAGCTAAATGGTGGTATAACACTTCCTTCCATACTGCAACAAAAATGACCCCATTTATGGCACTTTATGGATATCAGCCACCATCCATCACATCATATTTAAGAGAAAATTCTAAGGTTCAAGCAGTGGAACATCACATCAAGCATCAACAACAAGTTCTCCAACTCTTAAAGGATAACCTCGTGTTGGCGTAGAATAGAATGAAACAATAGGCAGATCAACATCCTAGTGAAAGAACTTTTGATGTAGGTGACTGGATATTCCTACGGCTACAACCATATAAACAAATGTCCCTCAAGCAAGCTAAGAAGGATAATAAGTTATCACCAAAGTATTATGGTCCGCACAAGGTGTTGCAAAAGATTGGTACTATGGCATACAAATTGGAGCTTCCTGCAGCTTCTCGTGTGCACCCAGTTTTCCATGTTTCATTTATAAAGAAGGTTATAGGCAACAAGTTCGCAGTTCAAACAATATTGCCAAAACTTGACGAGGAAGGAAAAATTATATTGGAACCATAAGCAGTCACAGAAACAAGAAATCGATAGCTACGAAATCGATCCATTTCGGAGTATCTCATCAAGTGGAAGAAATTATCCACTGAAGATTCCACATGGGAGTATGAGAATTTTATATAGCAGCATCCAAAACTACTCAAGCATTGAGGACAACACTTTTTTGAAGGAGAGGGGCATGTTAGGTCCCTATAATACTAGTGATGCCCCCATTACTATTGTAGTTGTATCCCATATCAATATTGTTGTGCCCCTATTGTCCCCATATTGTTGTTACTGTGCCCCATAGAATCCCTCTATTGTTATTTTTGTGCCTTTATATTATTATTGTTAGGTCAGCTTGGTTATATTGTGACCCCTTAGACTCCTATATATAGAAAGAAGGTTTTGTTATTTGAATCATCCAAGAATTGTTCATTTGTGTAATGTAAAGGAGGTTGCCCCCTCAAAGAGGCTGAATTATAACGCGTTTATCTCTCTTTTCTATCTTTTTATGAGCTGGTTTCATAACATTTTCGCATGAAATGAAAGGGGTTCCTCACTAGAACAGATGCTCCTAACACAATAGAGTAGTCCTCTCAGCCCAAAAGCAGTCAGAAATAGTAGATCTAGGAAATGACAGTCATATGTAGTTGTACCGGCTTCAGATTTGGATGACCAATGAATGTAGCCCTCAAATGGCTCTGATACCATGTAGGAATTTATAGGGTAAGTTCCTCAGATAGAACACCAAAGGACACTACTTACAAACAGATCATAGATCAATACATCGGTATTCTTAACGTGGTTAAAACCCTCAAAGAGGGAATCAGTCCATGGCCTGAGCCAATGCGGCCACTTCAGGCAATTTATTAATAAAAGAAATAAAATTTACATAATCTCCTCTCATGAATGGTAACCCTACAAATGACCCTCCATGCTCCTTAAATAGAGATCATGGACCAATCAGGTGTTAAGCCATGGATCAAGTGTTGATAATATTGAGGAGAGAATGAACCATCAGATCACTTCATGTCTAGAACATATTGTGACTATCAGATTGTAACCTACAAATGTACATAGTAAAGAAACACGCTTTACCTAACTCTACACTAGACCAAGTTATACTTAACTATTTCCTATATGTCGGAATATCCTAACATTAGTGGGCATAGGTACCAGATCTTGCTCCCAAGATCTGAGACTCGTGCGATGGAGTCAAATCATCCCTCGCAAAGGTACAGGTCAGCATATGCATTACCCACCACAATTTTTCATTTGGCTAGAACACCAACTACTCGTGGTGGACGATTATGCTTATGCTGGCACGGATTTCAAGTGGTATCCAGATTTGCCTCTACCACCAAGAGAAAAGTGGACTGATGCAGGTAAAAACTTGTTTTTGGATTTTTTCAAGTTTTATTATTTTTTATAAAAGTGTAAACTGAGACTCAACTTGTGATAAATGTGAAGATGTGGGACCAGACAGACCACCAAGCATGTCGCCAATAGCACGGTGAGTTGCACATAGAATAGTGGGTGCAGACTATGAAGAAGGGGAACACCCTTAGCTGAGATGGAGTGCAATCTAGAGGCGATAACTCGTGGAGTCCCAAAGTATTCCACTATTGATGATGTTCCACTGTGTTGGCAGAGACATGTTATGGGAGTCTCTGCAAGACTGACTCGGCTGTTAGGCCAAGTGATTAGAGTGGTCACATGCTATCATGAGCACCGTGCAGGCTGATAGTTTATCTAGTCTTTTTACACATTTTGTAGGTTTTGAAAGCCAAGTGTCCTAGAACACTCTATTTTTTGATATTTTGATAAAAACACTCCAGCAGATGTGATATATATATATATATATATATATCTACATATACATATACATATACATATACATATACATATACATATACATATATATATATATATATAGATATGCATGTTTTATTTCCTAATTATGTTTCCTTAACATGATCAGTTTTGTAAATGACGGAAATGCTTATCAAGAATAAAATTTGCTAATGCATCTGTTAATGCATTTAAATTACATGGAATATGTTGATATGTAATGAAATCAAAATTTCTTTCCAGCAATCTAAGATGTAGATACATAAGCAATATTTGTGGATTTCTCACTGAGTAATGATTGTCTAATTGTAACACAACGAGCTGCAAATCCAACTTAACAACTAAATCCCTAATGCCAAGAGCAACTGCTTTTGAAAAGAGTTCAATAACTGCACTATATTTAGCAATATTATTTATTGTTTGACCAAGGTAGATACCTTGTAAGTTAATCAACTTGCCATTAGGGTCATAGAGTACCCATGCTGTGGAAGATAGATTTTGTGTGCTACGACAAGCACCATTAGAAAAACCAACGTAATGGCTTGACGACATCTGCAAAATGAATGGAACACAAGGTAAGTAGAAAAACACATGTCTGCAAAGAAAACAAACACACCAAAAATAAAAAAGAATGCACACTAATGAATTAACACACTAATGTACACAAGTTGTTACACGAATTTCACAAATAATACTTCTTTAGATACAACCCATTATGGGGCTATGACAATGAATTTCCCTCATAAGCACACAGATCATATGAACCTCTTTGTAAGACATGCTTGAGGATATAGGGCCTGTGCCACATGGGTTTGAACTTTCCTGCTCCCAATTTATCGTTGGCTTGACCGTAGAGAAGGACTAAGTCGCCTTTAGCAAAAGTGCGAGGAGAAATAGTTTGGTCAAAATGAGATTTGACCCGTTTCCTTTGAGCTTCGATGACCATCACAACAATGTGATGAGTCTCGTCAAGCTTTTCAAGATACATTAGTCGCTCCTCTTCAGGGGAGGTATTTGGAAGAAGTTCGATAGCTAGTTTTAGCGAATGGAGTGAATCTAGTGATCGTCTTAGTAGAGGTTCTATAAGCCTAGAGAGCTAATAATAACATCAAGTTCCAATCCTTTTTGTGCTTCCCAATGGTACGTTGAATCTGCGGCGGTGTTAGATCTCTTCAGATCTGCGCTCCTTGCGATATTTCAGCTCTACGGCGGTGTTAGATCTCTTCAGATCTGCGTTGCGTACAACATCGACGTCGACATCATCGTTGGAGATTTGTGAAATATATTCTTGATGCTGGTTTACATCGAACGCTGAGATCTCTAACTTTTCTGCTGCACTCAAGGCCACCGCTGGAGCGTTGGTTTACATCGAACGCTGAGATCTCTAACTTTTCTGTCATAAAATAGTTCTGCTGCTGCATCATTGAACGCCGGGAGCTTTGACCGTTTTATGCTCTTGGCTGGAATTATGACGGGTATTAGCTCCGAATGATTGGGTATTTTTGATTTATCTCTTCAGATCTGCGCAGCTCCTTGTGATATCTCAGCTCTGCGGCGGTGTTAGATCTCTTCAGATCTGCGGTATTTTTGATTTATCTTATAAAGAGCACACCATTTAAACTTGGGTATTTATCTCCTCACGGCAGCTCCGAATGCTTGGGTATTTTTGATTTATCTCTTCAGATCTGCGCAGCTCCTTGCGATATCTCAGCTCTACTGCGGTGTTAGATCTCTTCAGATCTGCGATCTGCGGTTTGGCTTTCGATCTGGTGCAGATCTGCGTAAAATATGGCCCTGAGCTTCGCAAAAATAACTAGTGGCTCATCCGCCTCTGGAGGGCAATCTCCTGCCCATATCGTGAGTGAAGCCCCAGCTCCCACTATCCAAGTGGTCCAGGACTCACTCGATGAAGCTTTGAAGTTATCCGAAAGTGCCCTAATTTGCCGGTTCAATGGTTTTTGGCCGCAGCTGATAGCACTCCACAATTGGATCTCGGAGGTATGGAAGCCTATCATTTCTGATGAAATTAATATCTACCCCTGTGCTAGAGGTTTCTTTATAGTAGATTTTGAAAATCCTGAAAGCAGACAATGTATTCTAGATTCCGGCCCTTGGTTTTGGGAAAAATCAGGCCTATTCATGAAGCCATGGAACCCATCATTCGATCCCTCTACAGCAGTGATAACCTCAGCACCAGTTTGGGTGAGATTGCCAAGCCTACCCTTGCATCTCTGGAATCTCTCCTCGCTAAAAGCCATTGGAAATGCAATTGGGAAATTTTACTGCAGGTGCCCAGAAATAGAGGAATATGCCAGAACCACCTATGCACGCATCTGTGTGGAAATGGATTTCAGCGTCAGATTCCCAGCTGAAATAAACCTAACAAGTAAAGACTATGTGTGGAACCAGAAGCTTGATTATGAAAGTGTCCTCTTCAGATGTCGATCGTGCTTTGAGACAGGGCATCTAGCCAAAAATTGCCCAAAAGCCTCTGAGAAAAATTTTGCTAGAAAAAACCACCACAGATCTACATGGTGGGAAGGAGCACAAAAAGAACACTACACTGTCATCAAAGAAGAATATTCTAGAGAAAACTCTGAGTCGCAAGAAATCAAGGAAGAAGGAAACAACTCTCAAAGCAAGCAAGGAGAAAGCCCGCCCCAACAAATCAACAGTTATGAGGATTTGAATACCGCAGAAAATAAACCTTCATTTAACATCAAAGCAGATCTCCTAAACCAAACTTCTCCGACTATAGATCGCGAAGCTAAGACACCAATGTCCCAAGAACCAGAAGAGATGAAGGAGATGCAAGACAAAGGAAGTTGGAAGACCGTAGAGAAAAGAAAGAAAGCTACAACACCAATCTCGCCAAGAAAGACGAGGAGCCAGACAAGTAAAAATTAAGAAAATTGTAGGTCCGATAGACCAATTTGGTCTCAGTGGACGTTAACCATCATCATCATCATCATCATCATCATCAAAAATTTATTAACTGCCTCAACTTGGCCATTAGCCTGCAGATAATAAGGAGTTGAGCTATCATGTCGAAGGCCCAACTGAGCAGTCAGCTCTGCCATCATGTGTTGACGAAAATGTGATCCATGGTAAGTCATGATAGCTTGATGAACACCAAAACGTGATATGACATGGTTAAAAAGGAACTTAGCAGCATTAATACCGTTAGCATTGTATGTAGGCATCGCCTCATCCTATTTAGCAAAATAGTCGACGATGACAATTATATAACCATGGCCCCCAGTAGAGTGAGGGTTACATGTCATGAAATCAATACCCCATTTAGAAAATTGGCCAATGATAATTACTGGGTGTAGGCGTGCAGGTGGGGCACACTGCTTACGGTTGAAAATATGGTATTCGTGGCATTTTTGGACATCTAGAATGTAATCTTTAAAGATAGAAGGACATAAATAACCGACGCGGAGGATTTTCGAAGCAGTGGCATATCTAGACATATGACCACCACAGGCACTAGAGTGGAAATCATTTGACTCGCTCAACCTCTTCAGGGGTGAGACACCTGCGATGTTAGGTCCCTATAATACTAGTGATTGCTCCATTACTATTGTAGTTGTATCCCTTATTAATATTTTTGTGCCCCTATTGTCCCCATATTGTTATTATTGTGCCCCATAGAGTCCCTTTATTGTTATTTTTGTGGCTTTATATTATTATTGTTAGGTCGGCTGGGTTATATTGTGACTCAGACTCCTATGTATAGAAAGGAGGTTTTGTCATTTGAATCATCCAAGAATTGTTCCTTTGTGTAATGTAAATGAGGTTGGCCCCTCGAAGAGGCTGAATTCTAAGGCGTTCAACTATCTTTTCTATAAATTTGTGAGCTGGTTCCATAACATTTGGTATCGAAGCTGCAAAACCCTAAGCATCCAGAACTACTCAAGCGTTGAGGAAAACACTTTTTTTGAAGGAGAGGGGCATGTTAGGTCCCTATAATACTAGTGATTTTTCCATTACTATTGTAGTTGTATCCCTTATTAATATTGTTGTTCCCCTATTGTCCCCATATTGTTATTACTGTGCCCCATATAATCCCTTTATTGTTATTTTTGTGGCTTTATATTATTATTGTTAGGTCGGCTGGGTTATATTGTGACTCCTTAGACTCCTATATATAGAAAGGAGGTTTTGTCATTTGAATCATCCAAGAATTATTCATTTTTGTAATGAAAAGGAGGTTGGCCCCTCGAAGAGGCTGAATTCTAAGGTGTTCAACTATCTTTTCTATCTATTTGTGAGCTAGTTCCATAACATGCGAAGAAAAAGTTCACGACAACCTGATACAATGTATCACCAAGGATCTGATAAGGTTGGTACTAATGCCAAATGTGGCGTCGATTAGATCAGGACAACTTAGATTGGAAAGTCTAGGTTTGGAAATAAACATTAATATCTCCATACCATGGGTCAAGAGTGATGATCAGAAATAGAGTTTCATCGAGTATCTTCTCATTTAAATCAGTTGAAGTGCTTGCAAATGGAAGAGCATAGATCAACTCAGTAAAGACGGGTGATTTATTTGATTTGGTAGGATTAAATTCCAACTCAAACTCCTACAGGATAATGATCCATTTGGAGTATTTTCCCCCTAGTAATTGACGAGTCAGTATATATGTCATGGGGTTGCAAACAGAAATCATTGTGGTTTTCCATAAAATGATATAGTGTCGAAATATTTGGACGGCATGAACTGCTACCACGAAAAGCTTCTCAACATAAGAAAATTGAGATTCAGTATCAAGAAGATTATGGCTCAAATAATAAACCATGTTCTCATTTCCATCGTCGTCATCCTGAACTAACACCATAGCAATAGTAGTATTGGTTGCAGCCAAGTATAGGAAGTAATTGCGGCGATAATCGAGGGGATGTAGTAAAGGATCACTGATCAGGGTGTTTTTTAAAGAATCAAAGGATTTTTGGGAAACTTCATCCCAAATAAAAGGGAACCCCTTCTTAAGTAAGCGAGTAAAACCCTTGGCGAGTTTGACGTAATTAGGGACAAATTGACAGAGAAAATTATCCTTTCCCTATAGAATCTGCAATTGTAGTAATGATGTAAGGGGGTAAATTTGCAATGGCCTCAACTTTCAAAGGATCAATCCGAACGCCTTCGCGAGACACCAAAAAACCTAAGAGTCGGCGAGACTCAATGCCAAACACTCACTTGTCTAGATTGAGATAGATATTGTAATGCTGACATTGTAAAAATATGGATCTTAAGTGATCCAGATGGTCGTGATGCTTAGCAGAATGAGTTGGTAAGTCATCAAGGTATGGTTGAATAATGTGTCGAATGTCATGAAATGCATAATCGATTGCTTGTTGGAGGGTAGCACTAGCATTCTTTAAATCGAAAGGAAGCTTTTTGTAAGTGAAAGTACCCCAGGGACATATAAAGGTTGTTTTATGTTGATCGACAGGTGAAATGTTAATTTGGTTATAGCCAGAAAAACCATCCATGAATGAGAAAATCTCACTCCCAGCACATTCATCGATGATTTGATTGATAAATGGAGTAGGATAATTGTCCTTAGGACATGCACGATTGATATCATGGTAATCAACACAAACACATATCGTGCCCTTATTTTTGGCAACAAGGACGATATTGGACACCCAATCCATCAATGGAATAGGATAAATAAAACCTGCTTTTAAAAGCTTCTCCACTTCTTCTTTGATAGAAGTAGCCTTTCGAGGGTGCATAGGGTGAAGCCATTTTCAAACAAGCTTAGCACTAGGATAAGTCAGAATCTCATGCACCACTATTTATGGATCAATACCAAGAATTTCCTCGCATGACCAAGAGAAGACGTCTCAGAATTCTTTGAAAAGTGATTATAAATCCTAATCTCATCTAGAGAGCAGGAAACCCAAATATGAATGTTCTCGACAATCCCAGGTTTAATGGGAATGTCAATAGGAATAGTAGCAGTGATGTTCCCCATATTACCCTCCGACAAGACTTCATGCACCAGGACAGGTGTTTGAAGTGGAGGTGTAGGATAATGAGAAGCAGACGCTTCAAGACAGGAAGGTATCTCATTAAGGCTATGAAGAAAATAAGAACGATGATGTAAACCATTCCATGGAGTTTCATCTAGTTACATAACCTCAACGATACTCTCGTCGATGGGGAATGTCTCGTTCAAAGGATCTGAATAATCCCAAGAACCAAGTCAAGGAGATGGAAAATAAGTGCCCAGGTTCATACTGAAAACCGGTATGACTTTCTGAAGCGGCCATCGAAGCCAAGATAATTTCTTGATAATTTTGCTTCAATGGATTTAAAGGCATAGCATCACCAAATAAATCAATTTGATCTACGGTAGAGATAATCCAAAGATCTGTAGAGATCGAGATCATATTGGTTGAATGAACATTTAGAGGTGGGAGAGAAAAAGTACCCATTAAAGCAGAGTCTTTGAAGAGACCTACCCCCACACTCTCATAAGGAATCTCAGTATTTCCCACATAAGGGACGTTTCCGTTGGATGAACCAGAAGAAAATAAGGACATTTAATCAACAATGACTATTTTTCCTTCATGAGGAAAACGAAGCATGCGGAATAAAGAAGACACCACACAAAACATGTCATGGGTCTATCTTCGCCCGAGAAGAAGGTTGTAGTTGAGATTTGCATCTACAACTTCTACTTCTAATTCAATAGTCTTTCCTTATAATTCAATAGTATTTCCTTCTAATGTAATTGAAAATTTCATGAGAATACCTTATGGACGTGAACCTCTACTGTCAAAGGATTCCAAGGTGTTGAAAGACTAGTTAAGAGAAGGAGAGGCAATGGCTTTCCAACATGAAACTGACATGATGTAGGTATAGGCATCTTCATCAATAATCGTTCGATGAATCGTCTTTCCTTTGATAATAACCTATATCAGAAATGCAAACTAATGAGGAAGACGAGGAAGAAATTTCATGAGAATAACTTATGGACGTGAACCTCTACCATCAAAGGCTTCCAAGGTGTTCGAATACTGGTTAAGAGAAGGAGAGCCAATGGATTTCCAACATGAAACTGACATGATGTAGGTAGAGGCACCTTCATCAATAATCATCCGATGAATCGTCTTTCCTTTGAGAAGAACCTGTATCAAAAATGCAACTTGATGAGGAAAACGAGGCATGTGATTTTCTAATTCGAAGGTAATCATACTCAAATCAGAAGGATCAATTGCACCTATGGTAGAAAACATTGACTTTCATTGCATTAGACAAGATTGGAGAACCTCTAAGGCAGACACCGCCGAAGGTGCCTGAGCTAATTCCTCAACAATATTGTAATGTTGCGCAACTCTAACATTCATATTAAAAGATGATTTTTGAAGAACACCTTTGGGAAGGGGTTGGATTACAAACTCATTGTTAGGATGCTCGATATGGAGTGGACCAGAACTGGACGGAGTAGAAGTAGAAGGATTATCGGTAGCTTCTTTCTCCATCGTCTACTTAGGAATGGTTTGATAGTCTTTAGTTTGAGTAGTGATCGAGATAGGTGATGAACCTTGCATCATGAACACTTGGGAACCTGAGGAAGTAGAGGAATGAGGTTGGTCTACCAACTGTGTCTTCTGTGACGGGTGTCAGGCCAGGGTAACTCCAGAATGAGAGGGAGAGAAACTAATATATTATTCATTAGCTAACTCATATTTATATACATAAATACAACGGATCAGTTCATCTTCCTGATGACTGTCCAGTTCACCCATCCATTTCGGATTAGGTGTCAACATTCCCCCCCTTAATCTGAAGGGATGTTGGTGAGTCCAAGCATCATTCTGAATCTTTCAAGCTTTTCTCTTCCAAGCGCTTTGGTGAAGATGTCTGCAATTTGCTCGTTTGTGGAACAATGACGGAGATGGATTGTTTTGGCCTCAACATGATGTCGGATCAGATGATATTTAGTATTGATGTGCTTAGTACGATCATGGAACTTTGGGTTCTTGGCCAACTTTATTGCAGATGTGTTATCAATCATGAGTGGAGTTGATTGTATTTGTTTTACCTGCAAATCTTCAAGAATTTTCCTGAGCCACATAATTTCTTTCGTTGCTTCAGCTACTACCACATATTCTTCTTCTGTTGTGGAATCTGCTGGTACTGATTGTTTGCGTGATCTCCAGGAGACAGCTCCTGATCCAAGACTCATAGCATATCCTAAAGTAGATACCCCAGTTTCTTTGTCTCCATCGAAGTCTGAATCAGAGTATCCAATCAAGTTGAAGTCATCCACCTATGTATACTTGATTCCAAGGTCTTGAGTTCCCTTCAAGTACCTTAGAACTCATTTTGCAGCAAACCAATGTCCCTCACAACGCTTTTGCATAAACCTGGAGAGGATTCCAACAACAAATGAAATGTCTGGTCTGGTAGTAGTGAGGTAGATGAGACTTCCTACAAGCTGTCTATACTTTGTTGCATCCTCAAATTCCTTTCCTTCAATAGATGTGAGCTTCAAGTTTTGTTCCATTGGAGTACAAAGGGGATTGCACTCTGTCATGCCAAATCTGTTTAACAAATCTCCAATGTATTTCTTTTGAGAAAGAAATATGGACTTTGGATGTTGGGTTACTTCAATGCCAAGATAGTAATGAACATAGCCCAAATCAGTCATTTCAAAAATTTTTCCTAATTCTTTCTTTATGGATGCAATATAGCTTTCATTGTTCCCTGTCATTAAAAGATCATCTACACATACCACAAGATATACAACTGTTTTTCCAACTTTCTTGATAAATAAATTTGCATCATCAAGATCAAAATGATTGAAGTTGAGTTTCAGAAGATGCTCAGTTAGTTTTTCATACCAGGCTTGTGGTGCTTGTTTGAGGCCATACAAGGACTTCACAAGTTTGCATACTTTGTGTTCATGTCCTTTCATAGCAAATCCTTCAGGCTGGGACATAAAAACATTCTCTTTTAGATCTCCATTCAAGAATGCAGTTTTTACATCCATTTGATGGACTTTCCAACCGTTCTGAGCAGCTAGTGCAAAGAGTGTCCGGATGGTGGCCCATTTTGCTGTGGGGGCAAAAGTTTCCTCATAATCGACCCCTTCCTTCTGTGCAAAACCTTTTGCCACAAGCCTAGCTTTGTGCTTGTCAAGTGAGCCATCAGCTTTGTACTTGTTCTTGTAGACCCACTTGCAGCCAATTGGTTTGGTTCCAAATGGAGGATCAACCAACTTCCAAGTGCCATTCTTTATGAGGGCATCATACTCCTTCTGCATCGATTCTTTCCATTCATCATGAGAAGAAGCTTCTTTGAAGGAAGTTGGTTCAAAATCTATAGACAAGTTCAATTCACAATCATAAGTAACATCCATATCAACAGGTGAATTAGAGTTATCTACATCACCTCCATCTTGTCGGTTTGTATTTCTGGTTCTGTTTTTCCAATTTCATCAGGATGAATGCTTTCAAGTGTCTTTGTCGGCCATTTTGGGGGACCTTTCGAGATGGTCCATGCTGCTCTGTTGATTGAGTTGGGTCTGAATCAAGATTGAGTCTCCCAATTCTATCAATTACATCACTTAAAGCATCATCTGTTGTTGAAGTGTCATGCAGGGGAGATTGTTCTTCAGAAGAAGATTCCACATGTTGATCTAATATAGGAATCCCCCCTTCAAGATGTGGAATCTGATTATCAAACTCTTGAAATGATTTCGGTTTTGTGAATTTATCCAAGCGATCAAGTTGCCGCTCAACAACACTGTCAGATTTGGATGATTCAAGAAAAATGACATCTCTAGATAAAAAAAACTTTTTATTTACTTCATCATAGAGGCGGTATGCTTTAGATGTGTTTGAATACCCCAGGAAGATACACTTACGACTTCTAGCACCAAGTTTGTTTCTATGTACCTTTGGTATTAAAGCATAACAGGTGGAACCAAATATCCTGAGATGTTTTACTGAAGGAACATGTCCATACCATAATTCATAAGGAGTCTTGTTTCTTATAGCACTAGATGGACATCTATTCTTTATATATGCAGCACATAGAACAGCATCAGCCCAAAACATTGTCTTTACATTTTTGAAGAAAAGCATGGATCGTACCATATTCAATATTGTTCTATTCATTCTTTCAGCTACACCATTCTGTTGAGGATTATAAGGCACAGTTGTTTGATGTTTAATCCCATGTTGGCGAAGATAGTGTTCAAATTCATTTGATGTATATTCTTTTCCATTATCAGTGCGAATAGACCCAATATGAGATTGTGCATCATTTTCAATCCACTTATGAAAATTCTTGAATGTTTGAAAAGCATCAGATTTGTTCTTCAATAAATAAACCCAACACATTCTGGTGTAATCATCAATAAATGTCATGATATATTTATTTCCATTTGCAGAAGAAACAGGCATTGGACCACATAAATTTGAATGAATGAGTTCAAGCTTCCTATGTGCTCTTGAATGTGAATCATGAACAGACTGTTTGCTATGCTTTCCTAGAATGCAAGCATCACATTGCTTATGTTTTCTAGGAATTGTAGGCAAACCAGCAACACCATTTTTCTTTAATAAGCGAAGACTGTCATAGTTTAAATGTCCAAATCTAGCATGCCATAATAAACTTGATGGAAGTGTACCTTCTTCATGATGAGAAATATATGAAAAATATTGTGCATGAGCAGAAGTTCCTTGCAGTTTAAGAAGTCTTTCTTCTTCTATACCCCTCATGACAAGTGAGTGGTCAGATGCCTTTCTTACCTCAAGCTTGCCATCAAACATATGAATGGAGTGACCTTGCTGGCGGATGTGGACCAGGGACAACAAGTTTCTCTTGAGTTGTGGGAGATATAGAACATGATCCAGAAGAAAGTCTGGAAGACCAGGTAGTTTAAGCCTGACTGTGCCAAGCCCTGATGGCTTGATTTTTGACTGATATGCAAAGTATACTGCTCCATCAACATTATCAGTGAAATCCTCAAAAAAATCTTTCCTATGAGTCATATGACAGGTTGCTCCTGAATCAAGCAACCAATCATTTTTCGAAGAAGCAAGTGAAGCATTAAACAAGTATTCATTTACTCCAATGTTACATTGTGCCTCAATATAGTTAGCGGATTCAGGTGCTTTACCTTTGTCTGTGTCATCAGTTTTACCTTTCTGCTGGTTTCTTCTCTGCTCAACCTTGTCCCATGGTAGCTTGCATGTAGAAGCATCATGTGATCCATTTTGTTTGCAGCGAATGCAATGTAGATCTGCTTTTTATGCTTGAGAATGTCTGCCCCCCCTGCCTCTGAAGTATCTTCCTCTTCCTCTTCGTCCACCTCTACCTCTTGTAGAATCTTGAGCAGGATGCTTTTCGTTATGAGCAAGGCAAACAATCTCTTCAGAAGATTCAGGGACTGTTTCCTTTCCAAAGGCTTTCTCTCTTTCAGCAAACTTTTTCACAAGAGACTCAAAGGTTATGTCTTTAAGATTTCCATTTGCTTGTAAAGACTCAAGATAATTAGAGTAGGTAGGATAGAGTGCTTTAAGAAAGGCAATAATAGAGATATCCAGCTCAACCTTAGTGGATTTAATATCATGCATTATAGACTTTATTTCAGATGCAAGAGCAAGGGGATCATTATTTTTCAGTTCAAGAGTGAAGAGTTTAATCATGAGCTGAACAACTTCAAGTGCAGAATGTGAATCATAGAGTTCTTTTAGCTTTTGTAAAGCTTCAAAGGCAGTGGAATAGGATGAAATATGACGACTTACTTCTTCATTTACAGATGCTGCGATCAATGCATAGGCTTCACTGTTCTTGTTTTCCCAAATGACAAGTTCTTTATCTGATGTAGGCTGCACAGGGTCTTTGTCTTCTTCTCCGACACACACTCCTTTCCACAGCTCATTGTAGATGAGGGTGTGTTTTACCATCCGAGACCATTTAGAATAGTTCTCCTTTCCAGTGAGAACTATTTCGACCATAGAGATGATTGAATGCATTCTGTAAAAAAAATACTTCTGCTTGATAAAAAAAAAACTTCCTTACAGCCTTATGCACTATATTTTCTACAAATCCCTCTAATGTGTGACAGAAGGCATCAGAATATTATATCACTTTATGCTTCAATACAGGATTACCAAAAATAAAAAACTGTGCAATATCACTATATCACCTCCACAAATGCTTTGATATATAAAATGTTCTGACTGATATGACTTTGAATGCTTTTGAAAACTGCTTATATAACCCCTTTGAAAACTGCTTACAACACAATACTTGAAACTGCCATCATAAATACATATCATCAGCACAACATTATACCGCCATTAAAATCATCTTTCTTGTCATTCTCAACCTTTTTGAGATGAATCAAGTTAAAGTCATATGGTTATCGTCATGCATAAACAAATTGCGCAATACTGAATCAAACTGCTCAAACCAGCTACCATACCATACATAAATTGGGATCTAATTATTGTTATACATCCAACTGGATCACCGTTTTTCTTAGCGAAGGGTTTGAGAATCTGTGATCCTTCCAAGGAGGAGATCGAGTCACAGCTGTAGAAAAAACGCGTGTCACGCACGCTCAATCGGAGATGCTGGTTCGAATCCTGTTCAATCCCCAAAGCACAAACACACAAAAGCGTTCTCAACCGGAGACTCGGGAAAATCAAATTTTTGAAAAGCTCGGGACTAGGATTCAGCAGAAGGGAAAAGCATGAAAACCATTCAGGAATCGCAATATTATAGTCATAACAACATGAGATCTGAAAGTTGTAACCAACAGAGAATTTTCATGCATTGTACAGTTGTAACTCCATTACTACTCTAAGATGACCTTCTCAATGAGCGAATATAGCGTTCTCATGGAACTAGGTTCAATTCAACTAGAACGACAAATACTCTAAATAAGTAGGAACTTCCTTACGGGTTCAGAAAAGCATATTCAATTCAACTAGAGCAGCAATTTCTAAGTGTTTATATCAGTAGATATTATGATCAGCATATGTCACAGTTCAACGCACACTCATGGATTATCAGTAGGAGGAGGGGCACCATATGTGCTTAGTTAACCTTTTTCTTACTTCGTTGTTTTATAGATTTTATTTTGTTTTGGGGTTTTATTCTTGTTGATCTCCTAAAGTATCTAATGCAAATGGACATCCTATTCTAAGGTCTTAAGAATACTTTTAAAGGTCAAGTATGGATGTAGATTTCAAGACAAGGTCTATGTCCCTAATGGTAACTGTTATAGACATTTTTGTGCCTTACAGCTCTAAGCATGAAATGTCCATAAACCAAGGGATCCTAAGTCCCTAAAAGTGTTGTTCCGACCCCTAAAGGAACAAGGTCAACAAATTACAGCTTCTCCCAGAAGTTCTCCACCAGAAACTGCTCAGAATCAGTCAAATCAGGATCATTTCAGCTGCTCCACTAGCTAGCTGTGTTGCATAGCACCCAAGTACACTATCTAGGTGCGTTGCAACGCACCTAAATCCACTACCAGGGTGCGTTGAGCGGGAAATGACAAATGGCAGTGTCATTCCGCGAGGTGGACAGACAATGGAAGCTTCCAGAATCTTCCCCAATGACACTTGCCTCACTGAGTTCGACCAAGGATGAGTAAGAGGCTCTCAGTCTCCAAGTGGAAACAAGAACTGACAGAGAGAGGCCACTAGTCAAATCATAAGCTGACTCATCCTCTTTGCATACATCTATATATGGATCCCTCATCCCAGAGATCCAAAGGCTGGAATTTTGTACATTGCAGAGAATTGTTGTTGGTTTCGAGATAGATATCAGAGTATTGGGTGATTTATGCTTTGTTGGAGGTGAAGAGGGGACTCCTTTGCTGGGAGGTTGATGCTGGATCAGGAATCATCGGTTGTAACTCCTCCTGGATCTTCTTGTTATATCAATAAAACTATTTGAGTTTCTCCTACATGCTTATGTATCATTGATGTTTGTTACATTTGTATGTTTAGCTTAAATCTGATCCTAAGCTATTTATGAATATAAATCCATGTCTTTGTGTAGTTTCTTCTTCTGTGATCTTACAGGAACTTGGTGAAGCTGGGCAAGTAAGGGAGCAGGTAGCTGGAAGCTGTCAAAGAGGAGAGAGATTGGATCAAAGGACTAGCGTAAGACACAGGTTGGTTCATCCTATTCCTCTTCGTTTATAGTTCATAAAGAAGAATACGAAAGTAGTTTTCTCTGTTTGTTTCTAAGGTCACTGTCACACCTTAGTGCGATAGGGTCGTTTTGAATAGACATTTTTCCCGTTATCAAAATGGCGACTCCGCTGGGGATCATGTCTAGTTAGTTTGTTTGTGTTTCTCTTGTTGTTTGTTTCATAAACATAGAAGTAGCAATCGAACTGCATTTGCCATTAAAAAATGCAAAGTAGACATCTGCTACTTCAATCCATTCACTGGATCTGTTTATGATTTGAACAGCTGATTCACAAATGATCTGATTTCCCTTTGTGATAGCTCTTAGACCTCCTTTAAATCTACCCTCTGATTGTGCATTACTGATTGCTTTTACTCGGCCAAAAACCGTAGATTAAACTGCAAACCGTGACCCAGAACCCGGATAGAATTCTCGTTTCTGCCCCAGCGTAGGCTCTGTGAAGAGATTCTGCATTTCAACGCAGTTCCCGAGAGGACTACCTACGCTGCAATCCAGTTTCTCTGTGTAATAGGTGCGCTGATCAGCCTAGCCTTGTGCAGTTGAGGTTCTTTGCTTCATTTTTTCAGTTTTGTCTCTGATTTTTGAAGCCTGTGATCAGTGTATGTGTCTGTTTAAAAACCCCTTTTCTTTGCCTTAATTCCGCCTCCTTTGTACAAAAAGACTCTAGATGTTTTTGTGTGTTTGTTACATCATTTACAGTTTTCCATTGAAAAAGTAGAATAGTCATACTGTCGTCCTTTGATTTAGATCTGTCGTAAGTGTCGATTTTGATCTTAGGAGAAAGTTTATTTGCTGTTGACAGTCGATTATGCTTTTACTTTTTCCTTTGGTTTGAATTTGTGACTTTCTAGTGTCGAAACGAGTATTTATTTCAAAATCATAAAGTGTCATAATCATCTCTACCTTTTGATTTCGAAAAGAAGCTTGTTTGTGTTTGTCACTTGAAAGAAAATTCAGATTTGTACATCAACTTTCTTTTTAGGCATCAATATTAAGAAAGTGAAAAACAAATACATGCACATGTGCATTTGCATATTGACAATCTGTTTGGCTTGATTTAGGAAAAGTGCATTTACAGTGTGCTCTTTGCTCTTTGTGAAAAGATTGTGTCTTTATTTTCCCCTTGTAGCTAGGATTTTCATTGCTGAAAAGAGATAAAAGTTGGCTTATCATCTTTAGATTGCATTTTAGGAATTACATCTACATCTCGTGGTGATCCCAAAAGGAAAACTTCATAAGAAAGATCAACTTAAAATAAATTGAATGAATCTAACAACGCTTTGGAACTTCACGCACAACATTTAGAGGTCTAGGCTAGAGACGTATTCCGGTGCCGTAAGTCCTCACTGATGGTTGGGTGATTCCTCCACTTTGAGACGATAAGTGCTAGTACGGACTTGTGCTCCCATGTACCGTCGAGTATATATTGGGAGACCCCTATAGGCTTAAAACCTTTTATCCATAGGAAGCCGTGTCGGCCGCCCTACTGATCGCAATGCACCGAACACAACATTCGGGAAGATTGATTGCCGTACCGTAAAAATTATGCTGCAGTTTTGCGATTGGTTTGGTACTCCCTCTACCTAGATCTCCAGATCAGTCCCTTTCGTTCCTTTTCAGACTCCTTAACGGAAAAGGTCCATTTGAGCACTTGTCACTTCAGGCTCATTAAAAATCGAAGGAGACTAGAGTCATCTTTTGTTTTTTCTCGACTCTTAAAAATTGAAAAAACAAGTTGTGTCAAAGCGTCTAAAAATTTATTTTAAACGGAATATTCATACCCTTTTCCTACGTTGATCTTAGGTTGAGAAAATGGAGTCTACCAACCAAGGAATTCCCCTTGGTGGAAATCCTAGTCCCTTCTCCTCTTGGGGAGATGTTGGTACACCCCATATGGCCACATTGTCGCTTCCAGGACTGACAATTGGCTTGCCAGTATGGCTCTTCTCGACCAATGTCGTTCAGAACACCACCATTCCTGAACAATCGAATTAGCAATTAGACGAGTCCAGAGTTGCCCACAAACCTTCTACTTCCTCTAATTCTTCCTCTCCTCCTTCCTCTTTGCTTGATGGGGCTGGCAAAGCCAAAAGTCAAGTTCCTAAGGAGAAGAAGGAGAAGAAGAAGAAAGAGAAGAAGAAGGAGCCAAAGGCAAATGGGGGAAAATGAGTGTCGCCTAACAAAAATCCACACACTGCACTGACTAGGCCTAAATCGCCATGTGTCATTTGCAAAGGAGACCACTTTCACAGAGATTGTCCTTGCATCCCTCGGATACTAAGGGACTGGTCTCCTCATTTGCACAATCCGGTGTCATCAACCTCTGGTGATCATGTTGAAAGCACACCGTCAACTAGCGAAAGTAAAGCCCCAGGACAAAAAAGGAAAACTAGATTTCCTTGTAAACTGTGCGAAGGCAATCATGCCGTCCACCGTTGTCCCTTCTTAGACGAAGCTAAAAGAGTTTTGGATGATCGTCCGGTTTCACCGTTATGACTTCCTCCTGGATATAAAAAACTCTTGCCAAGTCCGTCGCTAGTTAAGAACCCAGCTGCCCCGCTCAAGTGGTCGGCTGAAGCGCCTATCATTGAAGATAAACCATCTGAATCCATACCAAATGAAAGTCAAAAGGTCGAGGCGGCAGTTGACCCGGTCTTGCCTTCAGAGGTTTTATCTTCGGATGATACAGTCACTGAAGAGAACAAGGATGACACCGCCCAAATTCTCTTCATCAACACAGACTCCGACGAACATGGGCGCAATCTACCCATTCCCTTACCGCAGGAGGGAAGTTCGTGAGAGCCATACCCGGCCGTCTACTCGGTCCCACCTCCAAGCAACCTAGTTGTCTCCTTCGACTGGAATCAACTAGGCAGACCCCGTTTACCAGCACGTGTACCATTCCGAATTATCCTTCAAATATATAGAATGGTCATGGCTGGTACCATCATAGATGAGGGGGCTTCTGTGAGTATCCTTTCCTCTATTGCTTGGAAAGCGCTTGGTTTGCCATTGTTGTTGCCTGAGATGAGAAATCTGACAGGTTTTGATAAAGGAACCAATTGACCTTTAGGGATCCTTCCCGATGTGCCCATAACATTGAGAAGCAAGACAGTTCGCATGAATGTAATGGTAGTTCAAGGACCCTTGGATTATAACCTACTCCTTGGATGAGACTATATTTATTGCATGGGAGCCATCGTCTCCTCACTCTTTAGAGTAATGTTTTTTCCGCACGAAGGAAGAGTGGTCAAGCTCGTGGACCAACTTTCATTTCCCGGATCACTCATAGAAAATAGTCATATACCATCCCTAAATGGTCTCTTCACGCAAGAAATGTCTCAATCCCCAGTCTGTCCTCCTGATGAGCGTGAGTAATTCAAAGGGATATGACTGAAACCTAGGGGGCATGCATCCTGGTCATCTTCGGCAGGAAAACTTCGGGTATAAGGTAGGTTTCCGCAGGAGAATATGACTAGTCTGTACCCCGTCCGTCGGTGGAAGAGGGGTTATTCTAGAATAAGATTCTCTTGTCAAAGTTATGTGAGTTGGCGGACGTCGTCACTCAGCTTTGTTTACCTTGGTAGACATCATCGAAGAAGTGTTTTGTTTGCACCGCGAATAGAACAATCTTTGGGTAACCTGTAAGAGGTAGGCCTTTCCTGATAGAACAAATGTTTTGTCTGCAAATTGAGGGGTAACTTTGAAACCATATTTTATACCTGGGGGCATGGAAACTTTTGGAGTGCAAGCGAGGGGTGGCTATTTATTTTTTAAATTTTTAGGACCTCTAACCCTTTAAACTCGTAGGATTAGCCGTCACCTAACTCGCATAAAGAAAGGATGTGGGGCAAAACTCTAAAAATTGCCAATTTTATATGAGACATTCTTATCATATGACTGGATTAATCGAGCAGTTTTAGCACATAGTTCAAGCTCGTTAAAAAATAAACATAAGACATGAGCAAATGTTTCCAGCCGCATTTAAGCTCGTTAAAAAATGAACTATTCTCCGGTAAATAACCACCGTGAATGTAACATTTCAGCCATTAAAGCCTTGGTCGTGTTTGCACCGTCACCTCCACTTTTCCATTGGCCGATCATTCACCTCCATTTGATTGTTTACCCATTTTGAGGAACAGCTGCGAAGAGTGATTTCACTAGCCATCCTTGTGACACCGCCATGATTGGAAAATTCCAAACCTTACCTGGAATCAGCTGCTGCCCATTTTATCACTCGTTCCTCAAAAGACGAGTCTTCTTTAAGCTCTTTTCAACTGACTCATAAAATATGAAAAGATTGCCGAGTTTTGGCCTTCCAGCTCGTTAAAGCGACAGGAAGTGCTATCCCTACTCTAGATTTTAATCTTTTTGGACCTGAGGGATTATTGCACAAAAAGATCGAGTGCTTGTTTTATTCGGCTCGTTAAAACTATCGAAAATTCATCCCTTCAGTATTGTTTTATACTTTTTCGGACTTAAGGGATTAGATGATGAAAAAGGAATTTTGGAGTTACCTTTACGTACCTTTTCAGACTCTCTAAAAATGAAAAGGACCGAGTTATCTTTGTCGTTAAACTCGTTAAAAATATTAATAGCGACAAACTTGTCTTTAGACGAGAACGAGTTTCACTATCGCTAGGCTCGTTAAAACATAGCGATGGGTTTGCCCGAAGGGAAAATTATAGAACAAGCATATGTTATCCTCCTCAAGCTTGACAAAAATAAAGAGGTACTGGTCAGCAATGACTAGGAAAAAATTGGGAAGAAAACTCAAAGAATCTTTATTGGTAGCAAGTCGCTCTTGAACATGACACTTCCACTCCATGCCTGAGTCAGGTTGGGTTGTTTCATTCACCGGTCACATCACCATGGTCATGCCATACCATCCACATTTGGGGTAAATGCTACCAATCCATCACATAAGTGTCGCCGACATGTTCAAGAGAAGTCATCCAAAGAAGTCACCTGTGTCCCATCCACTACCATACATTATACTTCATTCTTTCATGACCGCCATCCTGAACCGTATATCATCAGATTGTTTTCACCTCCATCAAAATCATTTGCTCCGTTCCGTGTCATTGATGTGGGATTCATTAAGGCCCTCCTTTGACGGGTCACTTCTTGTAGACATCAGCTCATTATCCAAGAAGTTGATCTAGGAACAACCCCTTCAGTACTTTGAAGCTTGCATGCCTCAATGGCAAGTTTCTCACTTCCGGCTACAGGTATACATCAATGACCTTCGACCGAAAGATTTTGTGTGGTGTTCGACGCCAAGTCCTTTATTCACATCACGTGAATTGTACTGCAGTACCTTGAGGGTCATCATCATTATCGGTGATTCCTCTCGCGCTTGTTATTAGTTTACATCATTGACTGGTAATCAAGCGATGTCTTTCCATGTTCGACTTCAAAACATTTCTCACATGGATCAACTTGTACTTCGAGTGAATATCGAACGAGATTGAAGAACCCAGATCTAGTCTCATCCATCCGGGCTGCGATATATATTCAGGAAAATAAAGACATTGAAATGTACAGCACTGCAGCACAGATAATCATCCTACCAAAAGGATGATGGCTCTATCAGAATCATCAGTCTACCATCAGACGATTGTCTGTCCTATGTACATGAAAATGAATTTATAAAGTTGAGCATGGGAATGCCCGCCTCAGCTAGATCATGAAAATAGTATGAAGATAATGTATTGTATTGTATCTTATTACATGTCTCCTCCCAGCATTGAAAGAACTTCTGATCCTCCTAATAAAGCATTTCACCCGATAAATGGCCTCATACTTTAGGGGGCAACTGTTATAGACATTTTTGTGCCTTACAGCTCTAAGCATGAAATGTCCATAAACCAAGGGATCCTAAGTCCCTAAAAGTGTTGTTCCGGCCCCTAAAGGAACAAGGTCAACAAATTACAGCTTCTCCCAGAAGTTCTCCACCGGAAACTGCTCAGAATCATTCAAATCAGGATCATTTCAGCTGCTCCACTAGCTAGCTGCGTTGCATAGCACCCAAGTACACTAGCTAGGTGCGTTGAAACACACCTAAATGCACTACCAGGGTGCGTTGAGCGGGAAATGACAAATGGCAGTGTCATTCCGCGAGGTGGACAGACAATGGAAGCTTCCAGAATCTTCCCCAATGACACTTGCCTCACTTAGTTCGACCAAGGATGAGTAAGAGGCTCTCAGTCTCCAAGTGGAAACAAGAACTGACAGAGAGAGGCCACTAGTCAAATCATAAGCTGACTCATCCTCTTTGCATACATCTATATATGGATCCCTCATCCCAGAGATCCAAAGGCTGGAATTTTGTACATTACAGAGAATTGTTGTTGGTTTTGAGATAGATATCAGAGTATTGGGTGATTTATGCTTTGTTGGAGGTGAAGAGGGGACTCCTTTGCTGGGAGGTTGATGCTAGATCAGGAATCATCGGTTGTAACTCCTCCTGGATCTTCTTGTTATATCAATAAAACTATTTGAGTTTCTCCTACATGCTTGTGTATCATTGATGTTTGTTACATTTGTATGTTTAGCTTAAATCTGATCCTAAGCTATTTATGAATATAAATCCATGTCTTTGTGTAGTTTTCTTCTTCTGTGATCTTACAGGAACTTGGTGAAGCTGGGCAAGTAAGGGAGCAGGTAGCTGGAAGCTGTCAAAGAGGAGAGAGATTGGATCAAAGGACTAGCGCAAGACACAGGTTGGTTCATCCTATTCCTCTTCATTTATAGTTCATAAAGAAGAATACGAAAGTAGTTTTCTCTGTTTGTTTCTAAGGTCACTGTCACACCTTAGTGGGATAGGGTCGTTCTGAATAGACACTTTTCCCGTTAACAGTAACTTCCAAAACTTAGCACCTCAAAAGATTTTAAAACATGTTATTGATGGAATTAGTACTTAAACAAAAGTATAAGTATGCAGTTACTTCAATCAAGCAAAAGATGAAATACTAATCATGAAATCACTGTCTCTGTTTCTTGTCTAAATACGGAAATAAAAGCTAAGCTATTGCACTCAAAGAAATAAAAAATTGCAAGGAAAGTAAAACTAAAATCAAATTACACATTCATAATTCGATCTCTTGCCATTAGTCCCACTATGGCTTTCGGAGGTAACCGTCAATGATATGAGCAATTTAATATCTAATTACAGAAAAGTAAAACTAAAATCAGATCACACCAATTCATAGTCTAACCCCTCGCCAGTTAGTCTCTCTATGGCTTTGAGAGGTAATCATCAACAACTTGAGCAATCTGATATCTAATTGCAGAAAAGTAAACTTAAAATCAAATCATATCACTTCATAGTCTGACCCTTGCCAGTTAGTCTCGCTATGGCTTTCAGAGGTAATCATCAACAACTTGAGCAATCTGATATCTAAAATAACTAACAAAACAAATGAATAAGACTGAAATCAAAGCATAACTGAAATTGAAAAGCTAAAAAAAACAAAGTCAGCAGAGAGGTAAATCTCATGTCACTATTTGATGCAAAAACATGTAAAGAAAAACTAATCTACAATCAATCGGTTGAACACACTTACATGAATTAAAATTGCATGAATGGAAAATCTAATCTATCAAATTTGAAAGCAACCAAATAACATAATGAAATCAAAGCAAAATTACAAAATGAAAGCTACTCTACCTTACATTCTAATATGCTCCATGACATCTACTTCACATGTCCTTCTATGTTGAAAACATCAAAGCTTTATTCAAATTCTTCAAAATTACAAAGTACAACAAACTCTCCAAAGCTTTCCAAAGCCATCTCACAAGCTAACAAGCTTAAGAACTAACAAGCTAAGACTCACAAGCTAAAAGACTCCCAAATGAAGGAGAGAGATCTCCTATTTATACAAAAAGATGAGAAGCCATTTCATTATTGAGAGTCCATGAATCTCTCCCTCTACCTCTAGAGTCCTAATCAAAATAGGAACTGATAAGACACATGTCTTCTTAGAGTTACAATATAATTAGGAGATGTGACACATATCTTCATGATCCCATGATTCTTTCCACTCAAATTCGAATTTGGCCTTAGAGTGCCACATAAGGGTCTTCTAGAAGCCTCCTTTCAACCTACACATGTCAACAATCTCAACCCATTGTTAGGTATAAGCATATGCACATTATTTTCTAATCTTTATCCACAAATTCACTTAAAAGGCTTAGAATTAATAAAGATTGGAAAAACATAAATGTGGCTTAATGATAATGAGAGTGGGATGAATGTGGTGACATAGTAGTGAAATGGAGGTGAAATGGAGGTGATATAATGGACATAATAGTGAAAGTGTAATGGAAATGAATGACATTTTCAAGACTCAACGTACCCCCCAACTGAAGCTATTGCATGTCCTCATGCAATATATATTACATTAACTCTTTTGATCATTTAACTTTGGCTTAAATTTGCATGATATCATTTGCTAACTTCATATTTTTGCAAAGTGTTTTACTTGAATTGCAACATGGTTGGTTCTTGTGTTACAACCAAATTTTTTTTTTGTTGTTGTTGCATTCTATTTTGATCTTTGAACTTTGCATAATGATATTTTGATTATTGTTGCAAAGTATATCTTTATTGGATTGCATGATGGTTGGTTCTTGTGTGACAACCATGATTTTGTTTGTATCCAATATATCCTTTAGGCACTTTTTCAGAAGCCATTGTATGCTCATAATAACAATGTAATAGTTAATATATGTTAGAAGTATGTGGGCTCTTGAGTATGGTATGGACATGAAAAGATATGAATATGAATGTATTCCCCTCCCCCTCCCCCCCCACAAATGATGGTGTTGGCAATTTTATGAAATGAGGAAGATAAATGTTTTTTCCAACAATTATCATTCTAGGTTTTTATGGAATTATATGGTCAAAAGTTAGAAAATGACGTACCTTAACTTACCCTTTGGAATGGATGAGTTGTATGTGTGGTGGCTGAAAAATTCTGATCATATTCTTCTTCAAGTGGTTGAACAAGAGGAGTCATGGATAAAGAGATAAGATGACTTTTTATTGCTTCTACTAAAACTTGTTGAATCTGCTCCAAAATGCTGAAAATAATAATCTTCATATCTTCAAAACTCATTGGCACAATTCCTACTATGTGAAAAGATGTTTTGATGTCGAACATAGTAGGAAATTGTTGACTTAGTGGCCACTAATGGATGCCACTAGTCAACACGAGAACTCTCACCATTGATGACAATGAGAGTCAAGATGCCCAAACACATCTTGCTAGGTATGAATGAATTTGTCGATGTCGAGTCACCTAGAAGATCTGATGAACAAGGGACATTAATGTATTCCCATTGTTTGTCAGCATGAGTGCTTGCCATTAAGGCTTGCAAGCCTCAAGGTGTTTTTACAAAGAACTTAGACTCAAAGGACTATAGACTCAATAATTTGCATTGAAGCAGGGTTTATTTGTGAAATGAAAATGACAAGAAATGGAAGATGAAAATGGAAGATGGAAATGGAGAGTAGAAATGGCAATGGGAAATAAGCATGTGAATGAGCCTCTTGCTTTTATTTATGGGTTATGAATGGACAAAAAGAGATGGAAAGTGTATGTGAGTGTAAATGGAAAATATGGAGTGAAATGAGGTGAATGGTTTATTATGAAGTATGGATGTGATGGAGACAATAGTGTCTGAAAGTTTTTCAAGTGTTTTGATATGATTTTGCATCATCATATCTCCTCTTTGTTTTTGATCATCCTCTTATGAAACAAATTGGTCTCTTAGAGAGACACCATTTGCTTGTAGTCATTTGTCCTTCCTCTTGGAACCTGCAAAAAAACTAATACTTCTTCTGTAATGGAATGTAAGATTATCAAAGGAGGGAGGTGATCAATCTCTCTAGTTATGATATTTACACACAAACTAAGAATTTGTATTAATGAAACAAGTTCTCAAAAGAAAAATCAAAAGAATTTATAGTTGCTTTGGAATTGGTGCCCTAAGTTGAATGTTTCTTCTTTTCAACAATTTATTTCATTATTTTCCATTTAAAACTCTAATGATGGATTTCTCATTGTGTAGATCTTGTTGAGATCTTTCCAAGGGTACTTAAATCATCAAAATCTGATTTCGTATGAAAAAGTTAGGCTGATTTGAACAATGAGGTTTTTTTTAGAGGCGGAGTTGGAATTTCTTTAGCTAGATAAAAGGGGCAGTCAGGGATATGCATCTGATGGTTGACTGTTTCAGCCACTTTCCACAGCTGATTCAACTTTCTGCAACTAGTTCAACTTTCCGTGGCTATTTTTGTTAAACTCTAGGTTGCAGGTGTCATCAAGCAAAACAAGCCACATGGGTAGCTGGGAAAATGTCAGTACATGGATGGTGTCCTATTCATTTGATCCAATTCGATGAAAAAGACCCCGGCAAAGGGAAGTCAAGTTGTGTGTTATCACTAAGTCGCCACACTAAGTCACTGCATGTCAAGAAAAAATACTAATTTTGAATCAATGAAATGAATAAGTTATTTGCTCACTTTTCTGAAGGTATTGATTAATTTTGGACTAATGATGAAAGATGAATGGCTAACTTTGTATTCAAGATTTTTAGCTACAAAAACTGTGCACATTCTAGTCATTTTAACGTCTTAAATTTCTCTACATAAATTATCAATCCGAGTATCGTAAACTGATGAAGTGTGGTGCACCATATGTGCTTAGTTAAACTTTTTCTTACTTCGTTGCTTTATAGATTTTATTTTGTTTTGAGGTTTTGTTCTTGTTGATCTCCTAAAGTATCTAATGCAAATGGAAATCCTATTCTAAGGTCTTAAGAATACTTTTAAAGGTCAAGTATGGATGTAGATTTCAAGACAAGGTCTATGTCCCTAATGGTAACTTCCAAAATTTAGCACTTCAAAAGATTTTAAAACATGTTATTGATGGAATTAGTACTTAAACAAAAGTGTAAGTATGCAGCTACTTCAATCAAGCAAAAGATGAAATACTGATCATGAAATCACTGTCTCTGCTGCTTGTCTAAATACGGAAATAAAAGTTAAGCTATTGCACTCAAAGAAATAAAAAATTGCAAGGAAAGTAAAACTAAAATCAAATTACACATTCATAATTCAATCCCTCGCCAGTAGTCTTGCTATGGCTTTCGGAGGTAACCGTCAATGATATGAGCAATTTAATATCTAATTGTAGAAAAGTAAAACTAAAATCAGATCACATTAATTCATAGTCTGACCCCTCGCTAGTTAGTCTCGCTATGGCTTTCGGAGGTAATCATCAACAACTTGAGCAATCTGATATCTAATTGTAGAAAAGTAAACTTAAAATCAAATCACATCACTTCATAGTCTAACCCCTCGCCAATTAGTCTCTCTATGGCTTTCGAAGGTAATCATCAACAACTTGAGCAATCTGATATCTAATTGCAGAAAAGTAAACTTAAAATCAAATCACATCAATTCATATTCCGATCCCTCGCCAGTTAGTCTCGCTATGGCTTTCGGAGGTAATCATCAACAACTTGAGAAATCTGATATCTAAACTAACTAACAAAGCAAATGAATAAGACTGAAATCAAAGCATAACTGACATTTAAAAGCTAAAAAAAAAAAACAAAGTCAGTAGAGAGGTAAATCTCATGTCATTATTTGATACAAAAACATGTAAAGGAAAACTAATTTACAATCAACCAATTGAGCACACTTACATGAATTAAAATTGCATGAATGGAAAATCTAATCTATCAAATTTGAAAGCAATCAAATGACATAATGAAATCAAAGAAAAACTACAAAATGAAAGCTACTCTACATTACATTGTAATATGCTCCATGACATCTACTTCACATCTCCTTCCATGTTGAGAACACCAAAGCTTTATTCAAATTCTTCAAAATTACAAAGTACAACAAAGCTCTCCAAAGCTTTCCAAAGCCATCTCACAAGCTAACAAGCTTAAGAACTAACAAGCTAAGACTCACAAGCTAAAAGACTCCCAAATGAAGGAGAGAGATATCTTATTTATACAAAAAGATGAGAAGCCATCTCATTAATGAGAGTCCATGAATCTCTCCTTCTACCTCTAGAGTCCTAATCAAAATAGGAACTGATAAGACACATGTCTTCTTAGAGTTACAATATAATTAGGAGATGTGACACATATCCTCATGATTCCATGATTCTTTCCACTCAAATTCGAATTTGGCCTTAGAGTGCCACATAAGGGTCTTCTAAAAGCCTCCTTTCAACCTACACATGTCAACAATCTCAACCCATTTGTTAGGTATAAGCGTATGCACATTATTTTCTAATCTTTAACTACAAATTCACTTAAAAGGCTTAGAATTAATAAAGATTGGAAAAACATAAATGTGGCCCAATGATAATGAGAGTGGGATGAATGCGATGACATAGTAGTGAAATGGAGGTGATATAATGGACATAATAGTGAAAGTATAATGGAAATGAATGAGATTTCAAGACTCAATAGAAGGTTGACCTAGAAGACCTAGAAACCCTAAAAGGATAATCAAACTTCAAGAATACTCAAATCAAGTTAAAAGGTGATTGAAATCATACAGTAAGAGAGTCAACCAAAATCACACTGGTAAATCGCTAAGAGAAGGTAAACAGAACTGAAAATAAGAAGACAAACCCTAAATTTCTTATTCTTCTGCAATCATTGCACCTCTCAGGAAGAAAGTAGCAATCATCACTACTGTGATCAATAAACCCATGATATCATCATGATTGTCAAGGTAAAAAATGCGATGGTTAGGGAAAACAAAAAGGAAACTCAAAATCTTCAAGAAAATCTAAAATTAACAACCTTTAGGCATCTACCAAAACATGACACTGACCATAGGCAAGCAATGAAGTCCAAAAATGAATGGTTGATCAAACTCGTCAAAAGACAAGGTGAAGAAAGGGAAGGAAAGGGTCATAGTTTACCTAGTGGAGTTACCATTGTGTTGACAAGGTTAATCCTCTCTATAGGCAGAGATGATCCCTCTAGCCCAATGAGTGAGTCTAGCAACTGAAGTCACAATAAACTAGACATATTCCTAGGTTATAATTCAAAATTAGAAGGGAAGAGATGACCTACCTCGTTATGATTCTATTCTGATTTCCTTTGTTGAGGGCCTCAAACCGCTTGTGTCATGGACTTGTTCCTACTTCTCTCAACTCTTATATACTTGCATAAGTGATCAAGATACAACCAAGCATGCCAAAACAAATAGCTAATGCAATAACAACCTACTTAACTGATCAAGGAATGCCAAGCTAATACAAACATGAACATATATATTTTGGGAAGATGAACCAACAGTTGTATATTATTTAAGGAATAAAGGGAAGCTTACAACCATAGCCTTGATTTTGAAAGGATCTCCTTGAGTGGTAATCTAAGTCCAAGCCAAGAAGCTCTCCAAACACTCCTCCAAGTCTAATGAATAGCCTCTAGGCACAAGCTCAACATAAGGGTGAAAATGGACATAGACCAACCATTTGGGAATGGGAAAGGAGGAATTTATAGGCTGGGAGAGGGAGTTAGGACTTATTAAATTATAGGATTAGGACCACATCTTAAGGAGGTAGCTCATAGGGATAAGACAAAGCGGTCAAGTTAGGATTATTTGACCTCATTTATGTGAAACCACCTCCAGCTCACTGCTCTCAAAGCTTCTAGATCACGAAGCTTCTAATCTCCTTTGGTAAAATTACCTTTTTGGGATCATTGCAGGTATGCAATGGAATAGAGTGATGACATCATGGGTAATACATAGTGCAATAGGCGACCATCATTGTTTTGAGATTCATAAGAGCAATGACTCTCATTTTAGGGTTTTAAGAGTTGTTTCTTTAGGGAAAGCTCATGACATTTTCCAAATGAAGTCTTAGGATGGATCTGAGTTGTATACATGGATGAGTATACTGTGTAATGGTCATGTTTTGGGCACTTCAGGGTATGTTAAAGGGAAGTGCAGGAGGCATGACAAAATATTGTGTAACAATTTAGCACTAGAGTTATGTTATCCTTTAAGAGTTGGGGAACTTGTTGTTGATTATCGATGTGATCTTCCACTGCTTTAACCATATAATTTTCCCTTAAAGATGATGTGATGGATGGTGAATGGTATCCATGAAGTGCCATAAATGGGGTAACATTTGTTGTGGTATGGAAAGAATTGTTATACCACCAATCTGTTAGAGGTAACCACTTGACCCATTGTGTTTATTTATCATATACAAAGTAATGAAGACACCCTTCCAAACATTTGTTCACTATCTCAATTTTCCCATAAAATTGTGGGTGATAAGATGATTTATGTGTTAATTGAGTACCAAGACAAGAAAATAATTATGTCTAGTGAAAATGGGATCTCTGTCACTTACAATGATCTTTGGTTTTCCATATAGCTTTTGAACTATTTCCATAAATGCAGTAGTGATTATGCTAGATTTGAAAGGATGAGATCGTGCACAAAAGTGTGCATACTTGGTAAGTCTATCAACTACCACCATGATGACATTATTTCCGTCAAGCTTGGGTAAGCCTATGATAAAATCCATTGAGAACTCCTCCTAACACTAACTTAGAATAGCTAAATGTTGTAATAGACCTGGGGTTTTAATTATCTCAAATTTATTTTGTTAGAAAACCAAACATTCTGCCACAAAATTCTAAATATCATTTTTAAGGCCATCCCAAAAAATTTCCTTCTTGACCTTGTGATAATTTTTTAAGAATTCTGAGTGCCCTCCTAAACGAATAGTTTGCAATTCCAAAATAATATTTTGTTTGAGTTGGAAGTTCTTACATAGATATAAGTGATTTTTGTACCATAATGAATCATTTTTCTAGATAAATGTGTTAGATGTACTAGAACATTTCGGAAAATTTTTAATGAGTATCCACACCTCTTCCTCATTCTTCCATTCATCCCTTGCTTGAGTTATCCAATTAGGTTAGATAATAGAAATGGCATAGAGAAATGCTTCCACATCATCATCCCTTCTTGAGAGTGGATCTGCAACAACATTTTTCTTCCCTTCTTGTAGATGATTTCAAATTCATAACCCAACATTTTTGTGACCCATTTTTATTGCTCTTCTAAATATAATATTTGTTCCAAAAAGTATGTAAGACTGTTATGATTTTTTTTACCTTGAAGTGTCTTCCGATTAGGTAAGGGCACCATTTCTTCAGGGCATGTAGTGTTTCCAACATTCCCTTCTCATAAATAGGTTTGTATAAATACTTTCCCTTGATTGGACAACTTTCAAAAGAAATGGGTCTTTCTGCTTGCATCAAAATAATACCAATTCCATTTCCTAAGGCATCACATTCCACGGTAAAGGTTTTTGCGAAGTCTGGTGTAGCTAAGATTGAAGCTTGGCACATTGCCTCTTTAAGATGTTCAAAGTTCTTAGCTTCTTCTGGAGTCCAAAAAAATGCATCTTTCTTCAATAATGCTGTTAGAGGTGCTGCTATTTTCCCATAATTCTTAACAAACTTGCGATAATACCTTGTCAACCCAAGAAATCCTTGAAGATGCTTTAGGGTTGTGGATATTTTCCATTCCTTGGTTACTTTAATTTTTTTAAGGCCTTCCTTAACACCCTCATGAGGTACAATATAACCCAAATATTCCACCTGCTACACCCCAAAGAAACATTTGGATGGTTTTGCATACAATTGTTTTTCCTCCAATAGTTTAAGCACCTTGTCAACATGTTGAGCATGATCTTTCCAAAGTTGTTGTAGATTAGTATATCATCAAAAAATAATAACACAAAATTTTTAACAAACTTTTTCAAAGTAGAATTCATCAACCTGTTGTGGCCAGCAACAACCCCCCTTCTCATTTATTGTTATTCCTAATACTAAATAAGTGGGGACCCTTAGTCAAAAATTTAAAAATTAATTAGTGCATGTATTTCCTTTTTAATAAAACTTACCATCATAAACTTAGGAAAATACCCTTGAAAAATAAAAAAAGCCTAAGTTTTATGATAAAGTAGAATTATTCCTTAGGAAATATCTCATCGCAAAAATATAATAAATACCTCCTTGCAAGACGAATTCTAAGATTGTGAGATCGCGATGCGAAAATACACATTAAGAAAACATTTATCGCATCACATGCCTCAAAAATCACTTACGCTGAAAAAAACCTCAAACTGCCGATATGCGATGGTGCATATCGTAAATCTCATTTCGTAGAAAACAGATTAACAAAAATTTTCATATGTCATGCTCCTGCGATATTTCGATATTGCGATTTTGTGATAGAGCAGCAAAGTGACATTGCGATATAGCGAGAAAGCAATAAAGCGATAGAGCGATATTACGATGTTGCGATCTGTGATATTGCGAAGCAAATCGCAAAATCGCTTCATCGCAGATCTTTTGGGCTCGTTGATCAAAAAAGTATTTTCCATAAACCGAGACTTGGTTATGCCCTTTAATGCTAATTAATGAGTTAGTTGCCAGTCATTAATGGAATATGGTTTTGCGCTTATCAAGGAGCCATTTCACATAAGGTGGTGTATTTTATATGTCTTTGGCATTTAAAGCTTTCCCATCACCTTTTCCTTATCATTATTCTCACTTCACTTGTAAACTGCAGGAACAGAGAATAGAGAAATATACAAAGCAGTACGCAGGATATTATGGGAAAGAAAGGCAAAGCCCCGAGATCTGAAGAGAAAGAAATGGTGCCCTTGTATACAGACACCGCCTATAACAGACATGCTGGTATTGCTACTTGGGAAAGAATGTATAGTCTACTTGAGGAAGAGAATCCTAGAGTGATGGAGGTTATGGCTATTGCTGGCTCACATGGTTCTTCTGAGGCATCCATTACAGAGCTAGCTGGTTCGTTCTTACACAGGATAGCGGCGAGGCCCAAAATTCTTCCATACATAGACATGATTAAATGGATACTAGACAGTGCTGATATCAGAGATAAACAGTTTAAGACTTAGGGTCAAGAGCTTACGGAATCATTATTTTCACAAAATTTGAGCTTTATATCCGCTAAAAGAAAACGCGCAAAAGGTGAAAAATGCACCAAGGAAGCCTGCATCAAGAAACAGAGGCAGTTTTCACATCGTTGGGCAACACTTCTTGAAAAGGAAAGCTTCTAATTGCTCAGTCACCTGTAAGCCCAGAAATTTGTAAGAAAGCAATTGTAGAGATAAAAAGTAAAACTTGAATCCTAAAACCAGTGGTATTTGTCAGAAATATCTTCAAAATGGTATGTATATATGCTCAGCAACTGCAGACAGGCTAGAGACAGAAGGCTCAAGAAAAGGCAGAATCGATCAAAAGATTAACCAAGTTGAATTGGGATTCTTACTGGGCATACTTGATAAAACCACACAACCAGTGCATGATTCTCAAGTGTATCATCAATTCTGCCGAAAAGATGGCACCAGCTCTTACCGATTTTGTTTTCTCAGCACAGCTAAAATCGGAATTCGGCCAACCGACTCTTCTCAAACAAATGCTGAACACGTGCAATTTCAAGGATCAGATACAAAAATAGTTAATAGTGTTAATTTTATTCAGTTATAGTTTTAATTTTGTTTTATTTTTTCCTGAAATGAGGACAGTCATTTAAACTGCATCCTAAATTTTTGTAATAAGTTATTTTTATATTTAATTAGTAGTATTTAAACCCTTCTCATGCATTTAGAGAAGGGTCCTGAAATTTATCAAAAACTTATCCCCAGAACATGCACTTTTGTACCCTCTGAGGAGGTTTTGATGAATGAATGGAACAGGATTTGTTGATATCTGTATTTAATATCTGCTATTGATGCTGCACTTTTGTACTCTTAGTGGATGTTGGATTAAGAAGAGATAAATCATTATCGGTTGAAGCTCATGAGTAGAACTAGTTATAAATGGTACTTCTATCTCTTAACTATTTCTGCCTTTGTGTCAAAGTGATATTCATGTTCAGTTGTTTATGTATTGATGTGCGAGTGCTTGAGTTATCATTTGGAACTTTTGTACGGTGATAGCTATTTATTTATGCTTAATGTATGAGCAGCTTATTATGCGATATGTTTTTTGCAACTATTTCGTCTAACTTTTTATACGAAGTGGTTTATCTGTATTGAATTCTTCTCTCATAACAGTTGAATGATATTTATTACCAATTGTTATTTGAAATCATTTTAGATTGCATAACAGAAGGATTACACCCCGGGTTAGTGTAGACTTAGATATTTCTGCTTATTAGAATACAATTTGCATGATTATTAAATTAGAATTAGAGCATCTCACTTAGGAACTTTTAGAAAGGAAATATCAATTATTCACACACACAACTTGGGAAACTGGTCCCATATCCCCAGTTGGACCCACTATACCAAACGGAAAAGGAGCTGCTAACCAAGGTCCGAGCCATGTGGGTATCCCCCTTGTTGTAGAGCCAATTTTCGGGGCTTCAACATATTTGACGCTAGAAGGAGGGCCCCGAAATGTGAATGGCAAGTAAGTCTAAATCTAAATACCATTCTGAGAGTAAATTGTCCTCACCATCTCCCCTGACTTCTCCATCGCACTTAGAATCTTTAAATCTACAGCCAAAAGTCGCAGGAGCAACATTCGCTACTACAAACCCTGACATTTCAGAACAATCTGCTATTGAACCTCTTGAAGTTGAATCTTTGATTCAAAAACTTCAGCAATTTTCTATATCTCCTCAAAGATCTGATAAATCTCAAGGCAGCATGACTTTGCAATATAACCCTGCTCATCCTCTTACCAGATTAGAGAGCGAAAAACTTGGTATTCCCGAGTTACCTCTACCCACAAGGAAGAGAGCAAGGAAATATCCTAAAGGGTCTGATAGTGAGACTCTTTCATCATCATCATCCGTCTCAACCTCTCCACCAAAAAGTCAACCATCCACTCCTCCACTTTAGATCATTGTCCATCAGTCCACCGATACTCCCACATCTCCTTCTCAATCATTTGGAGTTGTAATATCCTCATCTTCTCAACCGCACGTATCATCTTCTGCACTTTCCTCTATTAATAGATAATCGATGGCCCAATCTCCATGGAATAACCCAGGGGCAGTCTTAATGCCTGTGCCCTTGAGTCAGCTACCGGCCCATCCTGAAAAATGGCTACCTAAGTTTAATCCCGAGGCAAGTATGCTAGAGAAAGAACATACAAATAACTTTATGCTATCCATAAATCTCAATGGCAACGAAGATGCTGTCGTCCGAATTTTCCCTTATACTCTGCAAGGAACAGCCGGATCATGGTATTTCTCATTACCGTCTGGATCTATTACCAGTTGAGATATTTTCCAAGAACAATTCCTAACTAGGTTCGGTGATGATAGGTCTACGGCGACACTGATCAATGACCTGTCGAACCTTAGGGCTGAGTCAAAAGAACCTATCAAAGATTTTATTTCACGTTTCAATAAACTGTTAAACAAAATTCCTACTGCTTCCAAGCCTAGCGAAGAAGTGCTAAGTGAATGGTACATCATTGGTTTACCATCAAACATAGCAATCTTCGTTGATAGGGATAACAAAACAACTTTAGTTGAAAATATGAAAGAAGCAATAGTAGTAGAGAAATGTATTATAGCCCTAGAAAAGTAAAACGCAATAGAAGAACGTAAATCCAAGAAGGTTTCTTTCAAGGAAGATCCCAAGAAAAAACAATCTAAAGATCCATTCGACTTAGAAGGATTGCAAAAAGTTTTGAAGACCATGTCTAACGAGATGGTTGACATTAAGAAGCAAGTGGCAGAAACTTCTTCTAAAAAGCCGTACAGACCTTTTAAAAGAAACCCTTCGACTGAGTCCAAACCCCCTAACACTATTACAAGTGTTGAATCCGAAGAAGAAGAAGAGGAAATTGCTACTGAGGAACATACTGATGAAGAAGAAGTTGTAGAGTTACAAGGTATGTGGAACTTCATCCTCCTAGACAAAGAGGATCAAGAGGCATCCCCAGTTAGTACTCGTAGTAGAAATCAACTTGATCCTCCTCAACCTACACCTAAGCCAAAGAGCGCAAGCTTGATGACTAAGGATGAAGTCGTAGCCAAGAAAACGACACCTAAAGCGACTCAAACCAGCCCATTCCAAATAGACCCATCAACTCCATCTAAAACTCTGGTTTTTCGGATGAAATGGAGTATAATATCATAGAAGACATGAAAAAGACTAGGGCCAATATCACTTTTTACGAATTGAGCAAGTTAAAACACCAGCAAAAGATACTTTTGAAAGAATTACATGTTGTACTAGTTGCACCTTTGCCCGCCGTTGTAATCTCTCAAGCCTCCCATGACATGGGAAGACCTCCAACTAATGCGATTAATAAATTTGATCCCGCCTTAATTGGAGGAAGATCGAGATCTCATACTTCCCCCATTTCTTCTTACTTATGAAATTTTCAATAAAAAATTGCATAATTGCTTAGTGGATTCTGGAGCTTCATCGAATATTTTACTAAAGTCAATATGTGAAAAATTGAATGTTCAACCACAAAAATCCATTGTGCACATATTTCAATTATATCGATCTCAAGTCAAAGTGATTGGCGAATTAAATCAGGTTACCATGAGGCTGTCATCGAACCCAAAGGTATGTCAAGTTATCGACATTTTAGTTGCTGACATTCCATAATTTTATGGCTTAATTCTTAGCAGAGATTGGTTAGAAAAACTTCATGGATACTTTGCAAATGATTGGTCGCACATGTGGCTTCCCTACAATGGTAAACCAAATCAAATAAAATTTGAGCGAGAAAGACATCAGAAATACATAGTAACGGAACTGGAGGGAGAAAATGAACCAGTAGCATATATAAATAACATCATTGGCAACTACTCAGTAGATTCTTTCCTAGGAAATTTTAATGCTCATACTTCACCTTACTTAGAACATTATGTTTTATCTCAAGTAGAAAATTTCTCTCAAACAGATAGTTCTAAATGTATTAATTTTATAGATAGTCCTGTAAATAAATCTTTATTTTGGAAATTATTTTTTGACGGTTCCAAGTCTAACGAAGGAGAAGGAGCATGATGCATGTTAATAAGCCCAGAGGGAGATAAAACTATGCTAACTTGCAAAATCGAATTTGATTGCACCAACAATACCACAGAATACGAGGCTTTAGTCCAAGAGTTATACAAAGCAATCGGATTAGATGTCAAATACCTTCAAGTTTTTGGAGATTCTGAAATTTTAATTAGATTGGTACGTAATACTATACATTGTTTATCAGGTCATTTAAAACATTACCAATCTTTAGTTCAAGATTTGACTGAGCACTTTATAGCATTTAATATTTCATCAATTCCCAGACTCCAGAATGCTAGTGCAAACCTCTTAGCTAATGTAGCTTCCAAGCTCATTCCTTCAGAAGATTTTAGCCCTGATCGATTTTCAATTGAATTAATTTTTAGACCATCTATTCCTGATAACATTACCAATTGGAGGATTTTCAATGATGATTCTGATATCGTGAGTTTCCTCACATCTAAACGATATTACACCAATCAAATAATTGACGAAGACCAACATGACCGACAATTGCAACAAGATAGCACTAACAATGCCATACCTAAGTCAGTAGTCAAGTTAGAAGACCTTTATGATTTGAAAGATCGGTTTAAAAGATCTACCAATTCAAAACTTCAAAGTTCAACTTTGAACTATGAATTAGTAAATCTAGGAACTGATACCAAACCACAGAATATCAATCTAGGCCTTGGCCTAGCTTTTGAAGAAAAATTAGCATATGTTCGTCTCTTAAGACAATACAAAAGTGTCTTTTCTTGGAATTACGATGAAATCAAAACATACAACACCTCCATCATCCAACATACTATTCCAATGATAGACCATGAAAAAACTGTCCAACAAAAGTTGAGAAAGATCCATCCCCTAGAAAACCAGATCAAATTTGAAATCAATAAGTTAATGAAAGCCAAAATAATTTTTCTCGTTCGACATTCCAAATGGGTTTCCAATATGGTCCCTGTTAGAAATAAAAATGGAGACATTAGAATCTACATTGACTTTCGAAATCTTAACAAAGCCTACCAAAAGGATAATTTTCCTTTACCTCCCATGGAACAAATACTGCAGGCAGTCGCGGGGTCAGAATTAATGTCATTCTTGGATGGACTTTCAGGATACAATCAAGTGTTGGTACATCCTGATGATCAATTAAAAACCACATTCAGAACTAAATGGGGCACATATGCATATCAAAAGATGTCATTTGGTCTGATTAACGCTGGTGCCACATTCCAGAGAGCCATGGACATCACATTCAAGGGGTTGGTTAATAAATTAGTGGTAATATATTTGGATGATATAACTGTATATTCCAAGAAACAAAAAAATCATCTTATAGATTTAAAACAAATATTCCAATGTTGTCAAAGGTATGGAATTTCACTTAACCCGAAAAAATCCTTTTTCGCATTAAGTGAAGGAAAACTTCTCGGATTCATAGTGTCAAAATCTGGAATTCACATTGATCCTGATAGAATCAAGGAGATTTCTGCAATATCCCTACCTCACAACAAGAAACCATGCAATATTTTCTTGGCCAGATTAACTTTGTAAAGAGATTTGTTCCAGATTTTTCAAGAATCATGTCTCCTTTACAAGCAATGAATAAAAAGAACTCAAACTTTAAATGCGGCCAAGATGAACATGAGGCATTCAATCTAATCAAATAAGCAATTGTTAATGCTCCATCTTTAGCAACTCCAAATTTTTCCGATCCTTTTATTTTATATACATTTTCCTCTGATAGATCATATGTTGCGATACTCACTCAAGAAAATCAAGAAAAGGCAGAAGTGTCAATTGCTTTTTTCAGGTCCAATTTACAAGGGGCTGAGTTAAATTATTCAGATGTGGAGAAACAAGCTAATGCTGTTTTCAAAGCAATTAAATATTTCAGACCTTTTTTACTCAAAACACATACAAAAATCATAGTACCGTTTCCAGCGATAAGAAATCTTCTAGCACAGAAGGATGTGGGTGAGAAAAGAGCCAATTGGGTTACTGCCTTATAGGAATATGATGTAGAAATCAAACCAGCAAGTATTGTAAAAGGTCAAGGCTTTTGCAAAATGCTGGCCAAAGCATCGCTGATATCCAAAATTCCATCTCCAGAGATACAAATGTACGAGGTAAGCCTAAACGATGTTGAGTCATTATATGTTGATATAATTTATTATCTAAAGAATGGATAGGCTCCTTCAAACCTAGATCATACCAAGAAAAGAGCTCTAAGGTTGAAAGCCAAACAATATCAGCTTGTGAACAATGTTCTTTTTAGAATAAATTATGATTCTGTTCTCCTTAAATGTCTTAAGAAATCTGAAGCTGAAAAAGTCTTGTAGGAACTCCATGATGGGCCAGCAGGCGGACACTATGCTGGAGATGCTACTACTCATAAAATCTTACGCGCAGGCTATTACTGTCCCACATTATTCAAAGACTCACATAACTACATGAGGAAATGTCAAGTCTGTCAAACCGCTGCTAGGAAACAAAAGAAACCATCCATGCCACTACAACCAGTTAACATTGAACAACCTTTCGATCAGTGGGGATTGAACATAATAGGTGAGATCGTTCCTCACTCTTCTAAACAGCATAGATATATCCTTACAGCAATAGATTACTTTACTAAATGGGTAGAAGCAGTTCCACTCAAGACGGCTAATGCTGAAAATATCATTGAGTTCATAGATCAATTCATAATCACCAGGTTTGGGTTGCCTTCTGCTTTAATGTTTGATAATGTATCATATTTTTCTGGTAATATGATGACTGAATCTACACTCAAAAGGGGTTTCAAGCTTAAATACTCTGCCAATTAATATCCACAGGGGAATGGATTAGCTGAATCTAGAAATAAAAACTTAATCAGAATTATTAAGCGAACCATTGATCAAAATCATAAAAATTGGCACAAATCTTTAATATATGTTTTATGGGCAGATCGAATAACGTAGAAAGCCTCCATCAGCACTTCCCCCTTAAATTTAGTTTATGGGAAAGAAGTTGTTACACTAAAATTTGTCACCATGACTATCTACAGTCAGTATGGCTCTATCAACTGTCATACTATCCTCCTTGGCAAGTCTCATACCTCTGCTCCTCATGTCAAACTCCAAGAAAGAGAGAAAGTCCTTAAAAAGTCAAATAACTCTGGGTACGCAGTTTCTCTTAGCCTTACCTGCGTGTACGCACCCCAAGTTCACAATACCTGCGTACTTGTACGCTCTGTCTGTAAAAGGGTAGGTGTGTACTCCTGTAAAGGTCAAAAGGCGCAAGTTTCACTTCAAAAAAGTTACTTGTGGTCATTTCTAGAGCATTCTAGAAGATGGTTTGACGTGGATTGAGCGCCTGCAGATGGTTCATGTATCCCTATGAAAGAGGAACTTATCCCATCAAGAGGGGAGCTATCCCATTCAAAGAGGGGCTTATCCCATTGATGGTGGACCTGATTAACTTCCTCTAAAGCACTATAAATACAGGCATTGGGCCAGAGGGAGGGGAGGTTGAAAGCTGAACATTCCTAAGGGTAGATGATGCTGGAATTAGGACTCCCTTATAGAGCTTGAGAGGAGAGATTCCCATCCTTTCTTAGCTTCATTTGGAAGTGGGTGAGCTGATCAAAGTAAAGGAGAACTCTTGCTGGACCCTGGGAGGGACCTGCACAACACCAAGGCTCAGGTTGTAATGGTTTCTTTTGTTTCCACTTAATACAATTAAACTCATTTTTCTCAACAGGTTGTTATACATGATTTGTTTCATATACTCCTTGGTCTGTATGATGAATATGTTTTATTTTATGAGTTATTCAGGTGCTATGTAATCTTTTGCTTGTTAGTGAATGCAGGTTTCGAAGAGAAGGAGGAGCTCATCCGGATTGGCGAGGCTGGACTACTACAAAGCATTGGACTAAAGGTATGTTATAAACACCTGATTACTTGTATTCTAAATGCATATTTAGGGAAAGGTAGTGTTTAATTGTCTTGTTTGTCACTAGAAAGCCTTAGCTTCTAGGGAGGTCGGTTTTTTCCGCAAAATTGACTCTTTCCGCATGAAAAAATGGCGACTCCACTAGGGAACTCCATTGATGTGAATGATTTTTCCTTTGTGTGAAACTTTGATTTGAGAAAAGTCGTTTGTTTTCTGGTTTTGGCTATTTGACTGTGCATTTGGGTGGGATAGCTTAGGGTTAAATTAGATTTTAGTTTTTCTTGGTTTTGCTAGAAGTATGTAGCCTCTGCGTTGAGCACAGTGCATACCTGTACGCACTTCAGCTTTGTACACAGAGCGTACATGCACCTGTGCAAACAGGTTGCCTGCGTACCCTGTCAAAATTGAAGAAATTTCAATTTTCTCCTTTTTACCTCTCAGATTTTGTTTATAAGTTGTTTTTACTGCCCAGATCCACTCATTACCTGCCATAAATCTTCATCTAAACTTGTTTCATCAGTGTCAAGAGTTTTAGTGAAATTCATAGAGGTTCTGGCCCTAGGGTTTGATTTTTGCATTGGTCCTGTAGTGACTTTGGATTTAGAAGTCGTGAAACCTTGGATATCCCTGGTCTTTTCAGTCTTCTTAGGAGTCGGACTTTTCATAGAATCCACCGTTGTGAGAAACCTACCTTTGTGTTGTCTCTTTGCCAAATCTCGAAAAAGTTTGTTGATTAAACTTTGAATTTTATTCTTAAGAAAAAGAACAAAAGATTTTGATTTTTGTTTTTGACTAGTTAATGATTCTGCATGAACTAGTCCTTGGTTAAATCATGACTGAGTAAAACATCCTGGAATCATACTTAGTAGGTTTTGGCCTCATTAGATTTGCTTTTAGATGATTTTCTCTTAGATTTGCTTTTAGGAAAACTTGTTTTGATTGTCATAGATTTTTAAAATTTGATTTTTGATTTTTATATGCTTTGTTAAGTAGGAAAAAATCCAAAAAATCTCTTTTGAAGAAAAGTTTGCTTTAGTAGCATTTGAGTCTTTGAAAAGAAAAGGAATTTTCGTGAAGTAATTAGTGGTCATGTGTTATATGCTTTGGAAAAGATAAAGAGATTGTTTCTTTGATTTTCATTGCCAAGAAAGTTTTCTTTATATCAATTTTGCATTCTCCAACTCTCTTAGCTAGGGAATTCATTGAAAAAGAAAATTAGTATAAATCATCATAGGTGCATATTTTTAGTGGATTTGAGTCGAGTCTACACACCATCAGTTTCATCTCTGCTACCTTTTTTCCTAAAGAAAAGCCATAAAAATTAACGCTTAAAGTAAAATCAACTTATTAACTTTTTATTTACTAGGGCTCTGAAACACCAATATAGATCAGGCTAGTGTCTTGGAGTAGGAGAGTAATTAACTCTCCGAGACAGAAAAACCAAACAAGTAGCTCATCTTGTGGTAGGATAAATCCAGCTATTACATTTATGCTCTGGGAAAGCTCCTCTTAAAGGAGAAGCACGAGACCGTGTCCAAATCAGTGAGGGGATCAATCCTCCTTCATTGGGAAAGACACCAGATACGCACGTACTACAAACGGTAAACCTCGGATTATTGTCGAGGAGCCTGGGGTCACTTGTCGGTAAACCTTGGATTATTGTCAAGGAGTCGGCAAGGGGATTGAGCTTGTTACTCTGCCCTTGCATGCTATCGGGTCGTAGACTGTTCCCCCAGGTATATTTATTGTTGTTGGTAACCTTAGTGACCATTATCTTTAGGATTCTACCTGAGGTGATGGTGGAGGGAAGATCCCACTGTACCTGGAGCAGACGTCGGCTAGACTCACTTGGATTTTCCGGGGGGTTCACTTCACTCGAGATAGTTAAAGTGGAGGAACTTGTGCCGGTCTATTCATTAAGCAGGTTGTCGGGGTAACTGTTCCACCCACCACTTCTGTACTGAATTCGGCGATGTTGGGTTTCATCACCAACTAGTGTTTTCGGTCCGGAAGGCTACTGTTTGTGTATGGTTTGACGCCCTAGATTCTTTAGGCGTGTGATTCGAATTTGTTTGGTTCTTTAGAGACTTTAGGCGGTTTGCTTTGAGATTTTACTTTGTTTGCGTGTGCAGTAGTTAAAAGTTTTTAACTGTGGCTGAATTACCGAGACAGTCCCGTAGACTTCGGGGCCAGTCTCCTGAGATTGTTACCGTGGCTGATTTGTTGAGGAAGTCCCGTAGACTTCGGGGCGAACCTCCTGAAGATGTCCCGGGTCATTACGAAGGTTTGAAAGTCCTTGTAACTCCTAGTGGCAGTAAAGTAGGTTCACCTGAAGAAGGAGAATCGTCATTGGTAGTCCATCCAGATTACCAAGGTCTAGAAACAGGTTATAATCCCGAAGCTATTGCAGTTTCCGAGCTTGCTGGTAGTTTTTCATCTACTAGTGATATAGGCGAAGAACCTGAAATATCTAAACCTGTTACTCCAACTTCTAGTGTTCCTGATTCACCTAGGGTAGAAAGAGTCGTCACCGAAAATCTTCCTTCTGGTTTGATAGCTATTGAAGAACTTGCTCCAGAAGAAGAAATAGGCGTCCCTATCCCTGAAGATCAACCTACTATTGATCTAAGGGAGCGTGAATCCATCTTTTACAGTCCTCCTAGAAGTACTACTTGGTATCTTTCGTTAACTAATTATTTGGACAACTCAGGGTCAAGTTTTTCTCCACCTCGTACTCCTTATCCACCTGGAGGTATTTATACTCCTGTAAATATGTCTGGTCAGTCGTCTGTGTTTGCTCAATCTCCTGAATATTTCTTGTACGACGGTCCTTCTGTTCCCTCTGGGTATCAGTCACTTTCTGGTACTTTTGCGGGAGCATCTCCTCAACCCATTGAACATGGGTTATTAACTGGAAACAATGGTAATAAACTGTTGGGTGTAGGATACATTTACATGATGTCAGGTTCAATTCCCAGTTCTCAACCTCAAGGTGGCCAGCTACCGCCTGGGGGGCAGCCTCAATTAACGCCTGGGGGGCAACCTCAAGGTACACAAATTGCGTCTGGGGGGAAACCTCAAGGACAGTATGTACCCATAGTGCAATACATTCCTCAAGGTCAACCCCAGCCTCAATATGTACCCCAAGGTCAACCTCAATATCAATTTATGCCTCAAGGTCAACCCCAGTATCAGTACTTACCTCAAGGGTATCTACCCCAAGGTCAGTACTCGAGTCAAGGTTATCAACCACCTCAAGGTCAATCGTATATTCAAGGTACGGGAAATGTACCTTTCAATTATCAATCCTACCCTCAATCTGGTTATGGATCTCAATATCCTCAACCTGTCATGGGTCAATACCCCGGAATGAACATAGTGTGGGATCCATCCCAAGTTCAACAGGTGTTGCAGCCAAGCGTATAGTTGTCATCCCAAACTGGACAACCTTTAGTTTCTGGTCCTCCCCAACAACCAGTCCAGTCTAATGTTCAAACTTTTGTACCTTCGGTAGTTACTCAGTCGCCCATTGCACCTAGTACTCCATCTCAAACGATTGCTGCAACTACCGCAACATCTGTTCAGTCTACCGCACTTACTTCTGGAGTATCGACAGCTCCGGTTTCTACTGTCTCTGCCACTACTCCTCAGACATCTTTACCATTGTCTGGATACACGATTCAAACTACGGTTCAGATGCCTGTAGGACAGCCTGGTTTAAGTACGGTTGTCACTAGTCAACCACAATTCGCTTATCAACCGTACCAGGTACAGTACCAATACGGGCCTGCTGTCCAGCAACCAGTTTACCAGTATCAACCATATCCTGGGTACACTTATCAACAACCACAACAACCCCAGTACGGTCCAGTTAATCCTGGTTTTCCTGGAGGATACAATATCCCGAATGCGATTCCTATTCCAAGTTATCCTGGATATCCTCCTCCTGGGACTGGTCTTGTGACCCAGATTTTTAGGGATCCTAATCGGCAATTACCGTTTATCGCAACTTTGGATTTACCAGACTTGACGCGCCTAACAAACGATCCGATCAATTATCTTCCATTTTGGCCGCCAATGCCAAATAAGTTGCCCAGTGACATTCCCAAGTTCGAGGGTAAGTCTGGAGAGGACCCGTCAAATCATGTGATGACTTACCACCTCTGGTGTGCCTCAAATTCTATCTCGAATGATTCGATCCGCTTACATCTTTTCCAGCGTACGCTCATTGGTCTCGCGGCCAAGTGGTACATTGAGTTACCACGGGCCTCTTTTTATAATTTTAGTCAGCTAGCTACCTCGTTCTTAACTCATTTTCAGTTGCCGGTCAGATATGATAATGGCACGGAGTTATTAACTTCATTAAAACAATCGACGTCCACTTACATTTCCGATCATATTCATGAATGGAGACGTCGAAGGCGATTAGTGAAAGTTTTTATCCCGGACCAAATCTTAGCTGAATGGTTTGTTAAATCATTATTACCGAAGATTACTGAAGACGTAGCTAAGGCCAGAGTAGTTACTGAGGAGCAAGTGATTGCTCAAGCGCAGTACCTTGACTTAGTTTACACTCAGTCAGGTACGTTACACGAAAAGATCCCAGATCTTCCAAAGTCAAATCAAATCGCTGCTGCTCCTTCGGGATGTCATGCTGCTGATGGCATGATTGGTACGGTGAATTCTAAAAGCAAGAAGAAGTCTTCAAAGAATTATTCGCCCATTATAACCTTACCAGACTCCCCGACAGGAGAATCTTCTGCTGAAGTTTCCGCTGATATTCACGCTGTAGAGTCATCTACAGCTGAATCAAAAAACGGTGGGAAGAAGAAAGGCAAGAAGAAGAATAAAGCAGACAAAAATCCAAAGGAGAAAACAGAAAAGTCGGAAATCAATGACGAAAAGCGCAAACCTCGATATCCTTGTCTTATTTGTGAAGAGGATCATTTTACAAGAGATTGCCCTCATCGGGCCGAGGTTGTGAAAATCGTCAAGGGTTCCCCAACTCCTGCTGTTTTGGAAGATCCATTTCTAAAGCAGGAGAGTAAGATGATAGGTTCTTCCTCGAGTGCCAGTGAAGAACCCATATTGATGATGTCTCATGTAAGGATTGCGACTCGATCGCAAGATTATGGTAGTAAGAGTCCTGCTGATGGATCGAAAGAAGCAGAATCTTCTCATTCTAATCCATTAACCTAAGCTCCCGGTTCCGATCCACTACAGATCGAGAAGCCTAACCTGGACTTAGTAATCAAACCGCCCGCCAAGGGTGTACTTCGAAGGTCTGCTTTCAATCCACATGCGAGAGCGGCCCAGAATTACAACATTGTTGAGGATTTAGCTGTTTCACCCTCAGCAATGTCGGCTTTGGAAGTGCTACAATCATGCCCATCACAGCGAAAATTACTTTTGTCGGCTATAGGAGTTGTTGATGTTCAGAACCCGAACCTAATAATCTTTGATCTAGAAAATAGTACACCGCGGTTACCTCATCAAATGGCTTTCCAGATCCCAGTGATAGTAAAAAACAGGCCTATTCATCGGACTGTAATTGATGAGGGAGCTTCCATGTGTATTATGTCGATACAGTGCTGGAGATCGCTTGGTTCTCCTTCACTAAATCAATCCCTGACAATTCTTAAGGCCTTTGATGGCCGTGGGTTTCATCCATTTGGCATTCTACAGGATTTGCCTATAGGGGTTGAAGGAAAAACCGTTAGTCTAGATGTGGAGGTGGTTGATGCCCCTCTAGACTACAACCTTCTCTTGGGTCGAAGTTGGTCTTACGCTATGACAACGGTCGTTTCATCGGTCTTCAGAGTAATAAAGTTTCCACATAATGGCAAGATCGTAACCATAGACCAGCTGGCTTACTTTTCATCCGACCCAGCCTCTTCAGAAAGTATCCAGCATGTCGGTAAAACAACTATCCCTTACAAGGATGTTGGCGTAGGATTACTTAAAGATGCCGGTTTACTGGGAACTTTTCCTTTTCCTCCAATCAACGCCGTATCTTCATTTGCATCTATTCATATGGTTACTTCAGACACCATTGTTTATGACGATCCTTGGATCGTTCCTTCTGAATCTGAGATAGACTCATTTGGCGATGCAATGCCTTTGAGTCCATATGAAATTGCCTATGAAGCCATGCAGTCTTTTACCAACCCGAGTTCAACCAAAATCGACCAAATGAATGTGGTCCGTGAGGAATCACTTTTCACCTCAACCTCGGAGTTAATAACGTTTCCCGAAGTTGTGTCATCTGACGAACAACTTTGTGAAGTCCTGTGTGTAGACGATTTACCATGGGAAGATCTCCATCATAGATCTTCGTTTTTACCTGAGGATGATCATTTTGAAAACGATTTCTCATCAATTTTTACAGCTGAATATGTCAAAGAAGCTCAGAGTCCAATGAAACATCCTGATTCAGAGCTGAATTTGGGAAACATCTCTCGCACTATTCCCATTGACATTTCAGTCAAGCCCAGAATTGTCGAGCACATTCATATAGGTGCCTCGTGTTCAGATGACGAAATTCAGATATACAAGGCCCTATTTCAAGAATTCCGCGACGTGTTTGCCTGGTCCTATGAGGAAATGCCAGGAATTGATCCCGCAATTGTTGATCATGAGATCAAAACTTACCCGGATGCTAAACCCGTCCGACAACGTTTGCTTCAGATTCACCCACGAAAAGCGGCTGCAATTAAAGCAGAAGTTGAGAAGCTGTTGAAAGCAGGTTTCATTTATCCGATCCCGTTAACGGATTGGGTATCGAATATTTTTCCGGTAAACAAAAAACAGGGAACAATAAGAATATGCATCGACTATAGGGATATCAATCGTGCTTGTCCCAAGGACAACTATCCAACACCCTATATCAATCAAATAATTGATGATTGTGCCGGCAGTGAAATATTTTCCTTTATGGACGGTTTTTCCGGTTACAACCAAATCAATATTCTACTTGCCGACCAACCAAAAACGGCTTTCATTTGTCCATGGGGGACGTTTGCTTATTGCAAATTACCTTTTGGGCTTAAGAATGCCGGAGCCACTTTTCAAAGGGCGATGTCTTATGCATTTCATGACATCAAACACATTGTGCAACCGTATCTCGATGATTTGCCCGCTCACTCATTGCATCGAGCTGATCACCTTATCCATTTACGAGCAATCTTCATGAGGTGTAGGCATTATCGTATTCGGTTGAACCCACACAAATGTGTTTTCTGTATAGAAGTGGGACAATTGCTAGGATTTGTAGTTTCAAAAGCCGGCATCCGCGTCGATCCCTCGAAGGTAGAAGCTATCATCCAATTGCCTCCTCCTTCGAGTCTTCGCCAACTCCAAAGTTTGCAGGGGAAAGAAAACTTTTTACGCCGATTCATTCCTAACTACGACGAGATTACAAAGGGTTTTACCAGGTTGTTGAAACAAAATGCTCAATTCTCTTGGGATGAGATAGCTCAGAAATCTTTCGATGCGCTCAAGCACGCGTTGACCCATGCACCGTTGCTGCATCCTCCCAACTACAACCATGATTACTTTTTGTACCTCGCCACCGCTCATTCCACCACTCGAATGGTCTTAGTACAGGAAGACGAATTCGGAATGGAACATGTGATATATTACCTTAGTCGGACCTTAAATCCAACTGAGCTCAAGTATTCACATGTGGAGAAATTGGCATTGGCAGCCGTTCAAGCTATCCAATGTTTTCGTCACTACATTCTACTCCGTAAAACTACAGTCATTTCGGATTGCAACCCTATGATCTACATTTTAACTAAACAATTGCTAGGGGGCAAGTACTCCAAATGGATTGTTATCCTGTAGGAGTTCGACTTGGAATTTGAAAAATCTAAGTCTAAGAAATCTTTAGTTTTTGTCGAGTTAATGTGTGACTTCCTGCGTGCTGACACAGAAACTGTGGCAGAGGAACCCATTGCGGACGAATCTTTGTTTATCATCAGCACTTTAGATCCGTGGTATGGGGATATAATTGTCTATCTCCAGACCCAATCCTTTCGGCCGGAAGTTTCAAAGTCGGAACGTCGGGAAATTCGATTCCAGTCCCAACATTACAAAATTATTGGAGATACTCTTTATCGCCGTGGGGCGTACTTGGTTTTTCACCGTTGCTTAACTCAAGAGGAAGCTGAAAGGGTTTTGAATGACTGTCACTCTGGAGCGTGTGGCGGTCGTATGTCTGGGTATGCCACAGCCCAAAAGATATTGCGCGCTGGCTACTTCTGGCCGTCCTTGTTTAAAGACTGTATTATTGCGGTCCGGAAATGCCACAACTGTCAAGTGTTTGATCGCAAGATGCGCACACCATCTGCTCCTCTCCACCCTATAATTTTCGTTGGTCCTTTTGCCAAATGGGGTATCGATTTTATTACATGTAACCCTCACTCGGTCGGGGGGCATGCGTATATCATCCTTGCGGTTGATTATTTTACTAAGTGGGCCGAGGCGATGCCTACATTCGAGGCTGACGGCAAGACAACTACAATTTTCGTATTCAATCACATTATTGCTAGGTTTGGTGTCCCACAAGCGATAATCACTGATCATGGGCGCCATTTTCGAAACATTATGATGACAAAACTTACGGGCCAGCTTGGTTTGCGTCATGATAGCTCAACTCCTTATTATCCACAAGCCAACGGTCTGGTTGAGTCCATCAACAAAGTTTTAGTTATCATGATCCGACGAATCATTGGTATTCATCGGTCGAATTGGCACAACATGTTATTTTCCGCGCTTTGGGCATACCGAACCTCAGTAAAAACATCAACAGGGTTCACTCCTTTCCAACTAGTTTATGGTTTGGAAGCTGTGCTGCCCATTGAATGCGGAATCCCATCACTTCAAATGGCTGTCGAATTACTTCCAGCTACTTCCGAAGAGGAGAAGCGTTTATTATACTTAGCTCAATTAGATGAGACTCGACGTGATGCTGCATTGGAAATCGAGACTCATGCAAAACGTATGAAAGCTCAGTATGATTGAAATGTGACCCCTCGAAGTTTTTCGGAAGGAGACCTAGTGCTATTATATGATCAAGCTAACGATAAATTAAGTGCTGGAAAATTCGTTCCTATGTGGCATGGGCCCTACATTGTCAACCGAAAGCTAGCAAAAGGGGCCTATGAGCTGGTAGATTTTGACGGGGACTCTTTGGGTAAACCCAGAAATGGACTTTACCTAAAGAGGTATTATGCTTAAATGATGGTTATGGAGATTTTAGTTAGGTTAGGTTTTTCTTTCTAGCTGGTGTGTTTGTTAGTATAGACAGTGTGCTTAGCTTAGAAAGTGTGTTTTTCATCGTTATTCTGGCTTATCTTGGTTTTACTCTTGATATTGCAGATGCCGATGCCTCTCCAAACATACATTGGATTCGCTGATGGTGCTTGTCGTAGTACACATAATATCTCTTCCGCAGCTTGGGTTATCTATTCGCCCTCTGACGAGTTAGTTTCTATGCATGGGGTGAGCCTCGGTCCAACAACAAACAAAATTGCAGAATACAGTGCAGTGATTGAGTTATTGTCTGAATCTATTTTGTTTGGGATTCGGAGTTTGATAGTGAGGTTAGATTCTGAACTCGTTGTATTACAGCTTAATAGAGTATATGCCATTAGAAATCCAGTGTTATTAAGGTTATTTTTGAGAGTGCGTCTCTTGGAACGTGAATTCGATTACATTGAATATCAGCATATTCCAAGGTCTTTAAATACATTAGCAGATGCAATTGCTTCTCGAATGTTAGACAGACATTTGCGATAATCATACATGTAAATTTAAAAACATTTAATCACACATGTTTAACAAGATAAGCCGGTAATAATGATATATATAGATAGGAGTGTGTCAAAAATACATCGTCTTCGATCATAGGTTGAAAAACACCTTATGATCGGCAAAAATGATAAGTACAAAAAACCAAAATGTCACATGTGTCTACAAAAACGACCATCCAATCACTGGTGATGATCTCTATACGACACCACTGCACGGGCTACCCTACACAAGAACCTTCTAAAAGGTCCTGGGACTCCGACTACATAGCGCTGAAGCCTGATAGGAATATCATCTATAGTAGTCTCTGGTATATCTGCCGTCAGATGCTCTAGGTCTTGTTCCAACTCAGCTAAGGTCTCTGTAGCCTCGTCCTGTGGGATCGGTGCCGGTGCAACTGGTTGTCTCCTTTCGAAAGGCCGAAGATTGGCTGGACGTCATGGGCCTACATCTGCATTTTGAAAATTGTTACTGTCAGCTTTGAGACGATATAAAAAAAAAAAAAAAAAAAAAAAGTAGATAATTTAAAAACGTGTGAAAAATGAAGTACCTGTGTCATCCCATTGTTCTCCCGGTGGAAGAACCATGTCCGGATCTCCACGAAAATCAACTCCGGCATAAGGAAAATCCTGTATCGAGAAGATCTGGTCCTCCAACCAGTGAAAATACTCTGATCTAAATCGGACAACCTCCATGCCCTCGTCAGGATGACGGGCCATAACCGCAACCCATCGCGTCAACTTAGGCTCTCGGGGAGGCCCAACCTCAATAGTGAGCTGTTGTGGGATCAGCATCGGAACCCTCTCTAGGGAAAAACTCACAACTAAAGGCCCATAACCAAAAGTCTTCAGTTGTCCGTTTTTGGTCCTAGTCAGTTGGCCCTTTAAGTTGGCCAACACAGCATCGCACCAGTTGAAAATGGTGCCCCGATAGCATTCAATCGCCATCCACATCTGGGATCCAGTGGCAATGTGCAAAGCGGCAGCCCCGCAAAGTCTGGTAACTGTAAAGGCAATTACCATAAGTTCAGGTCGGGATATCTTTTTGATCTCTATCCCCTTCTCCTGGTTCTGATTATTGCACCACTCTAGTCGGAGATTAGCAATGGACTGGCCACCCGGCCTAGTCCTGGACAGAGTCAATTGTTCGCCCCTCTTGGCAAACTAGTGAGAAAGTAAATATCTGAGGGCTCTATCTCGAGCTGGTGCCCTCCAATGTAAAAGCACTGATTCTAAATGTTCCACCTTTCAACCAGCCACTCTAGAAAGCGCACCTGGGCCCTCATGCCAGGTATGGCCCAGTATTTGTAAAGGTCGCATGCCTTCAAAGCATCAATGGAAGGTTGGTGATTAATGGCGGCCAAATCAACATCTTCGTGTTCTCTCTCGCACCAATCAAGCATGGTGGACAATCTACACACCATAAAACATCTGTTAGAGTCCATAAAATTAAAATTTTTTGGTTCATTTTGGAGAAATGGAGGTTTGAAAATCCTCTCCGCAGTGTACGCAGCCCGCCTTTAGAGACAGAGCGTGTGTACGCAGGCTCTCTTAAGGCAAGCTGCGTACGCCCGGCATTTTCCCAACTGAGAAAATGTCGGGGTACGCAGGTCACCAGTGGAGCACCTACGTACCCCGAAAAGCGGACCTTGAAACCCCAAGGCCTCCAAAAAATGAAACTAAAGCTTAAAAACAAATTCTAAACGGATGGAAATGCAAGGGAGGATGTTGTAGAATACCTGATGAGATGGCGTTCGGTTTCGACGGTCGGATTCTCCGCAATGACCACGGGAAGTTTCTTGCCAAAAGCCCTTTTTCTCTCCTCAACAGTAAAATGGTAAAAATGAAATGGTAAAAGCCCTTTTTATAGGTTTTTTGAGTAAATAAATGTTAAATTTGTTTATTTTCCACCGTGAAAAGGTATTTTTCAAAGTAGTTTTATCTATCTTTAAACATGTATGAGTAATTTGTTGGTTTTTGTGCAGGCTAAAGGGTTTTCAGGGAAAATTGTCATTTTTCACAAACAAAAACATCAGAGTCATCTTTTAAGCCCTTTTCTGACTCCTAAAACATGAAAAGATTGCCGAGCGTTTCTTTTACACTCGTTAAAACATAATTAAAAGACGGTCCCCTTATAGCTCTTTTCTGACCGTAAAAACAGGAAAAGATTGCCGGATTTTTGTCGTTTCAAATTCGATACTGGAAATAAAAAGATGTGTCCTTGATCGCTTTTTACTTTTCAGGTCAAAGACACTAATCATGAAAGTACTCCTTGGTCGCAAGATCAAGCGGTTCTCTCAAGTATTATTTTATACTTTTTCAGGCTTGGGAGACACAAATTTACGAAAAAGTTCAACCCTGGAGTCTTCTTAAGTTTTTCAGACTCTCTAAAATTTAAAAACACCGAGTTTCTCCTATACTGGACTCATTAAAATTTCACAGTAAAGGACCTGTTCGATTACAAACAGGAACGGACCACTCCTTCTTAGGGTTCGAATCAAAACTAAGTTGGACTCATCCAAAGGATGAGCTTATAATCAAGCATATGTTATCCTCCTCAAGCTTGTAAAAAATAAAGAGGTACTTGCCAGAAATGGTGGGGGAAAAGAGAGGAAAATGAGCCTATTTGTTATCCTTTGTCTCAGAAGAAACCTTATCACCACTCTTGAACACGACACTTTTCATTCACCTAGGTTGGGAAATCCTTTGCCTCACAGTTGATTGAACCACATTGAAAGTCTTCAGCCGGGTATTAACTTTGGGTCAAATGTCACCAAGCCATCTGTTGTGTCGTTATGTGTTCAAGAGGTCACTGCAAATAAACCATTCATCTGCAAAATACCCGTCATCCATCTCGACCATCCCTGAGTCAGTCCTTACAGCTACATTTCTTCAACTTGATCTATGATTTCGTGTTGTGGGCTTTCCTGCAACGGGTCACTTTCTATCGACATCAGCACATTATCTAGAAAGATGACCTAGAAATCGTCAGTACCTTGAAATCCACATGCATCAATGGCAGGTTTCTTTCCTTTGACGACGGTTTACATCATTGACTTTCGATCGAAGGATTCCGTGAAATGTTCGACATCAACTCATTCATTCACATCTCATGGATTGTACTGGGTACTTTGAGAACCATTGACATCACTGGTGGTCTCTCTCACACTTGTTAACAATTTACATCATTGACTGGTAATCAAGTGGTTTCTACCATGCTCGACATCAACTCATTTATTCGCATGGATAGAATCGTACTATTTCGGGAAGTAGAAATGAAGACCCTGGATCTAGTTTCCACCATCCAGGCTACGAGGGGTTTTGTATTCATTGTATAGTAGACTAACTATAAACATATGGCTGCGTCCATACTGTGTCTACACAAGTCTATGATTATGATGTACTGCGAAATCATTCCTGTATCAGAGCAGTAGTTAGTTTGTTAGTTAAAGTTTTTGATCTGAGTATGGGAATGCCTACCTCAGCGATGATATGATCTTATATATGTATTTTGTGTTGAATATTTGCAGGTTCCGACTGGGCTCTCCACAAGATAATCCTTGAAATGATAAAGTACTTCACCCTTCCTAGATGATATGAAACTCTAATCTACTACAGGCTTCGCACTTTAGGGGAAATCTGTTACACTAAAATTTGTCACCATGACTATCTACAGTCAGTATGGCTCTATCAACTGTCATACTATCCTTCTTGGCAAGTCTCATACCTCTGCTTCTCATGTCAAACTCCAAGAAAGAGAGAAAGTCCTTAAAAAGTCAAATAACTCTGGGTACGCAGTTTCTCTTAGCCTTACCTGCGTGTACGCACCCCAAGTTCACAATACCTGTGTACTTGTACGCTCTGTCTGTAAAAGGGTGGGTGCGTACTCCTGTAAAGGTCAAAAGGCGCAAGTTTCACTTCAAAAAAGTTACTTGTGGTCATTTCTAGAGCATTCTAGAAGATGGTTTGACGTGGATTGAGCGCCTCCAGATGGTTCATGTATCCCTATGAAAGAGGAACTTATCCCATCGAGAGGGGAGCTATCCCATTCAAAGAGGGGCTTATCCCATTGATGGCGGACCTGATTAACTTCCTCTAAAGCACTATAAATACAAGCATTGGGCCAGAGGGAGGGGAGGTTGAAAGCTGAACATTCCTAAGGGTAGATGCTGCTGGAATTAGGACTCCCTTATAGAGCTTGAGAGGAGAGATTCCCATCCTTTCTTAGCTTCATTTGGAAGTGGGTGGGCTGATCAAAGTAAAGGAGAACTCTTTCTGGACCCTAGGAGGGACCTGCACAACACCAAGGCTCAGGTTGTAATGGTTTCTTTTGTTTCCACTTAATACAATTAAACTCATGTTTCTCAACAGGTTGTTATACATGATTTGTTTCATATACTCCTTGGTCTGTATGATGAATATGTTTTATTTTATGAGTTATTCAGGTGCTATGTAATCTTTTGCTTTTTAGTGAATGCAGGTTTCGAAGAGAAGGAGGAGCTCATCCGGATTGGCGAGGCTGGACTACTACAAAGCGTTGGACTAAAGGTATGTTATAAACACCTGATTACTTGTATTCTAAATGCATATTTAGGGAAAGGTAGTGTTCAATTGTCTTGTTTGTCACTAGAAAGCCTTAGCTTCTAGGGAGGTCGGTTTTGTCCGCAAAATTGACTCTTTCCGCATGACAAAAGTGGTTCTTACAACTCATTTAGCAATCCCCTCTTTGGCCTTAGTTCAATATATTGATGAAGCACCAACTTCTTCCTTACAATTAAGGCAGTTGGAAATAATTAAGTTGGAAGAACAACAAGAACATGCTAAAATAACTCATGCTCATCACCAAGCATTAGTGAAAACTTCTTTTGATTCAAACATGATATGCAGAAAGGATTTTCAGATGGGAGATTTAGTTCTAAAATGGGACAAGGCTCATGAGGAAAAAGGGAAACATACAAAATTTCAAAGAATGTGGCTTGGCCCCTTCCAAATCGTAGAAGTCATAGGTGCGTCTACTTTTATGTTACAGGATTGAACAGGAAAAAGAGATTCTTTACCTATTAATGGACAGATCCTCAAAAAATATTTCCCATAGGAGATCATTCTTCTATTTTGTAGAGTAGTTGTTTTATTTTCATAATAAAACCAGTGGTGAATGGTTACATTTGAGATTTACAAAAAGGACACATATTCTCTTTTAGCTTTTGTTTTTTCACTTGTATAAATAGAATTCTTTTAGAAAATTGATCGTTATTATTGAAAGATATAGTTAAAGACTCCATGCCTAGAAATGATACTAGTTTCAACTTTGTAAATTTTGATAAAAACGACCTTTAGTAAGAAATTGTTTTATATCAGTCCAATGAAAGGTATCAATAACAAAAATGAAGATTCTCTGTAGAAAAGCTCTTTCCAAAAACTCTACTATTGTCTTCCAGAGCCATCTTAAGGAAACAATGACTTCCTCCCCACCTAGGAAACTACAATGTTCAGAGAATGATCCAATGATACACTTTAACTTAAAGAGTAAGAGGTCTTGTCACGAGCCGACTTATCATGATCATAGATATTATAGCTTGCTGACTTTGCCATAATGCATACCACAATAGGGCAATGACTCAAGATTGTTGCAATCAAAAGACAAGGGGTCTCATCACGAGCCATCTTGTTCAGCAAAGTTATAAATCAAGTGAATGACTGTGTCATAAATTGGCTACCAAACCAAGACATTGTTCTTTAAGGGTAAAAAGGAAAAATGAAAGAAATAAGTGTGGATATGGATTTCTCTTTGAAAGTTGTAAATTTCTCTAAGTAGGATACAGGATCATTGCTAGGTAACAGGTAACCCTGTCGAGGCTATAAATGCCTGCTGGCAGCAGAGGCTCTACCTACGACAAATGAGCATATTCAAAACTGATTTATAGAGAAGGCTTTGTTTTTATATTTATAAACCAAGTAATGACTGATGTAGATACAAGAACTAGCTTGAGGGAGTAAATAATCAAAGTTGAAAATAGAAGAAACAAAATAGCATTGATAGGTAAAAGCATAATGTACTTTGTCTTTCTATAATAAAGTTTAATTTTCTAGAAAATTTTCTGTTTTGGAAGTTTAGAAAATTCAAAAGAAAAGCAGAGATAAGTGGTTCTTCCAAGTGAATCGCCAATTGTTGTGGCCAACAACAACCCCCTTTCTTATTTAGTGTTATTCCTAATACTAAATAAGTGGAGACCCTTAATCAAAAATTTAAAAATTAATTAGTGCATGTATTTCCTTTTTAATAAAACTTACCATCATAAACATAGTAAAATACCCTTGAAAAATAAAAAAAGCCTAAGTTTTAGGATAAAGTAGGAAATATCGCATCGCAAAAAGATAATAAATACCTCCTTGCAAGCCGAATTCTAAGATTGCGAGATCATGATGCGAAACTACACATTAAGAAAACATTTATCGCATCACATGCCTCAAAAATCACTTACGCTTAAAAAAACCTCAAACTGCCGATATGCGATGGCTCATATCGCAAAACGCATTCGCAGAAAATAGATTAAAAAAAATTGTCATATGTCATGCTCCTGCGATATTGCGATATTGCGATTTTGCGAAAAGGTGGCAAAGCGACATGGTGATATAGCGAGTAAGCGATAAAGCGATAGAGTGATCTTGCAATGTTGCGATTCTGCAATGTTGTGATCTATGATATTGAGAAGCAAATCGCAAAATCGCTTCATCCCAGATCTTTCGGGCTCGTTGTTCAAAAACTTATTTTCCATAAACCAAGACCTGGTTATGCCCTTTAATGCTAATTAATGAGTTAGTTTCCAATCATTAATGGAATATGATTATGCGCTTATCAAGGAGCCATTTCACGTAAGGTGGTGTATTTTATATGTCTTCGGCATTTAAAGCTTTCCCATCACCTTTCCTTATCATTATTCTTACTTCACTTGTAAACTGCAGGAACATAGAACAGAGAAATATACAAAGCAGTACACAGGATATTATGGGAAAGAAAGGCAAAGCCCCAGGCTCTGAAGAGAAAGAAATGGTGCCCTTGTATACAGACACCACCTGTAACAGAGACGCTGGTATTGCTACTTGGGAAGGCATGTATAGTCTACTTGAGGAAGAGAATCCTAGAGTGATGGAGGTTACGGCTACTGCTGGCTCACATGGTTCTTCTGAGGCATCCATTACAAAGCTAGTTGGTTCATTCTTACATAGGATAGCGGCGAGGCCCAAAATTCTTCCATACATAGACATGATTAAATGGATATTGGACACCACTGATATCAGAGATAGATAGTTTAAGACTCAGGGTCAAGAGCTTACAGAATCATTATTTTCAGAAAATTTGAGCTTCATATCCATTAAAATAAAATGTGCAAAAGGCAAAAAATGCACCAAGGAAGCCCAGATCAAGAAACAGAGGCAGTTTGCGCATCGCTGGGAAAACTTCTTGGAAAGGAAAGATTCTAATTGCTCAGTCACCTGTAAGCCCAGAAATTTTTAAGAAAGCAACGCTAGAGGTAAAAAGTAAAACATGAATCCTAAAACCAGTGGTATTTGTCAGAAATATCTTCAAAATGCTATGTATATATCCTCAGCAACTGCAGACAGGCTGGAGACAGAAGGCTCAAGAAAAGGAAAAATTGATCAAAAGATTAACCAAGTTGAATTAGGATTCTTACTGGGCATACTTGGTAAAACCACAGAGCCAATGCATGACTCTCAAGTGTATCATCAATTCTTCCGAAAAGATGGTGCCAGCTCTTACCAATTCTGTTTTCTCATCACAGCTAAAATTGGAAGTCGGCCAGTCGACTCTTCTCAAACAAATGTTGAACACGTGCGATTTCAAGGATCAGATACAGAAATAGTTAGTAGTTTTAATTTTAGATCTAGTTTTAGTTTTAATTTTGTTTTATTTTTTCTTGAAATGACGACAATCATTTAAACCACATCCTACATTTTTGTAATAAGTTATTTTTAGATTTAATTAGTAGTATTTAAACCCTTCTCGTGCATTTAGAGAAGGGTCCTGAAATTTATCAAAAACTTATCCCCAGAACATGCACTTTTGTACCCTCTGAGGAGGTTTTGATGAATGAATGGAATAGGATTTGTTGATATCTGTATTTAATATCTGTTACTGATGTTCCACTTCTGTACTCTTAGTTGATGTTGGATTAAGAAGAGATAAATCATTATCGCTTGAACCTCATGAGTAGAACTAGTTATAAATGGTACTTTTATCTCTTAACTATTTCTGCCTTTTTGTCAAAGTGATATTCATGTTCAGTTGTTTATATATTGATGTGTGAATGCTTGAGTTATCATTTGGCACTTTTGTATAGTGATAGCTATTTATTTATGCTTAATGTATGAGCAGCATATTATGCGATATGTTTTTCACAACTGTTTCGTCTAACTTTTTATACGAAGTGGTTTATCTATATTGAATTATTTTGTCATAACAGTTGAATGATCTTTATTACCAATTGTCATCTAAAATCATTTTAGATCTCATAACAGAAGGATTACACCCCGGGTTAGTGTAGACTTAGATATTTCTGCTTATTAGAATACAATTTGCATGATTATTAGATTAGAATTAGAATTAGAGCATCTCACTTAGGAACTTTTAGAAAGGAAATATCAATTCTTCACACACACACAAATTGGGAAACTGGTCCCATATCCCCAGTCAGACCCACTATACCAAACGGAAAAGGAGCTGCTAACCAAGGTCCGGACTGGGTGGGTAAACCCCCTTGTTGTAGAACCGATTTTCGGGGCTTCAACACAACCCTTCAAATGTGGAAGGTGCATTATTAAGGCCAAAAGGCATGACCCAAAATTGATAATGACCTTAATAAGTTTTTAATGTTGTTTTTGGGATATTTTATGTCTTCATTCTAATTTGATGATATCCAAAACGAAAATCCAACTTGGTGAAGTAAATTGATCCATGTAATTCATTGAATAATTCATCAATGACAGGAATGGGAAATTTTTCTTTAATAGTGATCTTATTGATCTCTATATAATTTGGACACATACACCATGATCCATTCTTCTTGCGCACCAATACAAGTAGAGAAGAGAAAGAACTTTGACTAGGTTGAATTATACCCACCTCTAGCATTTTTGCAACCATACATTCAATTTCACACTTTTGGCCATAAGGATATATGTAAGGTCTGATGTTTGGCAAAACAATTCCTGGAATCAAGTGAATAGCATGATCATGGTTAAAAATAAGTGGGACACCTTTGGGAGTTTCAAACACCTTGAAATGATTGTCCGTGACTCTTGGAGATCTAGAGAAATGGATGATTTTGATGTTTGAACATCGGTAATTGTGCAATTACGCCTTGTTATCATTTCATCAAAATATTTTTCATGCCATTAGAGATTATTATCTTCCCCAATTTCCATGTGATACCCATTAATTTAATTTCCTTTCCTTTCCTTCCTAGAAAAATTTCAAGAAAAGTTCTTGAAAATTAAAAGTTATTGTCCCCAAATATTGTAACCATTGGACTCATAACACAACATCAACACCACCAATTGGAATGGAAACCATTGGACTATTCAATATATATTCCCCCATGGTTAGATTAATATTATAACACTTCCCTAAGATATTTATAATTCCTCCATTTGCAACCATCACTTGACACTATGGTGTTGGCTATAGAAATCAATTTAATTCCTTGGCTATTTTACAATGAATAAAATTATGGGTACTACCTTAATCAATCAGTGCTATTACCTTTTCTTCTAGATATATCCTTATATCTTGAGAGTTTTAGAAGTGGTAATTCTCTCCAATGCATTACAATATATGTCTAGATTCATTTCTTCTTTCTCCGGGGTTGGTTCCTGATGTATATCCTCTTCTTTTTATGTTTCTTCTTCCTTTTATTCCTCCTCTTTACAATCTATGTAAAATAATTTCTTCTAAACAAACTTATGACCTTTAGTGTATTTACTATCACAACTATAACACAGTCCTTTTTATTTTTTTCCTCCAGATGTTGTGGTGTCAAGCCTTGTAGGTTGTGCGAGTCTAGGAGAAACACTTCCATCTTTATAGTTGTGAGTGGTATACTTCCATGTTTCCATAAGTTTGATTTCAACTTTTCTTGCCACCCTAAATGCGTTTTCCAATAAATTAGGTTCCCAAAGGTGAACCTAGTGTTGTATGTTATATTTTAAAGTCCATATGAAGACATCAATCATATGTTCCTCTAGAATATTAGTTACCGCGATATTCAATATTTGGAAGTCCTCAATGTTCTCTCCCATTGAACCATTTTGTTTGAGATTTATCAATTGGCTAAAGAAGGTATTTCTCTTTGTATCCTCATAATGTGCTAACAATTCCTCCATAAAATTTTTCCAAGTGATAATTGATTTACGAGAACAAAGCGATTGATCCCACACAAATTGTTTGGGTTCTAGATATAAAGATGTAATGTGTACCTTTTGTGTGTGTGGCACATCGTGTAGATCAAATAATTTCTCCATCTATAGTGTCAATTTTACTAGATCCTTGCCATCAAACTTCCTCATATCAATATTTGGAATATGATTAATCTTCATCCCTAGGTTAGAGTCTCTAAAATCATGATTCACATTGCTTTTGTTCTTATCATGAGTTTCATGGACTACCTTGTCATCATTAGGAAGCCTTTCCTGCAACAACTTTGTCAAACCTTCCTTCAAACCTTCCATGTCTACTTTTACACCATCCATGTCCCTTTTTAAACCACCCATGTCCCCTTTTTTTTCTTTTAAACCATCCATATTAACATTCATAATTCCCAATTGATTTTTGGTTGCTCTTCGTGAGAGTGAAATTTGTTGCACTTGGTCTCGTAACTTTGGTATGTCATTTTGCATTTCTTCCTCTTCTTCATGCATCATAGAATAAATTTATGGTTGTTTACTCGATGTATCCATTTTTTCATTGTGAGGAATATTGGAACTAAATAATGATATCTATGCTTCACTTTTTCCTTTGAATCACTTCAAACTGTTTTTTCAAACAAAAATTATGCAAATTTAAAAAATACACACCTTTTTTTCTTGTTTTTTCAAGCTTGATCTTGAAATTGTTGTATGTCTGTAATTTTCCTCTCAAAGGTCTGAAATTTTGTCTTGTGATATCCCTTTGAGTCTTCTTTATAACACCACAATTCATACTGAGATTGGATTCTTCAAGGTGAAGTTATGTTAAATCTCCCACGATGACATGATTATGGGTTGGTTCAGTATAGATAACTTGTATGGACTTCCACATGTCACAATTTAGACATTCGGTCTTGAATTGTTTCCTCCAGAAACTAAAGTCTGTTTGATTTCAGGAAATTTTTACAAAATTTAAATGTGATGCTCGAATAGAAAGTTATGAAGATTTTCCCTAGGTCACTTGTTTGAGACTTAATTTTGGAGCATGCAAAAGCCCTAGATTCCTTGAACCATATATCAGAAAATATAGTGAACCAAGATTTGAAAATTTTACACGAATTTCATAAATATTTCAAATCCGTGTGGTAAATTTTTTGTCTACTAAAACATCGCATTAAAAATTTTATAGAGAAAATACCAAGATGGCCTATTTGAAGCGGAACCCTATGATCCAAAGCTCTAGTACCAAATGTTATACAACCAGATCACAAAAATAGAAGAAAAGATAGATCAATGACTTGAAAATAAGCCTATTTGAGGGGGACACCTCCTTTTACATCTCATAAATTAACAATTCTTAGATGATGCAAATGACAATACCTCTTTGGAATATATATGAGTTTAAAGGGCACATTAATAACAATAGTGGGCTTCTATGGGCCACAAAAATAACAATATGCGGGCTACATGGGGCACAAAAATAATAGAATGGCGGCTACACTAGTATTACTTGGACCTAACAAAGACAATGGCCAACTTGTATAGGTGTGTCTATTGGCCCCAGATGCAAGAACATGTAGCGAGGTTCATAAGGGAATGCATGCTTTGTTGTACCGCAAGCCTAGTAACAAGAAACAATGTCTATATAATCCCTTACCTATACTCACTTGTCCTTGGGAAATAATTTCCATGGAATTTGTGGGAGGTTTACCAACGACCAAGAAGGAGCATGACTACTGAATTTTGGTAGTTCACAAGTTCAGTAATAAGTGTATTTTGATGCCCTATAAAAACACCATGAGTGGATAGGATGTAGTGAACTTGTTCTTTGGAAAAGTATGGATGCACTTTCAGATACAAAAGAGCATCATTTTAGACAAGGATGTAATAATTATTAGTGCATTTTGGACTACATTTTGGGAGAATCTGGACATGAAGTTAAATAGGTCTGCAACGTTCCATCCATATACAGATGGGTATACAAAAGTAGTCAAAAAAACTTCAGAGAATATTTTGAGGGCCTACAATCATAAGCATTTCGAGACCTGGGATGAAAATCTGGTATGTATACAATAATACTATAATTGAGCAGCCCACGCTTCTACTGGTAAGTCCCCATTTGAAATGTGTTTTGGGTATTTTCCACCTTCACCTTTGGATATTGCATATGGGCAGCAAAGATGAGCGAGGGAGGACCTTACAAGGGATGCCTTAAAGGTAGAAATATTTGTAGAACATATCATGAAAATCCATATATAGGTACATGAGACACTACAAAAGTGATAGGAAAAATATAAGGTCAAGCATGGTCAGCACAGAATAGAGAATTCATTCAAGGTGGAAGATAGAGTATGGCTACAATTGAACGAGGAGAGGCTACAGGGTCTTGGAAAGAAAATAAAGGCTCTACATTATGGCCCATTTGAGATATTAAAAAGGTGGGAAATAATGTGTATAGACTTGGTATACCACCATACATGTGCATTTACTCAGTGGTGAATGTGGAGAATCCAAAACTCGATGACCCTTCCATGCTAGGTTAAGAAGAGGAACAAGTCCTACCTTTGTAGAGGATTTAGCACAATATGCTTAGACAAGTTGATAGAAGATACAATTTTTGAGAAGAGGTGCATAAATATAAGACAAGGGAAGCATGAGATTTTGTATATTGGGTTAATAGGACAATTCCAAGCAAAGCTAAATGGTACACTCGAGAGAAGGTGGAGGAAAAATTCCTCACCTCATTCAATAGAATATTTTGGGGACCAAATACTTTTAAGAATGGAGAGGTTTGATATGGATTGGATCATTATATTTTTTTTTCATTTATCTTGATTCAGAGTGGAAAAAGTGGAGGAATCAACTTACAATACCATTTTTACTAATGGGATCTAGTTTGGAAAATTAGGGACATAAACCATCTGGAAAAAATTTCAGGAATAAAATAGCTTTTTTTGCTACAAAACATATACCACTTTGGTGTTTCACCTTTTTTTCATAGTCCACATAGTACATTTCCAACACCACAAGAATCACCTCAATTAGAATCTGTATAAAAAATTTATGCTACTCAAAAGTTGACCTTCTTGTTTTGGCCACCATGATTCGAGAGGATGTCATGTCAGTCTCCATTATTCGTGGAAAAAGGGCTAGCCACATGTTCATGGTGAGGAATACTCTAGAAGAATTTGTATTGTAACTATATTTAAGAATTGAAAGAGTCAAACCTAACCACTATTAGGATATCCAATTGTGTTACAACAAGGCCATTAGGAAGAAAAGGAATTCCATTCTTTTCAAGTGCTTCTTGTTCTATAGATAATCAGAATAGCCAAGAGGATAGGGAGAGAACACATACAAATGATTTGTGCGCTATAGTATCCCATGGTCCATATGATTTACTTATTTATACTCACATCCATTTTCTATTTAGAGAAAGAGAGCAGAGAAGCCTCACCTTCCAATTGGGTTTTCTCCTAAAATGGTTTCTCACCTTCCAACTAGGTTTTCTCCTAAAATGGTTTCTCACCTTCCAACTAGGTTTTCTCCTAAAATGGTTTCTCACCTTCCAACTAGGTTTTCTCCTGAATGGGCTTCCTAGGTTATATATTGTGTCAATTGTGATTTGTAATTTTATTTTTTTTGTTATCTATGTTATCCATAATTATAATTTTTATGCAAACGTAATAAACAATAATTTATAGATAAATAAATCGTCATAGTGTATATTTCAAAATTTTAAGTATAATTTATCAAATATGTTGTGATGAACTATCCATTAAAATATCCACATGTTTTTGTGTATACAACAACCCCCATTTGTTTGAAAATAAATGGGGAACCTATTTGGATTTTTCATTTTCACTTATTTATTATCTTATGTATAGTATGAGAAGTTGAGTTTCTATTCATCTTTGTTCAAAATTACCCATTTCTCTTTAAAATCTTGTAAAATTTGTAAAATTTCATGTTTTAGTTGAAGGTTGGTAACAATAAATCTGACATGGTCATCAAGGTGGTGTTCCCTTACTTCCCCATATTCCTATGGGCATATTGTCCATGTCCTCATTTTTCACTGAATTTAAACTCACTGTTGTATTATGCTCAATTTGAATATGTTTAGAGTCTGCCCCAAATCTGCCCATCCAAGCTAGTGACAAACATGCACTATCATCGCATGTTTGGATCCCATATGCCTGGATATCCAGACATCCACCTATCCAGTCTTGGATGATCGAAAACCATCTTTACCACCTCTGCACCTCGGATGACTGGATTTCTCATTCTAATATGTTATCCAACCTTTCACTATAATAAAATCACTATGTACTCCTCACAAGTCGGATGGTCGGATCCCAAAATAATTTTATTTAATCACAATTTAAACTAATTAAAATGATTAACTAGTGATTAACATCAATCCAGTATCCGACCCTAGATACCTAGATCTTATCATCAAAATATACGGAATTGAAATAATAAGACTGACATTAATCATGATTTAGTCTCCTAGACATGCATTATAGTTAATTTATTGCACAAATTTCTTAATCATCTAATTTCTAATCCATGTTAAATATATTTTTGCAGGGGAAATGAGAAAGCATGAATAATCAAGAGATATCCCATGAAATTTGGATGCTAATTAAATTTCGTTGGAGAAGGCCTAGCTGACATCCAAATTGAGAAACCTTGATAACAACTCTACAACTAAGAATTTAATTTAGAAATTTGAGCACATATGTGCAATGGATCTATTATTAGTAGAACTATTTTATTTCATCATAATAATTAAGAATATTTGATACTAAGTTACAATCTATATATCCAACCACGTTCAATGAAGAAAGGGTCGGTAAGATGAATTTGTATTAATTTATGATTGGTATTATTTATTAGCTATTTTTGATCAATTTTGAAGACCTCAAGAGCTTTTCAATAAAGTTTTTGTCTTCAACCATCTTGCATTCAATATATTTCTATATGCATTTGTGATTTCAGTTGAACACGTAATCTAGATTTAATGAATCATTTCCTAACTTATGAATGTTAGAATACTCATCTTAATTCTATAATTAAAATAAGTATTATGCGATTATTAATTGATTTAGATGTAGAATATCTATTTCTTTTGAATTAACTGCCATTCTATCTAATGTTCATTCTTTCAAATTAAGTTATAGATTATCATAGTGACATTAATTAGTTTTTTTGGCTTTGTTTAAATAGGATTTAATGCTGATAGTTTATATTCCATAATAAACATAAATATAATCCATTTTACCTTCCTTGCTTTCGCATTGAAGTAAATTTTACTAGGTGGCCTAGCTAATCCCACATATCAGTTGAAGGAACTACCATATTCAACATTTACAATTTCTAGAAAGCTTGCATTTCGGGTATTTCTTTTCCTCCTCTTTGTTTGTAAGAACAAGTCCATCAAACACTGGTGAGCACCAGTATTGCAGCAATAATGTTGCAAATCTTAAGCTGCCTACTTTACTCTTATCAACCCGGTAGTTCATAACAAACTTGGAAGCGATGATGCTATATGCACAAGTACTAGTTCTTACTATAGGTTGTCACTTGGTCAGTCGGCGCAAGATCACTAGGAACTCAAGCCAACTTCTATGGATTCCAGAAGAATATCTATATGTGATGAAAGGAAAAAGAGAGGGATTACTCTACTGATGCTATTCTACTTGCAAAATGAAAGACTGAAATGTAAAGCAAACCAAGGAAATCCTAGTTAACCACTAATCCTACTTTTGCAGAAAGCACTATGAAAACCATGAAAAGAATGTATTTACCTACTCATGGAAGTAAGCAACATCTAACTAAGATGTTTCTAGAAGTAAATGAGCAAAAAACATCTTTTTGGATTTTTATGTATTTTTATGTGAATGTGTCATGCATCTAATTTATTTGTTTGTGAATGTGGCAGCGAATAGGTGGCGATGGAGGGCAGTTTTGGGACTTGAGAGGATGTAGGATGGTGTGGATGGGTCCTAGGAGGTCTCAGGTGGCCTTTTGGAGGCTTTTCCCACACTCAGCCTTCAAAAGAAAGCCTACAGGAAAATCTATAGGAGGACACATGAAATCTACAAAAGGAAAAACAACATTCTACAGGAGGCCTACAGGAGGAGGCCGAGAGAAGTTTTGGCTGTTTTGAGGGTGTGAGAGTGGGTGGAAAAGGTGAATTAAGGTTGGAATGAAGTGTTAGGGCACCTAGGGTCTACCAAGAATCATTAGGAGAGAGAAAGATGATAGGATCTGCTCGAGGAGAGAGGAAGGAATTCTATGGAAAATGCAGGAAACTAAGGTAGAATTGAGGGGAGACTTGGGCAACCTGTATGGCATGGATCAGATGGAGAATGGAATGGCTGATAGGCTAGCCTACTATTAGAAGATATCTGTTGCATGAACAACTAACAGGCAACCAATGAGATTAAGCAAGCAAGGAAATAAGTGTATCTAAAAAATAGAGTTTTTGCATCAAGTAAACTATGATCTATGAAAGGAAATGTTGATAACCATTGCAGGAAAATAAATCATGAAAGAGGACTATTGAAAATAAGGAAATGAGAATGATGAGGAAGTTATTAAGCAAAGCTAAACTAGACTATGAACCAACTAAGAAGCTGCAAACATTAGAGATCCTATGAATGAGGAAAATCTATGTTTTTGGGGCAGCAAGAGGGTCTTTGCCTCAAATCATGGTCCCAATGGTAGGAAGAGAGGCCAAGGCACTATTGCTAGCCTTTTGGATCTTTTCTTTATCACTACTTAATCTGCTATAGAAATCACAAATGAAAGCAAACTATTGAACCATCAAAAGAAACCTATTCTTAACCATGAAAGAAATACCTCTAACAACAATCTAATCTACAACTAAAACACAACATACAAATACAAGTAAAGAGGAGCTTGGATGCAAAGAGGAGATTGGATGCTTGGATTGGGCCCTAACCCAAGAGCTTCAGCCCTCTGAGGTAACTCAGTGCTAACTCAAAAAGGATTCCATCTTTATGTCCAAAATAATAACAAGATTACATGAACTATCAAAATAATAAGCTTAGAGTTGAGCAGAGTTTACATAACCAATACTCCAGCAAAAATCCAACAAAAAACCGCCCCTAGTGAGGCCCTAGGCCTCTCTATTTATACAAATTAAGCTGCCAATAGCTTCCTCAAAATCAGGGAGGATTGGCTCCTAAAACTCAAGATAATCATCAGTTATCCTCCACTTGCTCGGTTGCTTGCTAATGCATGACTTGGCTGCTTGTGCTCCAAGCTGCATGAAGGAGAATTCAAAGTGAGGAGTAATAAATGAGGGGTCTCCATCCTATAAATCCTCTCTTTTTTCCACTTTGAGTTATTGATGCCATTTGTCCACTGGATCCTTGACTTTGACCACAAAATTCATCAATAATTTGCATTAAACACATATTAGACCACATGGCATCATAACTAACTCAACTCACTCTATAAGCATGAATATAATTCGAAAATCACACAATAAGCTAAGAGAATGGTTGATTTGACTAGGTTAGGAGGTAAAATGAGCCCATATAATTACCCATTTATGAGGCTCATCATCACCCCCCTACTGAAAGTGTTGCTCATCCTCTGAGCAACTTAGTCCATCTCCTCATATTTTATGGCCTTAGTGGCCTCCCTAGCATCCCATGCTTCTGATGTGGTCTCCACTTCCTTGTCATAGAATCCTACCTTCCTGTCTACCTCTTCCCACTATTGTTGCTCTTCTTCTTCTTTTCTACCTTTTAGCATGCCTAGCAATGGTGGGGGACTCAATTTTATGCCAATCCAATTGACCTTAAACCTCTACATGGAGCACTTATACATGGGCACTCTCCTTAATGCTTCCCTCATCCTCATTGGGGAATGATATTCCCTGATCTGCAAACTGTGTGGTAAGGTATTCCATCTCCTCATACAGACATGTACACAGTCATCCCCAAGTAATCTTTCCATATCCTCAAAATGTGCAATGGATTGTGCTTGGTCACTGATATATCTAGGTGTAATCTGAGGATTATTTGCAAGCAGGTTATGTGTGCTGATGAGGGCCATGGGGTCTGATGGCTCAGCTCTGATCATTAATGGCTAATTCTACTCCTTTATCATCAACCTTCTTATTTCTAATGCCCTTAACTCTTCATGGTTCATCCATGAGGCCATGGCCATTAGTTGCAAGTCCCTTAGCATAAAATTGGGGTCCCACACATTCATGTCTATGAGGGCCATATTATGCAGGTAGAATTCTTCCATCTTTGCCTTATCTTCTGATGTGATTTGCTCACACAAGTCCATAAACTGCTTGTAATCTTGGAAAGGCATGGTGCCTCCTTGTGCCAAAGTCTTTATCTGAAATTGCAACCATTGGTCCTTGAGATACAGGCCATAGGATTTTGTTGGTTGCCTACATTGCAATGCCTCCATGGACCAACTAGCCATGCATTCCAGTTGGGTCTCTTTCTCTCACAGCTGCCTCCTTAGCAATTCATTTTCCGTTTCAAGTTGGCTTCTTGCAACTACTTCTCTGTGTGTGACAACACTTAACTCTCTACCCATTTCTCTGAGTTTGTTCTCCATATGGCCAATATCCTCAACGCCTTTGTATTTGGCTGTTTGCATCCATCTATGGGTCCTTATCCTTTCCATCTCTAATTCAAAGAATAGAGGGATTGCAAATTTTGTGGAATTATTCTTCCCCCCTCAAGAAGATTGTAGTAGGAGCCAAGACTGGGTTGGGGATCAGGTTCTTGTGCCTCTATTGTTTCCTCTTTTCTCTATGGCTGTCCTTCTACCCTTTTTTCAAGCTTTTGGGTCTCTTGTAGTTTTAACAGGGTCTCCTGTAGAATAGTCTATGCCTCCTGTAGCACTATTTTTGAGTCCTGTAGTTCTATTTTTTCTTTCCATGTGGGAGATCTAGGAGTCCCCCTTTCATAAGTGATAGGTGCCTTGGAAGGGGATTCTTTTCCTTGGGCAGAGGGTGAATCTTCAATAATAATTGGCACTTTAGAATAAGGTTGGGGTTTCCCTGTTTTGATTCTTATGCTCTTCCTAGCCCTGAAATACATAGAGGTCTAGCTCTTCCTCTTTTGTTTTGGCTTAATTGGTGTGTTGAGGGCAGTGAGAGCAGCTGTTGCGTCTCTTTCTAGGGTCTCAGGGGACACTTCTATCTTTTCTGCCTCTTTTTCTGTCTTTCTTTGCTCTGTTTCCTCCTACTCTATTTCTTTAGCTTTCTCCTCCTCGATCTTGGTTTCTTCCTTCTTCCCTTCTTGTTCTTCTAAATCCCCAACTGCTTCACCTTCTCCCCCTTTATGCTCTTCCTCCTCGCTACCAGTCGGACTGATATCATAGGTCAGGGTCTTTATGTCATCTTCAACTGTCATGTTTCTGAAGATTTCCCAAGCTATGGGGAGTGTGAATGTATGGAGGGATTCTTCCACTAAAATTTTGATTAACCCATGGTGAGTTAGCTGCTTTGAATTCCCTGCTTGAACTTTAATGCTAGAGTCAATGAGAGACTGTAGGAGGAAGTAGGGGATGCTGAGCTTCTGATGGGCTAGAGTGTCCATGACATACCTTAATTCATGCATGATTCTAAAGTGGTAACCATAGACAATGTTGTGCCTCCCCTCATAGGAAATATACTTGATTATTTGATAGCTAACCTCATCCCAAGGGTATGTTATGCTAGCTCTTCTTATGCCATTTTTATCTTCTACAGGGTTTCATTGTTTTGGAAGAAGTTTTTCTTAGCAGCTTGTCCAATTGGTTTCTCATCTTTGCTCCAAGGAAACCCAAGAGGAAGGGTAGTGACCCTATTGATAAATTCAGGGTTTATCTCCATGGAAAGGCCTCTGAAGGTGAAAGTGGCATGTGTTCTAGTGTGAGGGACGAAAGAGTGGGAAAATTCTTGAGCAATTTCCTCATCAAATCCTTGGAATATCTCAAAAAAGTTCATCCAATTTGCTCTTGTGAATATGTCCACTACTTGGGGATGTTCATGGAGCCTGAAGGAATTGGCGGGCTCCTTCCTCATAAGAAAACCTGTCATTTTGTTTATGCTTCTTTGGAAATCCAAATGTGGAGAAGGAGACAACATTTTTTGAAGAAAAACAGAGAAACAGAGAGATTTTGTTTTTTCAAGAAATAAGCAGAAATTATTCTATGTATTTCCTCCACCTAAAGGCTTTATTTCTTCCTCAAAATTAAACCACTGCTTGCATATTTTGATGTTCAATGGGGGTATGCATAGATCCTACCTCCTCAGCCTGAGAATTGTGTTGAAACCCATGTTTTCTCCCTTCAAAACCACTCACTAACCCTCCTATAGAACACTGTTGTCCCTCCTCTAGAATTCCTGTAGGTTCTTCTGTGGAACCTGTAAGTGCTCCTATAGACAATGCTGAGAGAAGGAATATGGAAGAGATCAATGGATAACTTACAAGGTTGTGGGGGCATGAGGAGATTGCAAGAGCGGAGTTTCGAGGAGAGAATGAAGGAAAAGATGGTGAGAGTGCTCGGGGAGGAGTACTTATTGCTTCTTATGGATATTTTGCAGTGATGGAGGGTGAGCTGGCCAAGTGTACATTGGCACCATTCAGACCGTTGGTCCCCACCTACCTTTTCATAATGGCCCTTTCCTCGTTATCATTCCTCATGATTGCATTGGAGTTCACACCGCCTCCACTACCTGTCCTTGACATCTCTCTTGAGTTTGACTGTGCGCACGTATGGGTGACATCTTTGGATGAGTGAAGTCAACTAGGTGAAGGTGGCCAAGTTAACTGGCCACCTTTCCCAAGTTCAACCTCAACCATCTCGTTGATGTTGCATGCTTCCTAATTATACAAATGCAAACGGAGGAGTGGGTTATTTACTTACCTGAGATCCGAATGTTTTTGCTATGAAGGTCGTGGCTCTTTCTCTCTGTTGCATGCCTTTGCTTCCTTTGATGCATGCTATCTACTTGCTAATGTGTGGCTATGCTTTGTGTAGGTTCCTTCCTAGCTGGATTGATCTGCATGTGTCTTCTTCAACCTTCATATTTTCACCCTCTTGCTGATGATGCTGAATTTTAATGGGATCAGTTGCTACAGGAATTCCTACAGGAGCTCCTATAGCTGCTTCTCCCTTTGAAATATCAGCTATTTTTTGTGCTTGGAGCTGTGTGGATGATGCCAAAAATGCAGATAGAGATGGAGAGGTAATAGGTAGGCGTCAGGTGAGGTGGATGGTGTTGTTTCCTTTCTTATTTTTTTGTTTTTTTTGTTTTTCTAAAAAAACTGTTTTTTCTATGTTTTTTCTTGGGCAAGAAGAAGAATGATGCTTGGGATGTGATGCAAGTCTGGAAGTGATGGCAAGGAGGTTTGAAGAATTTAGGAGGATTTATAGATCTTTTATGAAGCTTCCCTGCCCCTCAACTGCCTTTTTTATTCATTTCTAGCTCTCTATAATTCTTACAGGAGCCTCCTGTAGAAAACATGGTTTCTGGAAAAGAAGCATAGTGAGGTGGAAATAATGCGAAGAATGATGGAGAGAGGTGTGGGAAGGTAGGATAGGTGTTGGTATTGATTTCAGAACTCCCTTGGCGCCTTCTGTTGCTTCCTGTAGTCCTCATGCAATCCTGCAATGCGACTGGAAATTCATTTTTCTTTTTCTTAATTTATTTTGTTTTGAAAACAACTAGGGCACCTCAAGGAGGTTTTCACCCTAGTTGCCTGCCCTAGGCACCTCCAAGGGAGGTTTTCACCCAGGTATCTTATTTTTTTCTTCTCTTTTTTTTTGACATTACTAGGTCGCCTCAGGAGAGGTTTTCAACCCAATTATGGGACTCAAGTGCCTCATGGAGGTTTTCACTTGAGTCCTTATTTTTTATTGTTTTTTTTTCTTTTTCTTCAGTGAATGGGTGAAGTGGAGGCTAAGACACACTCCACTACCATTACTGTTTTATTCAAATCTTCAATGAACTCTCGCTTGGAGAGGGGTTTCTTGTAGACTTTCACCCGATGTCCATTTACAAGCATGGGGATGGCTTCATCATCAATGGTTCTGATCATAACTAAACCATTTTCATTGCATTTCTCCACAATGTAGGGTCCCAACCATATTGTCCTTAACTTGCCCTTGAAATCTTTATATCTTGAATCATAGAGTAGTGTCCAATCTCCCTCTTGGAATTGCTTCTCCTTGATGTTCTTTTCATGCCATATCTTTCTCTAAAGCTAAACTACCTCTGTATGGAGAAGGGCCTACATTATGTGTTCATCCAATCCATTGAGCTAGAGTAATCTTTCTTTCTGTGCATGGCTGAGGTCTAGGTCCAACTGGGCTGCCATCGTCAAGGTATTGAATTCAAATTCTATAGATAAAAAATCCTTCTTCCCATAGACCAGCTCATATGGTTTGAACCCTGTAGTGGTCTTCCATGTTGTGTTGTAGGCCCAAGTGGCCTCAACTAATCTGTCCACCCAATATTTTCTACTGCTGCTCACTACCTTTGTCAGGATCCCTTCCAATGCTCTATTAGTAACCTCTGCCTACCCATTGGCATGTGGATGATAAGGGGTGTAAATCCTGTGCTTGATTCTATGATGTGTGAGTAGGTATTCAATCAAATTGGAAGTGATCTAGCTGTCTCGATCTGTGACCAACTCTCTTGGATACCTGAACTTGTTAAATATGTTCTCTCTCAAAAATTCAGCTACTTTTTCCTCTGTCACTGCGTTGATTGCTTTTGTATTTGCCCACTTTGTCAGGTAATCGATGCACACAATGATGTATTACTTCTGCTTTGAAGGAGGGCTGATAGGACCTGCAAAGTCCATGCCCCACTTCTCAAATGGCTCAAGGGTCACTTGAGGTTACATGGGCATTTCATCCTTTGGAGTAGGTTTCCCCATCCTCTGACATCGATCACACTGGTTGGTATATTTCCTTACATCCTGATGAAGAGTGGGCCAGTAGTAGCTTCCTTGAAGTATCTTGAAGGCAGTTCTTTTTGCTGCAAAATGACCTCCACAAGGCCCATCATGACAAGTTAGGAGGATGTCAAAGACTTCCTCCTCCCTGAAACATTTTCTCAAGATCTGATCTAGGCTAAGTTTGAAGAGATTGCCCCCAATACAGGTGAAAGGGGCACTTTTCCTCACTATCTTGCTCTTCTCTTTTGAAGACATATGTGGTAGAAACTGTGCTGAAACCAAGTAGTTTGCTATATCAGCAAACCATGGAGAGAGTACTGAGATAGCAAATAGGTGTTCATTTGGCATTTGGTCATCCACCATTCTTTCTTCACCTGCAGGAAAATTTACTCTAGAGAAAAGTCAGCAACAACATTTTCTTTACCAGGCTTATCAATGATGGTCAAATAAAGTTGTTGCAGTAAAAGCATCCATCTAATAATGCGAGCATTTACATTTGGTCTGTTCATTAAATATCTAATTGCAACATGATCAGTGTGAACAAAGGTTTGATAGCCTATGATATAATGTCTGAATTTGTTTAAGGAATGCACAAAAGCCAGGAGTTCCTTCTCGGTCACCATATAGTTTAACTCTGCCTTTAACAAGTTTTTGCTTATAAAGTATATGGCATAAGGTAACTTTTCATCAAATTGTCCCAAGGCTGCTCCTATTTCTTTGTTCGAGGCATCTGTGTGAATGTGGAAAGGTAGGACCCAGTTCGGGCCTCTCAAAATTGGGGCAGTCACAAGTTTTCTCTTCAAGGCATCTAGGGATTCTTGACAGTTTTCCGACCATATAAATCAACACTTTACCTAAAAGACCAAACAACGAAGAGGCTAGCTTGCTGAAATCTTTAATGAATCTCTAGTAATACCCAGCTAAGCCTAGGAAACTTCTGACATCTCTCACCTTTTGAGGAGGTGGGACCCTTTAGATGATGGCACCTTTGTTGGGGTCCACTTGCAGTCGTTGTTGAGATATGGCATGACCTAGCACGGTCCCTTCAGTCATAAAAAATTCACATTTTTCCGGACTGAGGGATAGGTTCATCTCAATACACTTGTCTAGAACTCTCACTAGGTTAGATAAAGCTTCCTGAAATTCAAAGCCATAAAGAGTAAAGTCATCCATGTATATCTCTATTGCATCATGAACTAATTTAGAAAATATACGCAGTACCGCTATTTGGAAAGTGGCTGGAGTGTTACACAAACCAAAAGGAAGGACCCGGCTTGCAAAGGTACCCTAACGACAAGTGAAAGTGGTCTTATCTTGGTCTTCCGGGCTGACCTGAATCTGATTGTACCTACTAAACCCATCTAGTAAAGAGAACAACTTTTTCCCTGCCAGACCATCTAACACTTGATCTATGAAAGGTAAAGGAAAATGGTCCTTTTTAGTGGCATTGTTCAATTCCTGATAGTCGACACAGATTCTCCACTTACCATTTTTCTTTGGCACTAGCACCAAAGAAGAGACCCATTCACTGTCAAATATGGGAGAGATGAATCCTACATCAAGCAATTTCTGTAGTTCTTCCTTAACAATATCTTTAAGTGCTAGACTCATCCTCCTTTGAGGCTTCCTGACTAGCTTGAAATCCTCCTTGATGTATAGTTGATGAGTACATACTGAAGGGTGCACTCCCTTCATCTCCTTATAGCTCTAGGTGAAGGCATCTAGGTGTTTTCTCAGTAAGCTACACATTTCCTTGTCCTGGGAAGTGGATAGGGATGGATTGATTTTCAAGGTTATTTTTGGGCCGAACTCTCTATTCTTAACACAGAGAGAGGTGGAGTTGGCTACACAAAGATCAGTTGAGGGATTTTTTTGGGTTTCTCTTACTATGTCCTCTAAGGGCAATACACTGGGAGGTGGATCCTGAATCAAATTTTCAATCGTATCATCCTCATCTTGTTCTTTTCCCCCCATGGTGATTCCTAATGCACAAATCGGTGCAGAATAAACTTCATCCTCATCGTCCTCCTCCAACTAGAGAGGTAAATCATGTTCTAGCAAGGGTTGGTTAGGAGGATATAGGATTAACTACTTGGACATATGCCCGTTCTTTATGGTGATGTTCCGAGCTCGACAGCTAATGTAGGCATCGGCAGTAGCCAACTAGGGTCTTCCTAGAATGAGAGGATACCCAGTGAGCTTTTCATTTGGCTGGAGAACTAAGAAATCAGCAGGGTACTCCCAAGAATCAATGGAGACCATCACATCTTCCACAATCCCCTCAGGGGTCACGATGGAGCGGTCTGCGAACTGTAGCATGGTTGTGGTTTTCCTCAAGGAGCCCTGAAGGTTGATTTTGGGCATTGTGTCCTTTGTCATCACATTAATGGCAGCTCCTAGATCAATCAAGGCATGTGGGATCATGGTGCCATTGATGTGGACATCAACTACTGGGCTTCCAAGGTCTACATATTTTGGACAGATTACCTGCCCCAAAATCAGGTCGGATAGTTGCCCTATGACATTTATGGTTGGGGCATCTCTCTTGCACTTTCCTGGATGCTTAAAACAATTCTCTTTGATCAACCTATTGTAGATAGGAACATCTTTTATGGCTTGGAGAAGTGGTATCTTCACAGATGGATTTTTTAATTCTCCCAGGAGTTCAGTTTCTTCTGGGGTAGGCTGGACGGTTGCAGATAGTCTCTCAGGAAAGGTTGGATTTGCTTTAGGTTCTCTTTCCTCTTTATCTTCCTCAACATCCCTAGGTGTAGGCTGGCTATCTGGAAGAACTTTCCTAGATCACAAGTTAATTTCATGAATCTCCTCAACATAAGTCGGGCATGATGGTTCCCCATTATACACTTGCTGAGCCTGTCTATTGTTCGGGTTCGGATTTGGTTGGGTAGGCATTTGGGGTTGATTTGGTGGAGCAAGAGGTAATAGTTGTGGTTGGGCAGGTGGTGGAGGCAAAAGAACGGGAGGAGAGTTGTATTGGGGCCTCCACCCCTAATGAGCTGCATTCCACTAAGGCTGCGGCTAAGCATAGGATTGGAATGAATGGGTGGCTGGTTGGGCATGATATGGAGATGTGAAGGACCAAGGAGGAGGTGTGGACTAGGAAGGATGAGCAGGGGGGGCCCAAGAAGGTATGGAAGTGACTTGGTTGGGGTTGTAGTATGCCTGAGATGTCCCTTGCATCCCCTGCTGATATGGTCTAGGTCCATGTGGCCTCCTTTGGTTTATGTAATAGAGTTGTTCAGTGACTCCCTCAGCCCCTTGATATATAGCTTTAAGTCCAGGTAAGGAAGGGCACTTGTCTGTAGAATCATTATCTTCACAGACTGAACAAACCTCCATAGAGTTCAATGGGCATTCATTCCTAGGATGCCTCCTAGTGCATCTAGGACAAAAAATGGCCAAAGCCCTCTCTTCTTCCTCTTATTTCCTTTTGATATGTAAGGTATCCATTTGCATGGCAAGAGTCTGCAACATCTCACTCTTGAAGACTTCCAGCATGTTTCCAATTTCTCCTTTAATGGATGAGCTAGAGGAAGAGATACTGGCTATGGGTTGACTCCCCCTACCTTTCTTTCTCACTACTCTAGAATGGTTTCTAAAAACATTCTTTATGTCCTCATAGGATAGTTGGTAGATGTCTCCCCAGTCAGGAGATGGAGGGTCTCTAAGAGGTCTTCCCGAATTCCTCTGTGTAGGACCATCTTCAGAGACTCAGGGTCAAGTGTACACCCAACCATTTTGTAACTGAGCTGGAACCTCTCCTCATAGTCTTCTAGGGACTCATCACTTCCTATAGTCATTTGGAAAATTTCTTCTTTAGTATCTTTTGACCTACAATAGTCTCGACACTTGGTGTTAAAGGCTTGCTACATCTGAGCCCAAGTTGTGATGCTATTTCCAGGTAATCCCATGAATCAGTGCAACGCTGCATCCTTGAGAGTAGAAGGGAATAGTTTCAACTTTTGCTCATCTTCTCCATAGTCATAGGTTCGACAGATAACAACAAACTCAAACAAGAAGGTTTTTGGATCTTCTGTAGTCAGAACATGGAAATGAGGTAGGGCGGAAGGGCTTATATTCTTCATTTTGGTGTCCCCATTGGTCTCCCAAATGGGAAAGGTACCCTCTATTCTTTCTCCATTCCCCCTAACATTTCTGTGTTCATCCATTGGCTCCAGAGGAATGTTTTCTTCTTCTTCTTCCCCTATAATTTCTTCAAATATGTCAGGCTGTTCACCTAAGGGTTCTTCTTGATCGTAGCCACCAAAGAAGAGAGAAGGTTGGCTGTGTGAAGCAGTGGGGTGTTGGGCAAAAATTTTCCTGAATTATCTCTATTCCATTGAGGCATGAAAGGAAATATTTTTTGTTGGTTTTTGTTTCTTTTTCCCCGCACTAATAGTACCTTCAAAACTGAAATTGATTGAACAAAATTGCAACTAACTGAAATGAACTTGCTGAAATGAAATTGCAGAATTGAAGAGAAAAGCAAAAGAAATGTAGAACTAAAAGCAATGAAATGACTAATCTACTTTTGCTGAAATGGAAATTGTAGAATTGAACAGGAAAGTAAGGAAATGTAGAACTGAAAGAAAGGAAATGACTATTCTACTTTTGCCGAAATAAATTATTAGCATAATGTTGCAATAGAAAATAGAAGAAAGAAATAGTCACAGAATACTCTAATGCTTCCCTGACAACGATGCCAAAAAGTGGTGAGCACCAATATTGCAACAATAATGCTGCAACTCCTGGGCTGCCTACTTTACTCTTATCAACTCGGTAGTTCGTAACAAACTTGGAAGCGACGGTGCTATATGCACAAGTACTAGTTCTTACTGTAGGTTGTCACTTGGTCAGTCGGCACAAGATCACTAGGAGCTCAAGCCAACTTCTATGGATTCCAGAAGAAGCTCTATATGTGATGAAAGGAAAAAGAGAGAAATTATTCTACTAATGTTATTCTACTTGCAGAATGGAAGACTAAAATGTAAATAAAACCAAGGAAATCCTAGTTAACCACTAATCCTACTTTTGTAGAAAGCACTATGAAAACCATGAAAATAATGCCATTAGCTACTCAAGGAAGTAAACAACATCTACCTAAGCTATTTCTGGAAGTAAATGAGAAAAAATCATATTTTCGTATTTTTATGTATTTTTTATGTGAATGTGTCATGCATGTAATTTATTTGTTTGTGAATGTGGCAGTGAATAGGTGGAGATGGAGGGCTTTTTTGAGACTTGAGAGGATGTAGGATCATGTGGATGGGTCCTAGGAGGTCTGAGGTGGCCTTCTGGAGGCTTTTCCCACACTCGGTCTTCAAAAGAAAGCCTACAAGAAAATCTACAGGAGGACACAGAAAATCTACAAGAGGAAAAACAACGTTCTACAGGAGGCTTACAGGAGGAGGCCGAGAGAAGTTTTGGATGTTTTCAGGGTGTGAGAGTGGGTGGAAAAGGTGAATGCATGTTGGAATGAAGTGTTATGTCACCTAGGGTATACCAAGAATCATTAGGAGAGAGAAAGATGATAGGATCTACTCGAGGAGAGAGGAAGGAATTCTATGGAAAATGTAGGAAACTAAGGCAGAATTGAGGGGAGACTTGGGTGACCTGTAGGACATGGATCAGATGGAGAATGGAATGGCTGCTAGGCTAGCCTACTATTAGAAGATATATGCTACATAAAATACTAACACGAAACCAATGAGATTAAGCAAGCAAGGAAATAAGTGTATCTAAAAAACAAAGTTTTGCATCAAGTAAACTATGATCTATGAAAGAAAATGCTGATAACCATTGTAGGAAAATAAAGCATGAAAGAGGACTTAAGCAAAGCTAAACTAGACTATGAACCAACTAAGAAGCTGCAAACACTAGAGATACTATGAATGAGGAAAATATGTGTTTTTGGGGCAGCAAGAGGGTCTTTGCCTCAAATCATGGTCCCAATTGGAGGAAGAGAGGCCAAGGCACTATTGCTAGCCTTTTGGATCTTTTCTTTATCACTACTTAATCTGCTATAGAAAGCACAAATGAAAGCAAACTACTGAACCATCAAAAGCAACCTATTCTTAACCATGAAAGAAATACCTCTAACAACAATCTAATCTACAACTGGAACACAACATACAAATACAAGTAAAGAGGAGCTTGGCTGCTTGGATTGGGTCCTAACCGAAGAGCTTCAGCCCTCTGAGGTAACTCAGTGCTAACTCAAAAAGGATTCCATCTTTATTTCAAAAATAATAACAAGATTACATGAACGCTCAAGATAATAAGCTCGAAGTTGAGTGGAGTTTACATAAGAAATACTACAGCAAAAATCCAACAAAAATCTGACCCTAGTGAGGCCCTAGGCCTCTCTATTTATACAAATGAAGCTACCAACAGCTTCCTCAAAATCAGGGAGGCTTGGCTCCCAAAACTCGAGATAATCATCAGTTATCCTCCGCTTTCTTGGCTACCTGCTAATGCATGACTTGGTTTCTTGTGCTCCAAGCTGCATGAAGGAGAATTCAAAGTGAGGAGTAATAAATGAGGGTGCTCCCTCCTATAAATCCTCTCCTTTGTCCACTTCGCGTTATTACTGCCATTTGTCCACTGGATCCTTGTCTTTAACCACAAAATTCATCAATAATCTGCATTAAACACATATTAGACCACATGGCATCATAACTAACTCAACTCACTCTATAAGCATGAATATAATTCGAAAATCACACATTAAGCTAAGAGAATGGTTGATTTGACTAGGTTAGGAGGTAAAATGAGCCCATATAATTACCCATTTATGAGGCTCATCAAACACCAACATAGTGGGAGAAAAGCTTATATATATATATATATATATATATATATATATATATATATTAAATTAGTACTTAGAATTAGGATTAGGTTAAATTAGGTTAGTTATACATTTAGCGTAGGTATATTAGTTTAGGACACAACAATTGAGCCAAATACTGGTGAGTGCCACCACACCAAATGAATAAGGGTGTTCATTTGGCTCATATCTCATCATCTTACCATCCTCAATCTTATGGGAAAATTGAGATTGTGATTAACTATCTAGAGGGATATCTATGTTGTTTTGCATCTTATAAACAGACACAATGGGTCAAATGGTTTCCCTTGACAAAATGGTGGTACAACCCATCCATATTTCATCAAAAATACCACCATTTATGGCACTTTATGGATATCATCCTCCATCCATCACATCACACTTAAAAGGGAATACAAAGGCTAAAGCAATAGAGAACTTCATAAAACACCAACAAGAGTAGGTTTTCAAACTATTGAAGAACAACTTGGTTATGGCATAAAATAGGATTAACAACAAGTAGATCAACGTCATAGTGAAAGGGAAGTTGAAGTGAGGGATTGGATAATTTGTGAGACTACCAACATATAAACAAATGTCCCTCGAGTAACAAAAGAAGTACAATAAATTATCACTAAGGTATTATGGCCCCTATAAGGTGTTACAAAGGATTGGAAGTATGGATTACAAATTGGAGTTGTTTCCATCTTCACATATACATCTAGTCTTCCATGTTTATTCCTTAAAGAAGGTAATTGATGAAAAAGTCTCAAAGAACATTATTCTACCAAATATTAATGAAGGGAAAATAATACTAGTACCAGAAAATTTATTGAGAACAAGGACTAAGCAGTTGAGAAATATGGAAGAAGTGACACAGGGAGATGAGTTGTTCATGCTAAATCACCCATGAATATTCCATTGTTGAGGACAACACTTATTTGAATGGTAGGGGCATACTAAGACCTATATTAACCCCATGGTAGCCCTAATCCCAATTTGTTAGGCGGATAAATTCCTCTTGCTGATAAGAGAAATCTTCGTAGATCCTAAAATGAAACTAGAAACAAATAGAAAATCAAGCTAATTCCTTCCCTGAATCTATATTTTCTTGAATCATAAGCTAACAAGGTGAAAAATGGAAATTCATACCTTAATACGACATGCTTGATGAAGATATCCCTTTGTGCTTCAGTGCAGCTCCTCGATGCTTGAATCTAGTGTTGCACAAATGGAAACAACAAAGGATCAAATGCATATGTAGCATAAACAATTCAATAATTCAAACTAGTGATCAAGGAGACTATTAACAAACATCATTCCGATGGAATAAATATTTGTAGAAAATATTTCATATGGGCAGCAAAGAGGAGTGAGGGGGGACCTTACAGGGGATGCCTTAAAGGAAGAAATGTTTGTAGAAAATATCATGCAAATCCATATGTAGGTACATGAGACACTGTAAAAGTCATAGGAAAAATATAAGTCCAAGCACAATCAGAATAGAATAGAGAATTCATTCAACTTGGGAGATAGAGTATGGCTACAGTTGAACAAGGAGAGGCTATAGGGTCTTGGAAAGAAAATGGAGGCTATATGGTATGGACCTTTTGAGATACTATAAAAGGTGGGAAATAATGTTTGTATACTTGGTCCACCACCATACATGTGCATTTAATCAGTCGCGAATGTAGAGAATACAAAAATTGGTGACCCTTCCATGTTAGATCAAGAAGAGGAACAAGTCCTAATTTTTGTAAAGGATTTAGCACCATATGCTTAGACAAGTTGACAGAAGATAAAAAATTTTAGGAGAGGTGCATAAATACAAGACAAGGAATGATGAGCTTTTGCAAATTGGGCTAATATGAAAATTCCAAGCAAAGCTAAATGGTACACCCAAGAGAAGGTGGAGGAAAAATTCCTCACCTCATTCAATAGAAGATTTTGGGGACCAAAAGCCTCCAAGTGCGGGAAGGTTTGATATGGATTGGATCATTATATTTTTTTCATATATCTTGACTCATTCAGAGTGGAGAAAGTGGAGGAATAAATTCACAAGACAATTTTTACTAATGGGATCCAGTTTGGAAAATTGGGGTCTTAAAATAATCCAACAACATTTTCACGCATAAAATGGATTGTTGTTCTACAAAACATATCCACTTTGGTGTTTCACCTTTTCATCATATTCTACACATAGCAACCTTTCCAACAATGCAATAATTGCCTCAATTGAAGTCTGTATGCAAAATTTATGCCACTCAAAAATTGACCTTCTTATTTTGGCCACCATAATTGAAGAGGATGTCATGTCAACCTCCATTATTCATGGAAAAAGGGCTAGCCACATGTTCATGGTGAGGAATACTCTAGAAGAATCCATATTTCAACTATATTTAAGAATTGGAGTCAAATCTAACCAATATCAGGCTATCGGGTTGTGTTACAACCAGGCCATCAGGAAGAAAAGGATTTCCATTCTTTCCAAGAGCTTCTTATTCTATAGATAAGTAGAGTAGCCAAGAGGATAGGGAGAAAACACATAGAAATGATTTATGCATTGTAGTATCCCATGGGCCACAATATTTGCTTCTTTATACTCACAACCATTTTCTATTTAGAGAAAGAGAGCAGAGAAGCCTCACCTTCCAACTGGGATTTCTCCTAAAAGGGTTTCTCACCTTCCAACTAGGTTTTCTCTTGAATGGGATTCCAAGGTTACATCATGTGTCGATTGTGATTTGTAAGTTTTGTTTTTGTTGTTATCCATGTTCTCCATAATCTATATTTTCATGCATACCTAATAAACAGTAATTTATAGATCCATAAATCTAAAGAGAAATAAACCCTCATAATGTAGATTTCAAATTTTTAAGTATAATTTATCAAATATGTTGTGATGAACTATCCATTAGAATATCCACATTTTTTTTGTATACAAAAACCCCCATTTTTCCAAAAATAAATGGGGACCCCATTTGAATTTTTTTATTTTCACTTATTTATTGTCTTATGTATAGTATGAGAAGTTGAGTTTCTCTTCATCATTGTTCAAAATTACCCATTTATCTTTAAAAGCTTGTAAGATTTGTAAAATTTCATGTTTGAGTTGAAGGTTGGTAATATTAAATTCGCCTTGTTCATCAAGGAAATGTTCCCTTACTTCCCCATATTCCCTATGGGAGGATTTTCCATGTCCTCATTTTTCACTGAATTCAGACGCATTTTTATATTATGCACAATTTGAATATATTTTGAGTCCACCCCAAATCTGCCCATCTAGGCTAGTGATAAACATGCACTATAGGGGCATGTCTAGATCCCAGATCACTGGATATATGAACATTCATCTATCTGGTCCCAATGATCGCAAACCATCTTTACCCCCTCTACACCTCATATGACTTGATTTCTCATTGTAATATGCTATCCAACTATTCACTATAACAAAATCACTATGTACTCCTCACACCTCGGATGGTCGGATTCCAAAATAAGTTTATTTTAATCACAGTTTAAACTAATTAAAAGGATTAACCAGTGATTAACATCAACCCAATATCGAGATTTCATTGGAAATTTTTACTCATTTCATTCATTGGACCCCAAATACCCAGATCCTATCATCCAAACATAGGGAATTGAAATAATTAGACCAACTTTAATCATGATTTATTCTCCTAGACTTACATTATAGTTAATTTGTTGCATGTGTTGTAGTGTTTTCTTCTCAAAGATGTACGAAAAGAGCCCACTTAAGATTATGGATGACAAACAATCTCAGCAATATAAATGGTTGCTAAACATTGTAGATCTGCAGCAACTGATATAAACCAAACCTGCCAAAATTATGATCTATGCCACAATCATAGTTAAACAACAAAAAGAAATAGTAATAACTCTAATCGTCCAATGGAAAACATATATACAAAGAGTAGTTTTATTATAACACCTGTGAAGGGAATAAATAATTGTTACCAACCCCCTCTATGGGATGGGTTCTTGGCTATCCTCAAATGTCTTCAGCTTGTGTAGTGTCTCTCTCCTCTATAATGTGCAAACCCAACAAAAATATGGTGTGCGACAATGAAAATAATCAGAGTTACAACAGTGAGTGCAACAATGAAAATAAGCAAAAGTGAATAATGAATAGAAAACCATTCTATTTATAACAAAATATTGAGTTATCCTTGAATAATGAGCAATAATAAAATATTATTGATCCCATTCTTGGAATAACCACCTGGAATATTTTATTATATTTGTTTAGGAGGGAAAAAGTATTTAAACTTTTATTTAGAAATAATAAATAAATAAATGATTTATTTATCCTCTCAAGGAAATAGTTAAGGAATAATAAAAAAATAATGATTTGTTTAATTATTCCTAAGGGATTTTTTCAAATTTGACAAAGAATAATAATTAATTAGTGATTAATTGATTATTCTTAGGGAAAACTAATATAATTAATGATTTATCTGTTTATTTTTCATGATTGGGTCAAATATGGCAAGGAATAATATTTGAACAATGTTTTAATTAATTATTCCTAGAAGAAAATCAAATAAATAGTGATTTATTTAATTATTCTTCATGGGTTTAACTATAAATTACTTAACAAAGGTGGTTTATTAAGTAATTTCTCACAGTGAAAGAAATTTTACTATGGTAAAAATGGCTTTACATGGTGTACTTCGATCCATCTAGTAAAATAGGCTAGATGATCAATTTTTTGGTGATAACAAATTGCCCCAACGTATGAGTGTTAGGAGAAACACGTATGACTGAAGTACGTTGTAAAGACATAATCACTAGACAACACAGGGGAATCAGAGAGAGAGAGAGAGAGAGAGAGAGAGAGAGAGAGAGACCAATAAAGTTGAATTGAAAGAGGATAGGAACAAAGGGGGCAAGACTAATGCAAGTCTCCTTTTATGTTGTGGTACCAGACCTCAATGAGGTGGGGGAGGCATATCCATACTCGCCGAGATAACTTAGTACAAAAATAATGGTTATCCCAGAAATATAAAACTGAGGAATGAAGTACATGTTGAATAGTACATGACATGCTGGCATAACAGAGCCATAAAATAATACAATGTGTCCCGTGTACATAATGCACCTAGAAAAACATGAGCCAAGACTGAATACAATAATATCTGAGTATATGAGATACAAATCCCCTTCCCTCAACAAGAATGGGTGGGAGGGAGGGTAGAACAACCAGAGAAGCCCTGATGAACAAGGGAGGGCTCTACAAAACTGAGTGGATCATCTAGAGGAGATGTGCATGCTATGAACACTTCAATCGGTAAGAACTGAACCCATCAACTCTGTGGAATTGCATCTGAGGCTGTAGCATAATATGAATGCGTTCGAGCATGTGGGGGGCTACCTGAAGGGCCACCCCCTCATGAGATCTGAAACATCTCACACACACCTGAGAATCACCAATACAATCTGCTGCACCATTATACCATTAAATGTATGAATCACGAACATGAAATGACCAAGTCAAAGGGAAATAATGAGTCCCTCTACTCGATCCAAGGTGCCAAACAAGAATGGGAGCTAGAACCAAGATACACCTCCCTCTAGGCCGTTCTTCTAGAATAAATGAGTTGATGTCGACAGAATAGGCCTGCAATAGGTGAGGCAATGAGAATTCTCAACTAAAGTATGAGGGAAAATAGTAATGTGACTGATAGATTGACACCAGGGATAATGGGGAAAATGTGGGACTAAGGGACAAAAAGATGACTACCCTTGTTAGAGCATAAAGTGCATGGTTGACTTGGCAACAACTGACTCAACTCCGGAGGGGATGGGGACAATATGACTGGAGGAAAAAATGGGCAACACAGGATGAATAGTATGCAAATATGGATGTAATGTTGTGACATGATATAATGGGACATGAAATAGACTCCAAGAATGCAAGGGTGACTTATCGCAGATGCTTTGAACAAGGGTGACTCGATGACGCTGCCACACGGACTAGGCCCAATGGGGACCATAAAAGCATGAGTAAATGATGGTTACTCATGATGAAAATTGACATATGGTGCAACAAATTTTAAGAGAAAGTGGACCTCAAAGTACAAGTGTCACTTTATAATGAAATTCGATTTTGAAAGGCGACGAAGTGACCTTTGTTGGAAAAATTAATTCCTGGTGAAGTGTTAAATCATCAAAAGCTGAGGAAGACCCATTATAGAGCTCGATGAGAGATTTCCAACAACATTGAAAGTTCATCAAACAGAGCTACGATCTATTCTCAATGTGTGACAAAAAAACTATGGGATTTCTAATAAAACAGAGTTTTCCCTTCAATTTGAGAGGAGGAGAAGGCCCTAAATCTTGTGGAGATCATAGCGAACAAACCGACCATCAGAATCGGGGTCTGCAACTTTCAGGCTAGTGGCCTTACTTTTCGAAACATGGCCTTAATGATTCTTGGAACAATGGTTCTTGTTGAGAATTAAGGGAAGAGGGAAATGAGAATGAACTACTAGAGGAGGTCTAGAATCATCCTCATCCAAGAAGTCAAGCATGGGGAATATGTGGACATAGAGTAGAATATTTGAAGATATGGTATCAAATGTCTACGATATGTGATATGCATATGGCTTGCCGAAGGGGCTAATAGGACAAATTATCCAAGGAATGGGAGGAAAATCGACCATACCTAGATCTAGTGGGATCTAGGCCGAGACTTATGTTAATCAATTGAGAAGATGGCTAGGGGAAAATCGTCATTCCCCCAAGCATGGGATAATGATCTAGTATGAAAAGGTGGGAATGATGCCCCCTAGCAGGAGGATTTTGTGGAGTTCCATTGTGTTCTGAGTGCTTAAAAAAGGGATTCAAGCATCTCGGCCCAAATTGGCACAAGATGCTCCAAAGGAGATGCAGGGGTCTATGTGCCCCCCAGTATGCTATGGGCATATCAGATGTATTTAGAGTGGTGTACTCCAAACACTTGTATGATACATAATATGATTTTTCATTTTTAGATGACAATGATGGTTCGCCATTTGTTTTGTTTATGGTTATCTTCTATGGTATACATGTGATAAATGCCAATCTAGAATATTGTTTGCAATGGCATCTAAAAAGTTATTTTGGGCTCTAGGAACATGACTGAATGTAATGGTTACGAATTCACATACCAAATGCTTAACTCGTAGATATTTTCTAAATAGGACTTGGTTATGCACATGATACACACCATTCAATTGCATGAAAAGTAGCAAGGAATATAAATGAATATGAAGATGAAGGATGCGATGAGCAAAGAAATCAACTAACAAACCTATCATGACATCATATTTGACCTAGTTATTGGTGGCAAATCCAATGCACATGCCATTTGAAAGGACTAGCATATGCAAGGGGGGAAATGGCCGAAGCTGTCGAGGCTAGATTCCAGGAGAAGTGACTCGCATAGTTAGCATGAACGATATATGGTGTGGATGATGGATCCATCTTAAAGGTGAAAAATACAATGGATGAGATGATGCAATATACCTATCTTCATGGCAGAAAGAAAGACATGCAAATCAAAGGGATGTGTTATGCGCAAAATTTCTTGAGGTAGAGCGCACTAGGAGAATTAGGGAGGAAATGGCCTTCAAAATCCTCCAAAGAATATGTCCCCTTGCCTATGTGGAAGGGTGATCAGGGGTAGACATAGCTTCCACGGTGTCCTCATCGAAATGGAAGATTGGTGGATGGGAGGAAGACTGACTACATGATGCGGTGGCGTTACCTAGTGCATCAACCTAAGAAAGAAGGTTCACATATGCATCATCTGGAATGGTAGACGATGAGTTGGTAGATGGAGGATCTATGGATGTTGAGACCTGGGATTCTATTGAAGGAGGTTCAATAGAAGCACACGCAGAAACCTTAGAAAGGTTTGTCTTCGAGGAACTCAAGGATGTAGACATGTAAAGGATATGGCCCGTGTTGTTCGTCATCTCGACTTCTGGGGGAGGGAAAATAAAGGTAGGACCAGAGTTCCCTTGTTCTGGTTGACTAGTGGTACCAAAATCCACGGGCAGAGGAGTACATGATCCACTACGAGTGGCCTCGTATTTTGGAAGCACTTCAAGGTAGTCACGAAATTCATCGAGATGAGGGAAATAATGGAAATAGGTAACATGATGATCACACAAAGCACAAGGGTGATTTGTGTGAAACGTTTTGAGTTTCTTGGGTGGACCTAGGAAGTTAACATGGACTTCAGGGATATTTGACTCAGGGAACATTTCATGAACCAAAGGTTTGAGATGAGGAAGTTTAAGACAATTATTGGTGGCATGCCCAACAACTTCACACAAAGCACTCAGATGTGACGGCTTTGGGGCTTTGGGGACTGGAGAAGCTTGGGGAGCCTTGTCCTTAGGTTCTCTCCTGTCAGCTTTGGTGCCCAGTCTAGATGCTTTCGCAACAGAAATGGGTTCCAGTTGAGGTTGCAGTAGAACTGAAGCAGTGACAGGGGTCATAGGGACCGGTTGAACCGAGGTCAAAACATGATAAGTTCTTAGCTAACCAGGCAGAGTGCTTGATGGGGGATCAATGTACCATATTTGGATCCCAAAAGTCACATTAGGGAGGACCAATGAAGCCATGAGAGGGACAAAAAAGGTTCCCGAAGAAGGAAACAAGAAAACTATCTGTCTTGCAGGGAAATGTCCCGGTGGAATAGCTCCTAGATGGTTAAGACCTTAAGGAACAATTCTTGGTGGGAACACAGGAGAGGCACCCACAAATGGAGGAGGTCTTGGGTGGGTGGATCCGAATGACTCGAATGAGATGGTAATAATAGAGTGCCGAGGAGCTTGTTGTTGATCATAGGTATTGACCTCGTCAGAATCCGTCATGAGGATCTGGTAGTCACCAGGACCAGAAGGTTGGGGGGAATGGACTGTTTGACCTGGATGAGGTTGAGTAGTAACAAATACTTTCTGAGGGAAAGGATTTGTGAGAACTTCCATTGAGATGGTGCAAGATTTTGAGGCAATCGTTGACCTCTAGAAGCTACTTGAGCTTCCCACATTTGGCGCATCTGGGGTAAGAGAGGACACTCATGTGTATAATGGCCATGTACACCACAACATGCACAAGGCTTGTTCATATGAATAGCCTTGTTCTGCTTGGGCTGGATGCCCTATTGCTAGTTGTTGGTGTTAGGTTGGTTCCCTTGGGGTTCACTAGGTTGATTACCTTGATTACCCTGGTTACCCTTGTTACCCTTCCTCTTATTATTTTTCTTCAAATTTTGGGGATTATTCACACTCTGCTACGTAAACATCTGGCCCTGAGGGGGTGGTGGTTGCTGGGGCTGAGGATGCATGGGAGGTTGTGGCGCTAATGCTTGAGGGGATGGAGCGCTAGGTTGTGCATAAGGTGGAGCAACAGTTTGGTAGATAGTTTGGGGCCCTAAAAACATGTTGCTAGAAGGAGGGGCATAAGTGTTAAAGGAACTGGTGCCCCCCTGCAGATAGCCATAACTTTTTTGAGTATATGGTGAACGGTGTGAAAGGATTCCAATGATACCGTCGGCAGTGTGAGATACCCCTAGTGCATTAACACTTCCAAGATGAGGGAGGTCTAGAATGATGGTATAGACATAATCAGATTGCGCATAAATCAGGTCATATCTCAGGGCGGTTTGGAGGGCTTATTCCTCTGTCTGAGGAAAATTGGACGCGACATCTTGCACAATGGGGGATAAAAGGCTCTTAAGAAACCAATCTAGATAGACACGGTCTTTGGAGGGCGGGGCATGGCATGTGCTCCTCCTTCTACGCCACTCTTGAATATGGTCGAATACGCGAGTGGAAGAGGACTAACGGAATGAGGTCAATAGCTCCGTACCAGTGTCGTACCGGAGAGGTAACTGGAAATTTGAAAGGAATAGTTTAGCAAGCATCATGAAAGTGAAATGAGATGCGGAGGGATGGTCTACATACCATTTTGCAGCATCTCCAGTGAGCGTGCATTGGAATATTTGAAGATGAATGGAGTCATCGGTTATGGATTTGGATGAACACCACATGTGGAATGATCGGACATGGTTGGTAAGATCCTCTCCAGCATTACCCTCAAATTTTAGGATGTCTGAGGGAAGCTTAGTCGACATAGAAGGCCAACTAGCATCGTGGTGTATGGGGTCATTTATCAACTGGCTAAAATCTGGTAGACTTAACCCAACCATAAAGGGCAGCATGGGGGCTGCCAGAATGGTTGCTGAGACTATTCCACTTGATGTGACCACCGGGATAGAACCGGAGCCAACACCAGGTTGGGTTCCTGCACCAGTTATAGGTCCAAACATGGTGACGATATGCGCTGAAGGAGGCTCAGAATCAGATGAACTGGGAGAAGAGTCAGTGTGGGGACTCGAACGGCTATGAACTCGAACCCGATGGGGAGGGGTAATACACCCAAGTGGAAACTCAGGGTGAAGGCCTAATAGTCTCCATGACAAACACCTTGGTGGCATGTTTAAGGCCCAAAAATCGGCTCTACAACAAGGGGGATAACCAACCAGTCTGGACCTTGAAAGCAACTCCTTTTCCATTTAGAATAGTGGCTCTGACTAGGGGTGATGGGACCAGTTTCCCAATTTGTTTATAATGGTACACTAAGGGGATGATGATTTTCTTTTTAAAAGGTTTATGGGGAGAATGCTTTATTCTAAATCTAATCTAACATATGTAATTTTATTCTAAGGAAGGAAAACATCTAATTTTAAACTATCCTGCGAGTAACCATTTTTTTATGCAATGTAAAATAATTTCTAACAACGGTTGGTAATAAAAATCAAACAATCACTACGAAAAAAGAGTACATTAAAGATGATTGTTTCATATAAGAAATTAGTCGAAACAATTATGATAAACACATCGCATAATAATTCATTCATACACTTAGCATAAAAAGAATAGTTATCACCATACAAAAGTGCAAAAATGATAACTGAACATTCAGACTTTCATATATAAACAACTAAAAATATTATATCACTTGGCACATAAGCAAAAAGTATTAAGAGATAAAAGTACCATTGATAATAGGTCCTGCTCATGAGCTTTGCCAATATAGATTTATCTTCAAATAATTCAATATCCACTAAGAGTATAAAAGTGCATTTTAGTAGCAGACATTAAACTCAGATATAAATAAATATCGTTCCATTCATTTATCAAAACCTCCTCAGTGGGGGCAAAAGTGCACGTTCTGAAGAATTGTTTTTGACAAATTTTTGGACCCCTCTCTAAATGCATGAGAGGGGTTTAAATACTACTCTAATGAAAACTAAAAATAGTTATTACAAAAATAGATGAGGAAGTTCAAAACAACCATCCTCATTTTACGAAAAAATGAACTAAAATTAAACTAAAATTGTACCTATGCTGAATCATGTATCTGTTCTTTTAAGTTGAAAATGTCCAGCATGGGCTTCAGGAGTGTCAATTGGCCGACTTTAGCCTTCAATTGACTTGTGAATATGGAATCAGAAAGTGCTAGCGCTATATTCTCAGCGAACGTTATGAGGCATTTTAGAGTCATCCACTGGCTATGTGGTTTTACCAGGAACTGCCAGTAAGTGTCCCAGTTTAACTTGCTTATCTGTTTAATTGACTCTGCCTTTTCCTCTACCATTTGCTTCCACCTAGTTTGAAGTTGTTGTGCCTTTGGGAGGAATCCTGGAGAGGTCTCTGATATTAAATTTGTTGTATGCAGATTTTCGTTGATGTAGTCGATGACGTTGCTTGTTGTTGTTGTTGCCTCCTCCATCGCTTGCTCTGCTTCCTTGAGCTATGCATCCCATTTTGCAAATAGCATTTCTTTGTGGGATTCATCAATCCTGGGAAATTCTGCTCTTTTTCCCTCCTCTAATTTCTGCCAATTCACAAAGTCAAAAACTTTCTTAAAAACTAAATCATAATCAAGTCGTAAGTCTACGACTTGATTTGTAATGTAGTCGCTTTTTTCGCAATGGGAATTCCATTGCGAGATCCTTTGGCAAAGCATTTCTTCCTGTTGTAAGAGCTGGTCATTGAGGGCAAGGGCTTCTGTGATGAATTATTTAATTTTAGGATCGTCCTTATCCAGTTCTATTTTGGCCTGTAACTGTTGTTCTTTTTCGGCCAAATTGTTTTGGTAACCCAACTACATTTTTTGGAAATCCTATTGTAGCTTTGCCAATTGTATTTTTGATTCTTGGCTAACGCTAGCCTGCTGTAGTTGCTATTCCAAAAATAGGATCTTATCCTCCTTTTCTTTTAATAGCGTTTGAACTTCTGACGCTTTATCAATGGTTGCAGAAGCATATGCCCCTGCAATCTGAGAGAGCCTAGTGAGGTTTTCTGTTGGATCGGTGGTTGGGTCTTGCCAAAGAACATCCAAAGTTTCAGCCTCTAGAGAAAGTACAGTATCTATTTTTTATTTCTTTCTTTATCTCCTGACAACAGCCTTATGCTGCGGGCTATAAAATACATCCAGAGGAGGGATCTCCTCTATTTTCAGCACAATTTCGGACAACAGAGCAACAGGAATATGCTCTGTCTCTTGAGTATTAATAACCTCTTCTATTATCATCTCTGTGGTTGTCTCCCCTAGGTTTATTAATGGCTCTGCACTCTGTTCCTCGGTGTTGATTAGCTCATTAAAATTCTCCCACTCCTTTTCTAGGTCTACTACAATTGGACTTATTGGCTTTGCGAGGGGAGCGGGAGTCTCAACCTATTTTGGGGACAAAACCTGCTGGTCAAGCTTTTCTATAGATTGAGTTGTATCTTTGATTGACCCTTCACTTCTGTTGCGGTCAATTTTTGACTTCTCATTGGATTTTTCAGCTAATTCCCTCTCAGACTTTGATTTAGAATTCTCTTCTCCTGAACTTCCACTTATGATGATACTGGGAGTGGGCTCCCTTATTGGTTCAATGTGCAATTTGTCCAATGGGAAATTTTCCAATCTCTGTTCTCTGTACTAGTTAAACTCTTAAATATTTTCTTGGTCAAACTGAATTTGTGCCATATGTAGAATCTCTTTGAGAGAGCTCTTCTGCTGAAAAACATCGTCGAAGATATCATCTTCTTTAGTAAACACTTTTATTTTGACCATCATTGTAAAATTCTTGATAGTATCCAAGGGATCATACTACCTCCCTCGGAACTTTCATAGCTTCAGACTTAGGATATTATCAACCTCTCTAAAAGCGTGTCCTGAATCAAATAATGCGAAGGCCCCACAGACCACAGGGAATTGAGGCCAGATGGCCTTCTTCTTATCCTTGAGTTCTCTGCTTATTCCCCCAACACCACAGGTCTGGTAAGCTATCTCTCAGGCCATAAGTTTGTAGTGAAAATAAAAATGAAGCACATGAGGCAAGGCAATGCTCCCAAATACCCTAATGTAGGTGAATAACTCCTCCCCAAACCACCTTCCCACAGGGAGAATGACAATTTCAGCTTCTGGGGAGAATCTTGGGGCATTTGTGTTATAAAACATTTTATGAATGGGAAGCATTACTCCATGACAAATCTCATAGAAATGTGGGACGAAATTAGATTCCCACAATTATTTATGGTAGACTTGAATAGGTAGAGGATTCTGTACTGTCCATTTCCACCCCTTGGTGGGAAAATCAGAGACAAAACAAATAGCATCCATGACGTAGGCAGCTAAAAAGAATGGAGGATAAAACCTCCGAGAAAAACTTCTTTTAGTTTGATAATTCAAAATAGCAGAAGCTAAATTATCTGATAAAATTTGGGCCTAATCCATGATGGTGGCATTGGTGGCTGCATCCAATAAAGGAAACCATTCTGGTGAAAACTTATTTATACCTAGCTTCCCAAATAGTCTACATAACATTGCAGCAGCAAAACAATAAGGAGAAGAGAGGGATTCAGTGGTGTACATACCATTTTTGTCCTTCTTTAATGGTTCTTCCTTCATAGACCAGCTCTTTGTGTAGTCTTCCAAATCATCATTCTCTTTGGCGAATTTTTCCCCAAACTGTTTGTTATAATTGGCTTGGGGTTCGGGCAGGTGATACATACACCTCAAATTACCTGGGGTAAATGACCCCATAACTTCCTGATTCCATGTCTTGAATTAGTTGTCGGATATATTAGCATGGCCTATAATCCATTTTACCATATCCATGTAAGGGAGTATCTTCGGCCTCAATGCAATAAGGTGCAGAAACGAGCATGCAAGCTCTATTAGTGATGCTTCGGATGACCCACATCCATCTGCCCTAACTATAACCTCCATAACTCTCGGGTTTTATTCTTCTAACAGTCAGTACATGCCTTCCCAAATAGATATCCCTGCTTCCCTGGTACAAGTGGTGTCTGGAAATAACGGAGTCATCTCTGATTTTTCAAATGCAGGAGCTTTGCCTTTCTTTCCCATTACGTTCTACATTCTTCTCTACTTACTGCTCCTGAAAATAGTAAGAAGAGAACAAAGATACAATAAGGTGACGGGAAAGCTTTTAATTTTTTAAAATCATATCAAAGATATCACCTTACATGAAATAATCCTTTAAACCAGATCTGATTCATTTTTAATAAATACCATCAATGGATCGTTGAGTTAACATTAATGCTCATAACTCTTGCATTGAACGACAAAAAGTACTATTATTAAACTCTAAGCCCTTAGATCTGCGATATAGCAATTTTGCGATTTGCTTTGCAATATCGCAGATCGCAATAACACAAAACCTGTTATCTTTAATAATCATTTGTTTCATCGTGCGGCTGCGAGATGCTATTTGTGAGAGCTTTATTGCATTTCGCAATATCTGGGTGTTTTGTATTAAGTGGCGCTGCGGTCAATGGAATCTGTGATATGTGATAAGTTTGTAAAGCTTGCGATCTCGCATTCTCGCTTTTTCACATTTCGGAGAGTTTCTTAGTAAAGGATGCCCACTGTTACCCTTTTTGCAATGCGATTCTTATCATTAAAGATCGGGTTTATTAAAGTTTTTCTTAGTACTTCAAGATTTTCCACTTACAAGGGTTTTCCTAGCTTTGTGGTTGTATAGCACTTTTCATAAGGAGGCTTAACAATTATAACGTTTTTCATGCACATGAAGCGTGAAAAGGTAGCAATTCATATTGTTGGGAGTTTTGCTTTGATATCATGTTTCATTGAAAACAAAAAGACAATCTTAAGTGCTAAGTTTTGATTTTTTAGAAGGGTACCCATTTATTAATGTTATTGCTAACACTAATAAAAAGGGGGGTTGTTGGTGGTCACAACATGGCGTAATGGTGGTAAGACACACGTGACACGAAAATGGTAAAGGGAGATCAACAATACATCTTTGTCTCAATGAGGGCAGATAAATTTATTATGTTAAGTCTTGGCTTGATGGTGTAAACCAAGCGCCCTTTGTTTAAGGTGTGATTTTGTGTGCAAGTGTATTTATTGATTAAGCCCAAATCGTGTTTGTAAAAAAGAAAAAATCTTGTTGAAAATAAACTGAAATTAATAACAGAAAATGAACAGAAAAATAATTAACTAAACCCCACCCAAACTAGGTTTGCAAAGACTGTGTTGGTTGGTGGCTAAATCGATGGAAAATACATTAAAACGATCAAGATATCTAAATGTCAGTGTGACTAGGATCAAGTGACACTAAGTTGTTGGAAAGTGGTGCAGCAACAACAAAAAACCAGAGGGGAAGATCATTGCAAAAAGATAGGGAGATGGGTGTAACACCTAGGGAAACTGATGGGACGCTGAGGCCAATGACCAAACAAGTTTAAATGTGGAACTATGGATGGTAACGACCTATCTTAACATATCTAAAACAAAAGAGTATAGATCTAGAAAATGTGGTTAAAAGAGTTGGAGAAACTCATACTACTTACTCAGCTAAACTCCTCCTAGAAAGGTGGAAGCGTACTAGAAGCCCTAGGGAGGCTAAATTTGACTTCGACAAGTAAATCAGAGTGGATCAAGGCCTAAGCGGGATGAGATAGAGATTAGACAACCCAGCAGACAGCTCTTTGCAAAACCTAGAAACAAATTTGAGAAAAACCCTAAAACCCAAAAATCGTAGGTATTGCCCTGTTTTCCAATAGGGATTGCACTTTTTGGGCTGATAAGTGCATTCTGGCCTCTAGATCACACTTTTTGCGCCAAAAATTTGATTTCTATTCCATGGATTCCGATCAGAAAATCTCAGAAAAAAGTGTCGCATTTGTCATAGTTGGTTCTTGTGACCCGCAGAAACGACCAGAAAGCTTACAGAAGTTAGAAATTTAACAGATCTAGGGTTAAAAAACTAGGAAATATTAAGAGAATTGAAAAAATAAGAAACCATAAGCTGAAAACCGAAGGTCACCTAGGTTTCTGGATCTGAAGTATAAAACCCAGTGGAGTTGCCAATTTTGTTGTAGTGTTTTCTTCTCAAAGATGTATGAAAACAACCCACTTAAGATTGTGGATGACAAACAATATCAACAATATAAATGGCTTCTAGACATTGTAGTTCTACAGCAATTGATAGAAACAAAACCTACCAAAATTCTAATCTATGCCACAATCATAGTTAAACAACAAAAATAAATAGTGATAACTCTAATCGTCCAATGTAAACCATATATACAAAGAGTAGTTTTATTATGACACATGTGAAGGGAATAAATAAATGTTACCAGTCCCCCTCTATGGGATGGGTTCTTGGCTATCCTCAAACGTCTTCAGCTTGTGTAGAGTCTCTCTCCTCTATAATGTGTAAACCCAACAAAAATATGGTGTGCGACAAAGAAAATAATCAGAGTTACAATAGTGAGTGCAACAATGAAAATAATCAAAAGTGAATAATGAATGGAAAACGCTTCTATTTATAACAAAATATTGAGTTATCCTCGAATAATGAGCAATAATAAAATATTATTGATCTCATTATTGGAATAACCACCTAGAATATTTTATTATATTTGTTTAGGAGGGAAAAAGTATTTAAACTTTGATTTAGAAATAATAAATAAATAAATGATTTATTTTTCATCTCAAGGAATTAATTAAGGTATAATAAACAAATAATGATTTATTTAATTATTCCTAAGGGATTTAGTCAAATTTGACAAAGAATAATAATTAATTAGTCATTAATTAACCCTCGTATAAGCTTCTGGATCTACTTAGTAAAGGTAAACAGGCTTTGTCTTTTCTCTTAGTTCTGCTCCCGCACCCCTAGTATTTGTTATGTGTGCAACTTATGTTGCTGGGTATCGATATCTAACTTGTCCATCTATTGGATCTGCTTAGACACTTTGGTGAATGTTCTTGTGATGCAGATAGTACTGTCAGCCTCCCTTCTATCTTAGGTCATTTTTGTATTGGTCCTATGACCTCTTCTCTAGTAGCTAAGTATACAATTTCATCTAATGCAATCCTCCCCCGTTTGTTATTCTTAGAGAAAAATAAGATAATTAATGATTTATCTATTTATTTTTCATGATTGGGTCAAATGTGACATGGAATAATAATTGAACAATGGTTTAATTAATTATTCCTAGAAGAAAATCAAAGAAATAGTGATTTATTTAATTATTCTTCATAGGTTTAACTATAAATTACTTAACAAAAGTGGATTATTAAGTAATTTCTCACATTGAAAGAAATATATTATGGTAAAAATGGCTTTACATGGTGTACTTCAATCCATCTTGTAAAATAGGCTAGATGATCAATTTTTTGGTGATAACAGCATGGTTTTCTTAATCCTCGAATTTTGTAATCCATGTTAAATATATTTGGGCAGGGGAAATGAGAAAGGGGGAATGATCAATAGATATCCCATGAAATTTTGAGGCTAATTCAATTTCATTGGAGAAGGTCTAACTGACAGCCAACTTGAGAAAACTTGATAACGAATTTTACAACTAAGAGTTTAATTTAGAAATTTGAGCACATCTATGAAATGGATTTATTATTGGCAGAACTATTTTATTTCATCATAATAATTAACAATATTTGCTACTAAATTGTACTATATATATCCGACCCCATTCGATGAAGAAAGGGTCAGTCAGATGAATTTGTGTTAATTTACGACTAGTATTATTTATTAGCTATTTTTTTATCAATTTTGAAGACCTCAAGAGATTTTCAATGAAGTTTGTTTCTTCAACCATCTTACATTTTGTATATTTCTATATGCATTTGTGATTTTAGTTGAATACGTAATCTAGATTTAATGAATCATTCCCTGACTTATGAATGTTAGAATACTCGTCTTAATTCTATAATCAAAATAAGTATTATGCGCTTATTAATTGATTTAGATGTAGATTATATATGTCTTTTGAATTAACTACCATTCTATCTAATGTTCATTCTTTCAAATTAAGTTATAGATTATCACAAATGACATTAATTAGTTTTTGTTTTATCTTTCTTTAAATAGGATTTAATGCTTATAGTTTATATTCCATAATAAACATAAATATAATCCATTTTACCATCCTTGCTTTTGAATTGAAGTAAATTTTATTATCTAGCCTAGCTAATCCCACATATCAGTTGAAAGTGTTAGCGCTTGAAATTTCACCTCAGGCTGAGAAAGGTAAACCTCAAGGCTACATCAAACCATTCAGCCTCGTAGCTAGCCCTACGGGGCAGGAGAAGGCTCTCTCCGGTCAATCTCGGTAGATCTTCAATGGGATGAGATGACCAACAAGGTAACACTGATATTAGGCTAGTAAACTGATTAGAAAGGTTGATTTGGGGTTTTTTTGGGTTTTTGGTGGCAACTTGAGGAATTGGAATTTTGGGTGCGGGGATTGGACACAGTTTCTGCAGGGGGTTCCTTGGGGCGAGGTAGGAATCAGTATTGATGCCTTAACTTGAGATGGATAATCAGGAATGAAAGATGAGGAGCTAAAGAGAGCAAACAATGACTTTGAATTCCCTTTAGACAGTAGAAAACATGGAAATTAAACAAATTTAAAAGCAGAGCATGGCTAGCATGAATTCCTACTTTAACACTTCATTTGTTTAATGTGCAGCAGTAAAGAAAGGAAATGAATCACATAACAAAGCTTACAAGAAAATTGAGAAACACACCATCAACACATGAGTCGACAAGAATCCCAAAGATGACTGCAAAACCCTGGTGTTCCTTAGCTAAAAATTGCAGAGATACAGTGAAAATATACAATGATAGCTTCTCCCTCAAGAGTCCAACCATGAAAATGAGCAAGAAAGTACATAATATAGATGATCTAACCTCTTTCCCTGCCTCCATGGGTCGAGCTCACTATCCTAGGAGCTGTTTCAACCACCTCTAAACTAAGCACTACAAAATAGGCAGTCAAAACAACTTGCCTCTATAAACTTGGAAACCAGTTCATACATTCAATTTTTACCCTTTACATGAATAAATCTTCTAGAAGAGTTACAAAAGGGTAAAAGTGTCACAATTACATCAAAGAAGACCATCATTAACCTCAAAAAGTCAAACCAAGTCAAACTGTGCTTTTCCGAGCTGTTACAGTGAAATCTGGCAAAGTTTGCCTGACGGGTCGCGCACATCTGCCTGACGGGTCGCGCACATTGGGAGCTCTGTTTGAGGCACTTGCAGGTGTCAGAATTGGGTGCAGGATAGCTCGTTGGAAAGGTCTGTGAGTTTACTTTCCAACCCAACTGGAAGATTTGAATTTAGAGGTCATTTGCCTTCTCAAAACTTAATTCTCCCAAGACTGGTTTCTGCAACTCAAAAAAGGGGCAGAAAGTCAAATTTTGCATGTATTTTGACCTTCTGGAGGCTCAAAACTCCATAAAAACTCAAGTCCATCCATAGGCATATGTAACTTTGCATAAAAAATCTAGAAATGCTAAGTTTTTGCAAAAAGGAGCTGCCATGACAAAGGGTCTCACCGGGGGTGAGACCCGTTGAGGAGCCAAAACCTGTAAATTTCCAAAAAATGCCAAAATTACCCAAAATTCTCAAAAAATTTTGGGATTTGAGCTGTGGCTAGGCTAATGAGTGCCATGATCCTTGAGAGAAGCCTCAGCCAAGATACAGAGGGGATTTGGCTTCTTTCTCTGTTTTTGAGCCTCGGTCAACCTCCTTTGAAAAACTTTCATTTTGGCTTTGCATACATGCATCCTTGCCCAATAATGATTCTTCATATTCCTCAGCAGCTTTTTCTCTTGGTTGGCCTTAGCCAACAGCCTCTCTAAGTATGCATTCACCTGGATGAGCATTGACTCTCAGTCAGCAGGCAATGGATCACCGGGTCTTCTTCGGTTCAAGACTCGGTCACTACGAATCCTCCATAACTCATCTAGTGCTTTCTCCTCCTCCAACTGTTTGTTCCGCTACTCCAGGTAAGTGATAGTCCATTAGGTACCCTCAAGTCTCTTCTGCAAAACATCATTTTTAGCTCTCAGATGCTGAATGATCTCCTTTGCCTCTCGGCTAGGAGAACTGGCCTCAAGATCAATGACCTCGGTGTCGGGGACTCCTGATGGACCCTCATGAATCATGGGTTGTTTGCCCCTCTGTGGTACCTGTGCTGGTGAAGAAAGCGAGGCCCCTTCCACCTGATGTGGAGATAACACTCGCTGTGCTGATGATGAAGGCGAGACCCCTTCCACCTGCTGTGGAGATAGTACTCGCCTGGCTGCTGCAAATAAGGCCCTTGGGCCTTTCTGATAGGTGACCAAAGGTGTAGAGCTCGCATGTCGGGTGACCGGAATATCAGGCTGCTGAGATGGTCCTCCCTCTTCATGAATGACCTCATGATGTGGCTGGGGTTGCACTGTGAAAAACTCACGAGAGATAAACTCCTCCCATGAGATACCCTGATGTGTCAACTGATGCAAGACTATGAGCTGAATCAAACCATAATGACATAAGCTCCTATACTGCTGGGCCGGGGTCTTCATCATCCTCACTCGGGTGAAGTGCATCAAGAGGTGAATGTGATATGAGTACACCTGTGAAAATCTGCCCTCACAGGTAAAATAGTGCATAATAAGCCTCATGATGGGAGCATACTCGCTCCGGAGAAATCTGAATGGAAAAACACCCGCTAAATGTCTCAAGAATGATGGCCGAACATAAGGCTCAAAGTGAACAATATCTAGCAACTTGCGCTTAGGCCACACCTCACCAACATTCGGTATCCCTGTAGCATGTGAGATCACCTCGGGTGTCAATGTAAAATCTACCCCTGCTAGATTGACATGTCCATCATGCAAATGTAAAACAAAGAGGCGGGCCAACTCTCTGTGATGTTGAATCTGGGAGATCCTCTCACAAAATTGATAACAAGACATGTACTGGAAACAAGTCACTGCCATGGGACAAGCCTGTAATTCTGCCAAAGAGGTGGGCTCCTCTCACTTATGATGTCCACCCTTACCTCCCCTACGAGGCCTCCTCTGTACCTCAACCTCTGTAGATGATGAATGGTCATCACTTTGCTCATAAGTTTCGGTTTCTCACATGGTTTAGGAGCAAAGTGGACAAACTGAACTGTTGTCTCTGCCTGCAAAAAGTGTTGAACTCTATGCTGTTTCAAGGGGAAAAAGACATGAGGGAAATGTTAGGGGAGGGATCTTTTAACAAGGAATGGGAATATATAAATATAACAGGGAATTTTTAAGGGAAATGTTGCAAATCATTATGCATATAGGAATACATATTTATAATTGGGAAATCATTTGCAAAGATCATTGCATATGGGAAAAAACATATATGAAAGTGAACATGGGAATATGCATACATGTATTAATAGGGGAAATAGGGAAACCATGAACAAAACATGCTGACATATTTACCAACATTTTTGCTTTATTTACACATGCATATGGTGGAGGAGAACTAGGGTTTGAATTTTGTTTTTTGATGCTTTGGGAGAGGGGTAGGGTTTTCATTTTTAGTGATTAGGGATGGGGAAAGAATTGCATTTTATTTGTAAAATACTATGGGAAAAGAGATGAACATATAAGTGTGAGTGAAAGGGAAAGGAGGGAAACAAACCAAAGGGAACAATAGCTTGAAACAACACAAACCCTAGCACAATTTGCTCATTAACATTGCAGCCATATAAAGGAGTTCCACTTGCAAAATTTTAATCATTTTAACATGTTCATGACACCCACCATTCATAACCAGCAACCAATCCATGTTTAGAGCACCTACCTCGAACAATTTGATAGCTTGGAGGGCGTTTGAGGGAATTCGTTTGAAGTTTGCAGCAAAACAGTCCAACGGGTCGCGCACCACGCCCAACAGGTCGCGCCCCTCTGACGGGTCGCGCCCGTTGTTTTTCTGAACGGTGGGAGACCCTCTGATGGGTCGCGCACACCCAACAGGTCACGCACCTGGTTCAACGGGTCGCGCACCTCTCTGCTGCCCGAAACTGCCCTGCCTTTGCTCCTTTCTCACAATCGCTCTCTCAAACCTCTCTTGCAAGCGTTAGGATGCACAATGAGAGTGAAAGGAGGGAATTTAGGCTTTTATAAGTTTCATTTGAAAAAAATTCTTTCATAAACCCACTTTCTAATGTTTTCCTTTTGACACTTTATAACATTGATTTTTGGTTTCTTTTATCCTGAATTTGACTCATTGAGTGCTTTGACTTGATTCTTTTTGCAGGTAGATCATCTGAGGGACCTTGGCAAAGGGACCAGGGTTGCATTTTGTCCGCTGAAGACTTTTGAAATTTCATCACTTATTTACAAAAACTGAGAAAATGACCTTGGCTTTAAAAACAAAGTTTTTAAATCCAAGGTGAAAGTTCACTGTACAAGATAAAAATATCGAAGAAACATGTTTACAAACCTCCCTCTGGCTTGCTGAGTACTCATGGATTTTCTTAGACATGACCTTGCAGAGATAAATGACCAAAACCCTAGACCTAGGACTTTGACCTCAAGACAAATCAAGACAAGCTTGAAAAACTTAATGACTGATATGACCTGATCCAGCAAAGCCAAGAGGGGTAAAAATAGACCAGCTCCTCCATCAGGGTTATGGCATGCCTAACGGGATGCAAAATTTGACACTGATGAGACACCTACTAATGCAAATGCAAAGAGCTTTGATCACTGATGGAGGGCTTTCAAGACCGACACTAACAGAAAGAACTACCATTTTCAACATCTACAATTTCTAGAAAACTTGCATTTTGGGTAGTTCTCTTCCTCCTCTTTGTCTGTAACAACAAGTCCATCAAACTCCAACATAGTGGGAGAAAAGCTTATATATGTATTAAATAAGTACTTAGAATTAGGATTAAATTAAATTAGGTTAGTTATACATTTATCATAGGTATATTAGTTTAGGACACAGCAATCGAGCCAAATATTGGTGAGTGCCACCCCACCAAACGAATAAGGGTCTAATTGAGGCCTCGATCAGGTGGTATCTCTACATTGCAGGCAAGAATTTTTTTGGTTGTCAACGCTATGGTAGTATATGGATCAATATTTGGGTCATATTGTATCACATGAAGGTTTCAAGGTGGATCCTAACAAAATCAGTGCTATCAGGGAATGGCCAATCCCTACTATTTTGAAGAAACTTGGAGGAGTCTTAGGTTTATAAGATATTAGTATAAGTTTGTCAAGAATTATGGTATCAAGATCGCTTATACTTATATAAGAGTTCTCAACTCAAACATAAGGTAATTTAGAAATTACACAATTCATCATAGGGGAACATTCAAGGTTCTTGAAGATAAACCATAGAATTAAGAAACATTTGTTTGTGAAGGTCTTAAAGTAGAAGTGAAAATGTTTGTCGTTGAATATGTGGTATGCCAACAAAATAAGGGAGAGACAATAAAGACCCCAGGGCTCCTTCAACCATTACCCATACCAAGTCATTGTTAGGAACAAGTTTCAATGGATTTTATTATGGAAAGAGAGTCATTATGGTAGTGGTAGATTGAATGAAATATTATGCCCATTTTTTCTCTATTTATCATCCTTTTAAATCGAGTACAATGGAAGAAGCATCCATGGAAACAATCCAAATGCTACATGGAATACCAATGGTTAGTGTAAGTAACATAGATGGAATACCAATGTTCACTAGAAATTTTTGGATTGACTTATTTTCTTAATATTTGGGTATTAAATTGGCTCATAGATCATCATCTTATCGTCCTCAATCTTATGGGAACATTGAGATTGTGACTAACTATCTAGAGGGATATATATGTTGCTTTGCATCTTATAAACAAACACAATGGGTCAAATGGTTTCCCTTGGCAGAATGGTGATACAACACATCCATATTTCATCAAAAATATCACCATTTATGGCACTTTATAGATATCATCCTCCATCCATCACACCACCCTTAAAAGGGACTACAAAGGCTAAACAAATAGAGGATTTCATACAACACCAACAAGAGTAGGTTTGCAAACTATTAAAGAACAACTTGGCTATGGCACAAAATAAGATAAACAAAAAGTAGATCAAAGTAACAGTGAAAGAGAATTTGAAGTGAGGGATTGGATAATTTTTGAGACTACAACCATATAAACAAATGTCCCTCGAGCAACAAAAGAAGTACAATAAATTAGCACCAAGGTATTATGGCCCCTATAAGGTGTTGCAAAGGATTGGAAGTATGGATTACAAATTGGAGTTGTCTCCATCTTCACATATACATCTAGTCTCCCATGTTTCTTTCTTAAAGAAGGTATTTGATGAGAAAATCCCAATCCAGACTATTCTACCAAATATTAATGAAGAAGGGAAAATAATACTAGAACCAGAAAATTTCTTGAGAACAAGGACTAAGCAGCTAAGAAATTGGGAAATTACTAAATACCTCATTAGATGGAAGAACCTACAGGTGGAAGAAGTGACACAAGAAGATGATTTGTTCATGTGAAAACACCCACATATAGTCCATTGTTGAGGACAACACTTATTTGAATGGCAGGGGCAAACTAAGCCCTATATCAACCCCATGGTAGCCCTAAACCCCTCTATTAAGCCCTAGATATTGAGTGATTACATTTCTATTTTTATATTTTTATGTAGGCCTCATAGTCCCATTTCATTATAATTGTACCCTTTGTCTCTCATTTATGCTAAAGAAACCTAGTCTTAGAATCATCAAATATTATTTTGTATAATGTATTCATTGTAAAAAAATTCACCTTCACAGATAATTACATCTATTCATTTCTTATTATTTTTAAAATATAAAATTCACAACAAAGATAATTGAAACTATGGATTTCTTACCATTTTTAAAGTATAAAATTCACAACAAAATCTACTTGATATGTAACACAAACTCCAACTTAAAATTTAAACTTAGTTAAATATTTGAATTAAAATTAATTGATACATAACCTTTTCTTTAGTTGATTTTATCCATCTTTAGTGCTTTTTATTTCATTCAAGTAATAATATGGTATGATATTCACTTCTATAACTATTAAAGAAAGAAGGATACGCTTCTCCATATTAGAAGATATACAATCAACAATTAGAACATTCCCTAAAATGTAATATATCACTAGATAATTTGATGGAGACAAATACCCTGATTGGTGAGGAGAAGTTGAACATAAAATTGTTATTTTTATTCACGATAAATACCATAGAATCTAATAAAACTTTTATTGATAGTTACACTTTCTTTGAATTGATAAAACTCTATATTAAAATGTTTGATAGTAGCAAAAATACGTAAATGTGTACTTTGTTTGTTTTGTACGTTAAAATTAGATTGGTTTTATGTACATTGGACTGAAGTGTAACTTTTGTTTTATTTTGTACATTAAAAATTAGATAGGAGATGCTTGGTTCCAAAGTGCCAATCATGATATATTTTTTTAATAAATTATAGTGATATATCATTTATCTTATGTTGTATATTAAAGTTTAAATGGGTAGATTCTTGGATTAAAGTTTAAATGGATAGATTCTTGGTTCAAAAGTGCCTTTATGTTGATTTTTTTTTATGTTAGAACCATAGTACATTGGATTAAGTGAAGTGAATTATGTGGAAGTAGTTTTTTTAAAGAATGATGTTTATTTTAAAACTTGTAAGTGAACTTATATATAGATAGTTGATTTCAACGCAAGGAGAAAACTCAACTCCTAGTGACATCAATTATGATAAAGATATTTATTAGAGTGGCCATGCAAGTATTATGACATTTTTTTTTATAAGTTTGGACCAATGTGCAATGTTTCTCTATTATTTTAACTTCGATTAATATAAATATGAACATTAAAGGTTCCGTATCTAGCATATGTATTATGACCTGAGTTGTAGATAATTTAATATTAGTCTTTGTTAGAGATAGAAAGTTATAGATAATTTAATATTAATTTTGGTTAATGGTATAATTTTAGTTTAGTATTAATCTTTGTAAGAGGTAGAATATTAGTTTAATATTGACTTTTATTAGAGGTAAAATATTATAATAATTGTATTTAAGTTTTTCTTATATTACCATTACATTTTACAACCAATGATTCTCCAATGTTAGATTTTTCCAACTCCTATGCATGATTTTTTAAAAATATTTTTATTAATAAAGTTTTGTAATTAATATTGTTAATGAGGCATATAATAGACAGTGATGGGGTGTATTGTTAAGTCACTTAGTGATGTGAAGGTCCTCGATTTGAAACTCCATGTGAAAAAATTCAATCATGTCAAGGGTTGGTGTGGCTCAGGCCAGATGTGATCTCCAGGTGATTTTGACGGCTTAGATGCCCCTAGGTCATGGTTTCTCGAGCCAAAGGTTAAACATGTAGTCATCTCTAGAGGACACAAACAACTTGACAAACAAAATGATTAATATTTCCCATATTTACTTGGTGAATGTATGTCTCCTTTGCATGTTTTCTGTCTTGATATCTAAACATCATTTCTCCTACCACTAAACACAATAACCCATCACAGTAAAAACTTCACTCTTCCTACACGCGCACTTGCAATGAATAGTTGCTAAGGAAGATGAAGATTTTAAATATAAAACATGGAATCTACTTCCTTTTAAAGTGGCATTTTAAGATCAATTAATTATTTTGTGTACAAGTTTAATTTGATTAATTAAATATATGCATATATCATTAATTCAAACAATAATCCAATCAATCAATTCTTGGAATTCAATAAGAATTTTTTTCTTCGTTTGTAAATCAAAAAGCATATCCATATGTTAATGTACATGGCATTTTACAAATATAAAACTCTATTATTTTTTGTTTGTCAAGTTGTCTGAGCATTGAGATGACTGCAGGATTAACCTTTGGCTTGAGAAACTACTACCCAGAGGCATCTAAGTTGTCAAAATCACGTGAGGATCGCACCTGGCTTGGGCCACACTAGCCCTTAACATGGAATTTCAAACTGGTGACTTCACATCGCAAAATGACTGAATAGTACACCCCATCACTATATATTCTATGTCTCATTGACAAATATAAAAATTTATTCACTTTACCTAACTCACATATATTAAATAAAACAAAGCTACAATTCTTCCATTTTAAGATAATATATATTTTTTTCTCAGTGTTTTAACCATTATGCAAATTAAGTTAACATTTTAGATGGTACCCATTCTTCCCTATTATTTATCCTAAATGCTCTATTTTATTCCCAAATGAGTTTGGTGTAAGACAATGTTCAACTAATTCTAATGAAACAAATAATTACAACCTAAATTAAATATATTAATTCAAGGGATTTTGATATCATGTGAGATCTGAGATCTAGTGATCATTCCATACATTAAATTTTAGCTTTTCAACTTCATTTCTAGGCTAGTTGTTCCTAACAAGTCATGGCCTACATTATATGATAACAAAGAAGCCTCAAATGGCTAGCCCAATGTTATAAACCATTATTTTTATTGTGGAAATTATTAATATAGCACAAGGGAACACCCACACAGCTTCACCAAAGGTAGTCCAAAAATGTGTACCAAAAGTGTACCACAAGGTAATTTCAAACTTGACCCCTCTATTATTCTACAAATTCGTGTTGTTTAGTATGATGTTGCGTTTCATGCTTGTTACGCTGTAAGGTGTTTCCCTTTGAAATGAATTGCCCCAGCCGCTGACGTGTCCTATTGTTCACAGTGGATTTGTGATGTTAGACGATTGAACAAAGTTTGATCGTTGATCCAAAACTAAAACGGTTCATGAAACTAAAACGGTTCAAAACTAAAACGGTTCATGAAACTGAAACGGTTCATGAATCAGCCCACGAACAAGGTTAAAAAGCTATGTATAATGTCCCTCTGTCTATTTCCAACTTCGGCCTAACTCCTTTCAGGCTAGCAATGTCAGTTGCGAATCGCTGGCTCTTTTTTGCTTTCTTCTACTACAACATGTCCCTGAACTCTCTTTAACCCTACTATAAATATTTCTTAACGTCCCTCTGCCTATTTCCAACTTCGGCCTAACTTCGTTCAGGCTAGCAATGTTAGTTGCGAATCTTTGGCTCTTTTCTGCTTTCTTCTACTACAGCATGTTCCTGAACTTTCTTTAACCCTACTGTAAATATTTCTTTCAATTTTACCGTTTTTCTCCCAGATCGGACAGAGCCATAACTTTCTTTAACCCTACTGTAAATATTTCTTTCAATTTTACCGTTTTTCTCCCAGATCGGACAAAGCCATACCGGCCATGGACATGGATGGAAATGCCAAGGGTTTGAAACTGGGATGCAAATTAGTTAAGCTTTGGAAAAAAATTCTGCATTCAAAGCGCTTGGGATCGCATTATACTCCACATGATCAACCTCAGCCGGCCAATCTTTCCAACGACCATTCTTTAAGCCGGGCGACTTCCCTTCTTTCAATCAGGCGGTTTAAAAGGATTCAGTGTCTGGGTAAATGTTGAATTAAAGCCTCTGGCAATTGCTTGAATCTTCTGACTCGAACTAAACGGCATATCGGCCGCCATTTATCTTGGCGGAAATCTAGCTTTGTGAAGGGGGCTCAAGAAAAGAAAACTCAATATCTTCCCAAGGATGTTCCCAAGGGCTCCGTGGCTGTTTATGTTGGGGACGAGCAAGAAGAGCAGACGCGGTTTGTGATCCCCATCTTGTATTTCAACCATCCACTCTTTCTCCATTTGTTGGAAGAAGCCGAGCCCGTCTATGGCTTTTGCAACAAGGGCATCCTCACGATTCCTTGCCAGGTTTCTGATTTTGAGTATCTCCGCTGGCTTATTGAGAGGGAAGGGGCAGTAAACCGCCCTGATTATAGTGCTTCGACTTACCAGCAATAGCTTTTTCTTCTCCGCTGGCTTATTGAGAGGGAAGGGGCAATGAACCGCCTTGCTTATAGTGCTTCGACTTACCAGCAATAGGTTTTTCTTCACCTGAAGAAATCGTGTCTGGAGTACTTTTCCAGCATCTCGAGTAGCTTTCCGGCTTACATAGTCTTTTTCAAGATGAGAGCACAAGACCATTAGAAGACATACTCCGGGCTAAAACGTCAGTTATAGTTGTTAGAGTCGGAATGGGCAGTCATCCAATTCTTCTTCCGAATGGAAGGGAAAATATATAGAAATATTTTTCCAATTCATCTTTATTATAAGGAATTGATTAATTCTTAGGGATGACACCATGACACCCAAGTCTTCTTCATTTTAGGTTTTTGAAAGATGGATGATTAAAACAAATAGTTGTTTCTAAATGGAAGTAGTTGTTTTTAAATGGAAGGAAAAGAAGTATAAAATGAACTCGTTTTAATAATATTTTTATAAAATAATATTTATATTAATAATTTGTTTGTTATTGATAAATATAATTTAATATATTTTTTATAAAAAATTTAAAATGTATTTTAAAATTGTGATTTTTAATTTTTAAATTAGAATGAAATTCTTTATATTTATATTCAAGTTTATATTTCCCGTGTAATAAATGTTTTAGGTATGAAATATCAATATTAACAAAATTGTAGTTTGTTTCTTATTATATTTTGTAAAGGGACATGATGATTTTGAGCATTAAAAAGTTTCTTTTGGTAAGTGAACACTTAATAAAATTGCTTCATTAAATAGCAAAATTTACATAATATTAAGCTATTGATTTATAATTACGCCGTAAGGCATTTCCCTTTGAAATGAATTGCCCCAGCCGTCGCTGTGTCCTATTGTTCACCGTGGATTTGTGGTGTTAGATGATTGAACAAGGTTTGATCGTTGATCCAAAACTAAAACGGTTCATGAAACTGAAACGGTTCATGAATCAGTCCACGAACAAGCTTAAAAACCTACACTATATATATTTCAGAATTTACCTACACTATATATATTTCAGAATTTTCAAGGACCAGAGAGTCTGCTAAATAGCAGCGGCAAGATGCATTTGCCACGGAACACATCGAAGCCTCGATACTGTTTTCTCACAAGAAGAACACCACATCGACCCTGGCAGCGCGCAAAAATACATATGAAAAGAAACATATGCCACTCAGACCGCCAACAACGATTAGAGGAAATTTTTATATATGGAAACAAGGATCCAGCCATTGAATGTTTAGAGATGGGGAAAGTTAGGCCGAAACTAAGAATTCAAAAATTTTATACGTTTAAATGAAGAAAACCTATCGCGAATATATCTCTGTCCATTTTCAGCTCCCAACCACGTGGTTCCGTACTAAACCTAACAGATGAACGGTTAGTGCTTAAGATTGTTAAATCAGGCTTGGATTGTCAGTAAGTGAAATCATATTAGTGTTGTAGATGGTTTTTTTCTGGGCCTGCAGCCCTTCATAATGATCTTTAGTGGAAATCTCTATTTCAGGGGAGCCAATTTTGGGGTCTATAGCTACATTGGTTTTTAATTGGTGAAGACTGCATTCTGTTTAGCAAAGCATTTGTGACTGCTTGTGTCAATTTCATAGAGTTTGATCTATATGGAAATAGACACAATTTGTATTGTCCAAACATCTTCATTCTAATGTTTTGAATAAACTTTGTCAAATTGTTAACAGTTTTAAGGTGAACAAAAATCAAAGCACTCCAAGTTGCTTAGTATGCTTAGCATAGTAGTTTTCTTTGTTTACATTTATTTCCATGATTTGGCAGACATTTATGTTGCACTAGTTGTGAGTTGTTAATGGTTTTGGATGTGGATTAGGATTAAATAGCTCTTCAAGGAAATGTAATGGTATGCTAGATTGCTTTTGAAATATTTGTTTGGTGAGGCTTAGTTTGATGTTGAATTTGTGTATCTTTGGATCTCAAAATCTTGAACTATCTTATGTTAGGTTTGTGTTATAAACAATGACTGGAAAACTTCATTCACCTCTTTTTTATGCATGTCATGACGTGGGTGTCGTTTGGTATTGTGTTGTGATCCATGACTCGTGTAATGTGCTAACTAGGGGTTTCTTTAGCATGATAAATGTGTGGCTGACACATACAATGCTTGCTATTTTGTTTTGACTATTTTACTTGTCTCATGACTTGATCAGCAAGAATCGATCCCTGGACCTGATGACAGTGGCATCGCGCAGAGCTTCAGAGCGTATTTTTCCCTCCATGCCCTCGAGATCTCAAAAGAATAACAAACACCTGTGAATTGAAAGGCACCTTCGGCTTCAGTCCTTCCTCTGCACTAAAAACATACGCACGAGTAGAGTAGAGGAGAGAAGCAAAGCGCAGTGCGAGACACGTGAGGGCGGATAATAGTTGGGCTCAGCTTTGACCTCTATGTAATGTTTTCTCTTCATTCAATTCCAATTAATTACTTTATCAATTATGTTCCAAATGGGGATTGAAACGCCTTTTTCTGGTCTTCTGGTTCATGCCCTTCCTCAACATGTGTCCCCAAAAATAATAAGGTTCATACAATATCAGTGTATGTAAATGAAAAATTAATAGATCAATTTAATCTTAATTTTGACGGATTTACTGTGTGTGTGTGTTTCCTTTTTGGGGATTTTAGAAGGATTGTTGGGGGACAAAAATCAGGTTTGGATTGTCAGTAAGTGAAATCATATTAGTGCTATAGATGGTTTTTTTTCTTGGCCTGCAACCCTTCATAATGATCTTTAGTGGAAATCTCTATTTCAGGGGAGCCAATTTTGGGGTCTATAGCTACATTGGTTTTTAATTGGTGAAGACTGCATTCTGTTTAGCAAAGCATTTGTGACTGCTTGTGTCAATTTCATAGAGTTTGATCTAGTCTTCTGGTTCATGCCCTTCCTCCACATGTGTCCCTAAAAAGAACAAGGTTCATACGATTTGAGTGTATGTAAATGAAAAATTAATAGATCAATTTAATCTTAATTTTGACGGATTTACTGTGTGTGTGTGTTTCCTTTTTGGGGATTTCAGAAGGATTGTTGGGGGACAAAAATCAGGCTTGGATTGTCAGTAAGTGAAATCATATTAGTGTTGTAGATGGTTTTTTTTCTTGGCCTGCAACCCTTCATAATGATCTTTAGTGGAAATCTCTATTTCAGGGGAGCCAATTTTGGGGTCTATAGCTACATTGGTTTTTAATTGGTGAAGAGTACATTCTGTTTAGCAAAGCATTTGTGACTGCTTGTGTCAATTTCATAGAGTTTGATCTGTATGGAAATAGACTAAATTTGTATTGTTCAAACATCTTCATTCTAATGTTTTGAATACACTTCGTCAAACTGCTAACAGTTTTAAGGTGGTAGCTGATAAAAGACGAGAAACAACTTAATCACACATTTGTTGGTAAAGGCCTAATACTAAGAAGGCAGGTAGAAGTGGATGATGTTCGTATGCTTTATCTTCATTTCTGCACAAAAAAATCATAAGATAATTGGGTTTTTCGGTTTGGTTTGATCAAGTAGTTTTATTGGTTTATAACTATTGTCAGAACTTTATTTGGAATTCTAAGAGAGATTGAGATGGACTATGTTTGGTGTTTTGCTTTTAAATTGAGATATTTGATGTGTACTATCAAAGATCTGTCTAAAGCCGGGGTATTCACTTTGAGGTTGTGTTGCAGGCTATCTGGTAATAATAATATTATTATTATTAGTATTATAATAATAATAATAACAATGGAAAGGTGGGGAAGGAAGAAACTAATAATTTCAGAAATTTGGACCTTTTATCCTAGCTTTATTTGTTCTTCAGATCCAACTTATGGTGAACTAGCAGCTTGAAAGCCAATTGCAAGTCATTCAGCCAACAACGATCTATAAGCATGCCATAGTAGTATGTCTCTGCATATTCACAATAGTGATTCAAAATAGTGATTCCAATGTCATATTATTATTCCCCACTTGGAAAAAGTGATGACACAAGGGGTTTCTACATGTTGACCAACCATGTAAATTGGATCTTATAAATTATAATTCTTGTTTTCTAGCCTTCTATTTCTATAGATATCAATTGTGTAGTTGATGGCATACTTTTTGTAAATAAATTTCAATGGCTATTACGGTTCAATTAAGAGCCAATCTCTTGCAGAGTTCAGAGTTGAAGTCATCTGTAACTGCCTTTGATTTAGGGAGTGATATAGGAAAAACTTCAATGCCTAACAAGACTGTGATAATCACAACCATAAACGCAGCTTGGGTAGAAGAAAACAATGTACTAGATTTGTATATGCAAAGCCTTCGAATAATTATTGAATCATGTTCTCCTCATTGTAGTGGACCAGGGGTCATTTAATTGTTGACAACATATTCATCACACTGTTATATTTTGCTGAAAGAAATATTTGATTTCAATGAATCTGCCTCTGCATACCTGTTAACGGGAAAAGTGTCTACTCAGAACGCCCCTATCCCACTAAGGTGTGACAGTACCTTAGAAACAAACAGAGAAAACTATTTTCGTATTCTTCTTTATGAACTATAAACGAAGAGGAATAGGATGAACCAACCTGTGTCTTGCGCTTGTCCTTTGATCCAATCTCTCTCCTCTTTGACAGCTTCCAGCTACCTGCTCCCTTACTTGCCCAGCTTCACCAAGTTCCTGCAAGATCACAGAAGAAGAAAACTACACAAAGACATGGATTTATATTCATAAATAGCTTAGGATCAGATTTAAGCTAAACATGCAAATATAAAAAAACATCATTGATACACAAGCATGTAGGAACTCAAATAGTTTTATTGATATAACAAGAAGGTCCAGGAGGAGTCACAACCGATGATTCCTAATCCAGCATCAACCCCCCAGCAAAGGAATCCCCTCTTCACCTCCAACAAAGCATAAATCACCCAATACACTGATCTCTATCTCAAAACCAATAGCAATTCTCTGCAATGTACAAAATTCCAGCCTCTGGATCTCTGGGATGAGGGATCCATATATAGATGTATGCAAAGAGGATGAGTCAGCTTATGATTTGACTAGTGGCTTCTCTCTGTCAGTTCTTGCTTCCACTTGGAGACTGAGAGCCTCTTACTCATCCTTGGTCGAACTCAGTGAGGCAAGTGTCATTGGGGAAGATTCTGGAAGCTTCCATTGTCTGTCCACCTTGCGGAATGACACTGCCATTTGTAATTTCCCGCTCAGCGCACCCTGGTAGTGCATTTAGGTGCGTTGCAATGCACCTAGCTAGTGTACTTGGCTGCTATGCAACGCAGCTAGCTAGTGGAGCAGCTGAAATGATCCTGATTTGACTGATTCTGAGCAGTTTCTGGTGGAGAACTTGTGGGAGAAGTTGTAATTGGTTGACCTTGTTCCTCTAGGGGTATGAACAACACTTTTAGGGACTTAGGATCCCTTGGCTTATGGACATTTCATGCTTAGAGTTGTAAGGCACAAAAATGTCTATAACAGTTGCCCGGGCTAAAGTATGAGGTCGTTTATCAGGTGAAATGCTTTATTAGGAGGATCCGAAGTTCTTTCAATGCTGGGAGGAGACCTGTAATAAGATATAATACAATACATTATATTTATACTGTTTTCATGATCTAGCTGAGGCGGGCATTCCCATGCTCAGCTTTATAAATTCATTTTTATGTACACAGGACAGACAATCGTCTGATGGTAGACTGATGATTCTGATGAAGTCATCATCCTTTTGGTAGGATGATTATCTGTGCTACAATGTTGTACATGTCAATGTCTTTATTTTTCCTGAATATATATCGCAGCCCGGATGGATGAAACTAGATTCGGGGTCTTCAATCTCGTCCGATCTTCACTCAAAGTACAATTCGATCCATGTGAGAAATGTTTTGAAGTCGAACATGGAAAGACATCGCTTGATTACCAGTCAATGATGTAAACTGTTAACAAGCGTGAGAGGAATCACCGATAATGATGATGACCCTCAAGGTACTGCAGTACAATTCACGTGGTGTCAATAAAGGACTTGGCGTCGAACACCACGCAAAATCTTTCGGTCGAAGGTCATTGATGTATACCCGTCACCGGAAGTGAGAAACTTGCCATTGGGGCATGCAAGCTTCAAAGTACTGAATGGGGTGTTCCTAGATCAACTTCTTGGATAATGAGCTGATGTCGACAAGAAGAGATCCATTAAAGGAGGGCCTTGATGAATCCCACATCAATGACATGGAACAGAGCAAATGATTTTGATAGAGGTGAAAACGATCTGATGATATATGGTTCAGGATGGTGGTCATGAAAGAATGAAGTATAATGTATGGTAGTGGATGGGACACGGATGACTTCTCTGGATGACTTCTCTTGAACATGTCGGCGACACTTATGTGATGGATTGGTAGCATTTACCCCAAATGTGGATGGTATGGCGTGACCATGGTGATGTGACCGGTGAATGAAACAACCCAACCCCACTCAGGCATGGAGTGGAAGTGTCATGTTCAAGAGCGACTTGCTACCAACAAAGATTCTTTGAGTTTCTTCCCAATTTTTCCCCAGTCATTGCTGATCAGTACCTCTTTATTTTTGTCAAGCTTGAGGAGGATAACATATGCTTGTTCTATAATCTGCCCTCCGGGCAAACCCATCACTATGTTTTAACGAGCCTAGAGATAGTGAAACTCGTTCTCGTCTAAAGACAAGTTTGTCGCTATTAATCTTTTTAACGAGTTTAACGACAAAGATAGCTCGGTCCTTTTCATTTTTAGAGAGTCTGAAAAGGTACGTAAAGGTAACTCCGAAATTCCTTTTTCGTCATCTAATCCCTTAAGTCCGAAAAAGTATAAAACAATACAGAAGGGATGAATTTTCGATAGTTTTAACGATCCGAACAAAACAAGCGCTCGATCTTTTTGTGCAATAATCCCTTAGGTCCAAAAAGATTAAAATCTAGAGGAGGGATAGCGCTTCCGGTCGCTTTAATGAGCTGGAAGGCCAAAACTCGGCAATCTTTTCATTTTTTACGAGTCAGTTGAAAATAGCTTAAAGAAGACTCGTCTTTTGAGGAACGAGTCATAAAATGGGTAGCAGCTGATTCCAGGTAAGGGTTGGAATTTTCCAATCACGGCAGTGTCACAAGGATGGCTAGTGAAATCACTCTTCGCAGCTGTTCCTCAAAATGGGTAAACAATCAAATGGAGGTGAATGATCGGCCAATGGAAAAGTGAAGGTGACGGTGCAAACACGACCAAGGCTTTAATGGCTGAAATGCTTCATTCACGGTGGTTATTTACCGGGGAATAGTTCATTTTTTAACGAGCTTAAACGCGGGTGGAAACATTTGCTCATGTCTTATGTTTATTTTTTAACGAGCTTGAACTATGTGCTAAAACTGCTCGATTAATCCAGTCATATGATAAGAATGTCTCATATAAAATGGCAACTTTTAGATTTTTGCCCCACATCCTTTCTTTATGCAAGTTAGGTGATGACTAATCCTACGAGTTTAAAGGGTTAGAGGTCCTAAAAATTTAAAAAAATAAATAGCCGCCCCTCGCTTGCACTCCAAAAGGTTTGCATGCCCCCAGGTATAAAGTATGGTTTCAAGGTTACCCCGTCTTTAGTCCAATAAAACATTTGTTTTATGGGGAGAGGCCTACCTCTTACAGGTCACCCAAAGATTGTTCTATTAGCGGTGCCAACAAAACACTTCTTCGGCGATGTCTACCAAGATAAACAAAGGTGAGTGGCAGTGCTCGCCACTTACATAACTTTGACAAGAGAATCTTGTTCTAGAATAACCCCTCTTCCAATCACGGACGGGGTACAGACTAGTCATATTCTCCCGCGGAAACCTACCCTATACCCGAAGTTTTCCTGCCGAAGCAGACCAGGACACATGCCCCCTGGGTTTTAGTCATATCCCCCCGAATTACTCGCGCTCATCGGGAGGACGGACTGGAGATTGAGATATTTCTTGCGTGAAGAGACCATTTAGGGATGGTATATGACTATTTGCTATGCGTGATCCGCGAAATGAAAGCTGGTCCATGAGCTTGACCACTCTTCCTTCGTGTGGAAAACACATTACTCTAAAGAGTGAGGAGACGATGGCTCCCATGCAATAAATATAGTCTCGTCCAAGGAGTAGGTTATAATCCAAGGGTCCTTGAACTACCATTACATTCATTTGAAATGTCTTCCCTCTCAATGTTATGGGTACATTGGGAAGGATCCCTAAAGGTCGACTGGTTCCTTTGTCAAAGCCTGTCAGATTTCTCATCTCAGGCAACAGCGATGGTGAACCAAGCACTTTCCAAGCAATAGAGGAAAGGATACTCACAGAAGCCCCCTCATCTATGATGGTACCATCCATGACCATTCTATATATTTGAATGATAATTCGGAATGGTATGCTTGCTGGTAAACGGGGTCTGCCTAGTTGATTCCAGTCGAAGGAGACAACTAGGTTGCTTGGAGGTGGGACCGAGTAGACGGCCAGGTATGGCTCTGACGAACTTCCCTCCTGCGGTAAGGGAATGGGTAGATTGCCCCCATGTTCGTCGGAGTCTGTGTTGATGAAGAGAATTTGGACGGTGTCATCCTTGTTCTCTTCAGTGACTGTATCATCTGAAGATAAAACCTCTGAAGGCAAGACCGGGTCAACTGCCGCCTCGACCTTTTGACTTTCGTCTGGTATGGATTCAAATGGTTTATCTTCGATGATAGGCGCTTCAGCCGACCACTTGAGCGGGCCAGCTGGATTCTCAACTAGCGACGGACTCGGCAAGAGTTTTTTATATCCAGGAGGAAGTCGTAACGGTGAAACCGGACGATCATCCAAAACTCTTTTCGCTTCGTCTAAGAAGGGACAACGGTGGACGGCATGATTGCCTTCGCACAGTTTACAGGGAAATCTAGCTTTCCCTTTTTGTCCTAGGGCTTCACTTTCGCTAGTTGACGGTGTGCTTTCAACATGATCATCAGAGGTTGATGACACCGGATTGTGCAAACGAGGAGACCAGTCCCTTAGTATCTGAGGGATGCAAGGATAATCTCTGTGAAAGTGGTCTCCTTTGCAAATGACACATGGTGATTTAGGCCTGGTCTGTGCAGTGTGTGGATTTTCGTTAGACGACACTCGTTTTCCCCCATTCGCCTTTGGCTCCTTCTTCTTCTTCTCTTTCTTCTTCTTCTCTGTCTTCTTCTTCTCCTTCTTCTCCTTAGGAACTTGACTTTTGGCTTTGCCAGCCCTATCAAGCGAAGAGGAAGGAGGAGAGGAAGAATTAGAGGAAGTGGACGGTTGGTGGGCAACTCTAGAATCGTCTAATTGCTGATTCGATTGTTCAGGAATAGTGGTGTTATGAATGACATTGGTTGAGAAGAGCCAGACTGGCAAGCCAATTGTCAGCCCTGGAAGCGACAATGTGGCCATATGGGGTGCACCAACATCTCCCCAAGAGGAGAAGGGACTAGGATTTCCACCAAGGGGAATTCCTTGGTTGGTAGACTCCATTTTCTCAACCTAAGATCAACGTAGGAAAAGGGTATGAATATTCTGTTTAAAATAAATTTTAAGACGCTTTGACACAACTTGTTTTTTCAGTTTTAAAGAGTCGAGAAAAAACAAAAGATGACACTAGTCTCCTTCGATTTTTAATGAGCCTGAAGTGACAAGTGCTCAGATGGACCTTTTCCATTAAGGAGTCTAAAAAGGAACGAAAGGGACTGCTCTGGAGATCTAGGTAGAGGGAGTACCAAACCAATTGCAAAACTGCAGAATACTTTTTACGGTACGACAATCAATCTTCCCGAATGCTGTGTTCGGTGCATTGCGATCAGTAGGGCGGCCGACACGGCTTCCTATGGATAAAAGGTTTTAAGCCTATAGGGGTCTCCCAATATATACTTGACGGTACGTGGGAGCACAAGTCCGTACTGGCACTTATCATCTCAAAGTGGAGGAATCACCCAACCATCAGTGAGGACAACAGTTACCAGGCTTTACGACGCCGAAATACGTCTCTAGCCTAGACCTCTAAATGTTGTGCGTTAAGTTCCAAAGCGTTGTTAGATTCATTCAATTTATTTTAAGTTGATCTTTCTTAGAATTTTGCCTTTTGCGATCACCACGAGATGTAGATGTAATTCCTAAAATGAAATCTAAAGATGATAAGCAAGCTTTTATCTCTTTTCAGCAATGAAAATCCTAGCTACAAGGGGAAAAGAAAGACACAATCTTTTCTCAAAGAGAAAAGAGCACACTGTAAATGCACTTTTCCTAAATCAAGCCAAACAGACTATCAATATGAAAATGCACATATGCATGTATTTGTTTTCACTTTCTTAATATTGATGCCTAAAAAGAAAGTTGATGTAAAAATTTGAATTTGCTTTCAAGTGACAAACACAAACAAGATTCTTTTCGAAATCAAAAGGTAGAGAAGATTACGACACTTTATGCTTTTGAAATAAACACTCGTTTCGACACTAGAAAGTGACAAATTCAAACCAAAGGCAAAATTAAAAGCATAATCGACTGTCAACAGCAAATAAACTTTCTCCTAAGATCAAAATCGACACTTGCGACAGATCTAAATCCAAGGACGCCAGTATGATTATTCTACTCTTTCAATGGAAAACTGTAAATGATGTAACAAACACACAAAGAACATCTACAGTCTTTTTGTACAAAGGAGGCGGAATTAAGGCAAAGAAAAGGGGTTTTTAAACAGACACACACTGATCACAGGCTGCAAAAATCAGAGACAAAACTGAAAAAATGAAGCAAAGAACCTCAGCTGCACAGGGCTAGGCTGATCAGCGCACCTGTTACACAGAGAAACTGGATTGTAGCGCAGGTAGCCCTCTCGGGAACTGCGTTGAAATGCAGAATCTCTTCACAGAGCCTGCATTGGGGCAGAAACGAGAATTCCTTCTGGGTTCTGGGTCACGGTTTGCAGTTTAATCTATGGTTTTTGGCCGAGTAAAAGCAATCAGTAATGCACAATCAGAGGGTGGATTTAAAGGAGGTCTAAGAGCTATCACAAAGGGTAATCAGATCATTTGTGAATCAGCTGTTCAAATCATAAACAAATCCAGTGAATGGATTGAAGTAGCAGGTGTCTACTTTGCATTTGATAATGACAAATGCAGTTCGATTGCTACTTCTGTGTTTATGAAACAAACAACAAGAGAAACACACTAACTAGACACGCTCCCCAGCGGAGTCGCCATTTGGTTAACGCGAAAAGTGTCTACTCAGAACGCCCCTATCCCACTAAGGTGTGACAGTACCTTAGAAACAAACAGAGAAAACTATTTTCGTATTCTTCTTTATGAACTATAAACGAAGAGGAATAGGATGAACCAACCTGTGTCTTGCGCTAGTCCTTTGATCCAATCTCTCTCCTCTTTGATAGCTTCCAGCTACCTGCTCCCTTACTTGCCCAGCTTCACCAAGTTCCTGCAAGATCACAGAAGAAGAAAACTACACAAAGACATGGATTTATATTCATAAATAGCTTAGGATCAGATTTAAGCTAAACATGCAAATATAACAAAACATCATTGATACACAAGCATGTAGGAGAAACTCAAATAGTTTTATTGATATAACAAGAAGGTCCAGGAGGAGTTACAACCGATGATTCTTGATCCAGCATCAACCCCCCAGCAAAGGAATCCCCTCTTCACCTCCAACAAAGCATAAATCACCCAATACACTGATCTCTATCTCAAAACCAACAGCAATTCTCTGCAATGTACAAAATTCCAGCCTCTGGATCTCTGGGATGAGGGATCCATATATAGATGTATGCAAAGAGGATGAGTCAGCTTATGATTTGACTAGTGGCTTCTCTCTGTTAGTTCTTGCTTCCACTTGGAGACAGAGAGCCTCTTACTCATCCTTGGTCGAACTCAGTGAGGCAAGTGTCATTGGGGAAGACTCTGGAAGCTTCCATTGTCTGTCCACCTCGCGGAATGACACTGCCATTTGTCATTTCCCGCTCAGCACACCCTGGTAGTGCATTTAGGTGCGTTGCAACGCACCTAGCTAGTGTACTTGGGTGCTATGCAACGCAGCTAGCTAGTGGAGCAGCTGAAATGATCCTGATTTGACTGATTCTGAGCAGTTTCTGGTGGAGAACTTCTGGGAGAAGCTGTAATTGGTTGACCTTGTTCCTCTAGGGGTAGGAACAAACACTTTTAGGGACTTAGGATCCCTTGGTTTATGGACATTTCATGCTTAGAGCTGTAAGGCACAAAAATGTCTATAACAATACCAAGACTGGTGTGAATGGTAAAAGTCAATGAATCTGCCTCTGCGTGCCACTAGAAGTTGTTGGATTAAAATATATGTTTTAAAGGGAAGAAATGGAATGGTTTTTTTGTTATTTTGATTACCAAAAGAAATGGCTTAGTTAAGACAACTTATAAATGGAGGCACAAGTTCTAAGGCTCTCATGGTGTTATTTCAATATATTAGCCATGTTCATGTTTTGAATGATTCAGAAATTAGCAGATCTGTTAGATAGTGGAGGCATGAAATTTTCACTTCTTTTCTGTCAAACCTGGTAGCTGATAAAAGATGAGAAACAACTCAATCACACACCTGTTGATAAAGGCCTAATACTAAGAAGGCAGGTAGAAGTGGATGATTGAGATTGTTTATAGGTTTAGCCAACAGTTTTATAACATTCTTAGTTTAAACTTTTGGTGATATTGTTTCATCAACTAGGCTGACTACGGTTTGGTGAATTGTTACTAGAAATATACTTAAATCAGGATAAAATATAGGTGGTAATACCTAGTTGAATGGAGAGTCCCAGTATATTGGCGCTTTTGAGGATTATTACTTGACCAGTTTGTTGCCTTAGTCTGCTGAGTACATTTTTTTTTGTTGGTTGGTTGTTGTTGTAATTGGTAAATTGTATAGGTGATTTTCATTCACATGCTTATTGGAATAGCTTGCTTCTTGAACAGGGTAGTCATGCAGTTGAGTATGTGAGAGGGGTTTGCAGAACACATTATCTAATGAATTCTTCTATAGAGGCAAAAAGTCTCACTCATATCCTACTCAAGGCTTCAGATGGGAATTTCTTTTATAGACTGATCAACTTACTAGAACTACTGGTGCACTTTCTTCATCCATAGAAGCCACTTGAAAATGCTTGAAAATAAACTCTTTGTAAGGGCCATTGTCAATAAAATTATTTGCAGTGGAGGCCCTCACCCGAACAACCATTTTAGCCAGCCTTGGAAGGCAAATAGTTGAGTTCAAACATGATGAAAATTTAATTCCCTGTATACAAAAGCATGTATTAGGTGTTAATGGCTAGAAATATGAACTGAAGATGTATATACCTCCTTCTATACAAAAAATAATAGAAGAGGCAGAGGTATAAGGTTCACCTCAAATTTTCTTGAAAGTTCAATCCACTGTAGGACGTGAAAGGAAGTGTCATAATGCTAAGAGTGAAAAAGAGGGGAAGGATGAAACTAATAATTTAAGAAATTTTAGCTTTCTATCTGTACCTTGATTTTTTCTAATAAAATAAATATTAATTGTTTGACGGCACCCAGGGAGCTATCTAGTAATAATAATACTAATATTATTAGTATTATAATAATAATAATAACAATGGAAAGGTGGGGAAGGAAGAAACTAATAATTTCAGAAATTTGGACCTTTTATCCTAGCTTTATTTGTTCTTCAGATCCAACTAATATTTTGTAGATCCAACTTATGTTGAACCAAGAGCTTGAAAGCCAATTGCAAGTCATTCAGCCAACAACGATCTATAAGCATGCCATAGTATTATGTCTCTGCATATTCACAATAGTGATTCCATTGTCATATTATTATTCCCCACTTGGACAGAGCGATGACACAAGGGGTTTCTACATGTTGACCAACCATGTAAATTGGATCTTATAAATTATAATTCTTGTTTTCTAGCCTTCTATTTCTGTAGATATCAATTGTGTAGTTGATGGCATACTTTTTATAAATAAATTTCCATGGCTATTACGGTTCAATTAAGAGCCAATCTCTTGCAGATTTCAGAGTTGAATTCATCTGTAATTGCCTTTGATTTAGGGAGTGATCTAGAAAAAACTTCAATGCCTAACAAGACTGTGATAATCACAACCATAAATGCAGCTTGGGCAGAAGAAAAAAGTGTACTAGATTTGTACATGCAGAGCCTTCGAATAGTTAATGAATCATTTTCTCCTCGTTGCAGTGGACCAGGGGTCATTTAGTCGTTTCCAACATATTCATCACATTGCTATATTTTACTGAAAGAAATATCTAATTTCAATGAATCTGCCTCTGCATACCAAGATTGGCATGAATGGTAAAAGTCAATGAATCTACCTTTGTGGGCCGCTAGAAGTTGTTGGATGAAAATATATGTTTTAAAGGCAAGAAATGGAATGGTTTTTTTGTTATTTGGATTACCAAAAGAAATGGCTTAGTTAAGATATCTTATAAATGGAGGCACAAGTTCTGAGGATCTGATGGTGTTATTTCAATATATTAGCCCTGTTCAAGTTTTGAATGATTTAGAGATTAGCAGATCTGTTAGATAGCGGAGGTGGGAAATTTGCACTTCTTTTTTGTCAAACCTGGTAGCTGATAAAAGATGAGAAACAACTTAATCACACACCTGTTGGTAAAGGCCTAATACTAATAAGGCAGCTAGAAGTGGATGATTAAGATTGTTTATAGGTTTAGCCAACAGTTTTATTGGTAACATGCTTAGTTTGAACTTTTGGTGATATTGTTTCATCACATAGGATGACTACGGTTCGGTGAATTGTTACTGGAAATATACTTAAATCAGGATAAAATATAGGTGGTAATACTTGGTTGAATGGAGAGTCCCAGTATATTGACCCTTTTGAGGATTATTACTTGACCAGTTTGTTGCCTTACTCTGTTGAGTACATTTTTTTGTTGGTTGGTTGTTGTTGTAATTGGTAAATTGTATAGGTGATTTTCATTCACATGCTTATTGGAATAGCTGACTCTTGAATAGGGCAGTCATGCAGTTGAGTATGTGAGAGGGGTTTGTAAAATGCATTATCTAATGAACTCTTATGTAGAGGCAAAAAGTCTCACTCATAGCCTACTCAGGGCTTCAGATGGGAATTTCTTTTTATAGACTGATCAACTTACTAGAACTACTACTACACTTTCTTCATCAACATAAACCACTTGAAAATGCTTGAAAATAAACTCTCTGTAAGGGCCATTGTCAATAAAAATAGTTGTAGTGGAGGGGGTTTCTACATGTTGACAAACCATGTAAATTGGATCTTATAAATTATAATTCTTGTTTTCTAGCCTTCTATTTCTGTAGATATCAATTGTGTAGTTGATGGCATACTTTTTATAAATAAATTTCCATGGCTATTACGGTTCAATTAAGAGCCAATCTCTTGCAGAGTTCAGAGTTGAATTCATCTGTAACTGCCTTTGATTTAGGGAGTGATCTAGAAAAAACTTCAATGCCTAACAAGACTGTGATAATCACAACCATAAATGCAGCTTGGGCAGAAGAAAACAGTGTACTACATTTGTACATGCAGAGCCTTCAAATAGTTATTGAATCATGTTCTCCTCGTTGCAGTGGACCAGGGGTCATTTAATCGTTGCCAACATATTCATCACACTGCTATATTTTGCTGAAAGAAATATCTGATTTCAATGAATCTGCCTCTACATACCAAGACTAGCATGAATGGTAAAATTCAATGAATCTTCCACTGCGTGCCACTAGAATTTGTTGGATGAAAATATTTGTTTTAAAGGCAAGAAATGGAATGGTTTTTTGGGTATTTTGATTACCAAAATAGATGGCTTAGTTAAGATAGCTTATAAATGGAGGCACAAGTTCTGAGGCTCTCATGGTGTTATTTCAATATATTGGCCCTGTTCAAGTTTTGAATGATTCAAAAATTAGCAAATTTGTTAGATAGTGGAGGCAGGAAATTTGCACTTCTTTTCTGTCAAACCTGGTAGCTGATAAAAGGTGAGAAACAAATTAATCACACACATGTTGGTAAAAGCCTAATACTAAGAAGGCAGGTAGAAGTGGATGATTAAGATTGTTTATAGGTTTAGCCAACAGTTTTATTGGTAACATGCGTAGTTTGAATTTTTGGTGATATTGTTTCATCACATAGGCTGACTACTGTTTGGTGAATTGTTACTGGAAATATACTTAAATCAGGATAAAATATAGGTGGTAATACCTAGTTGAATGGAGAGTCCCAGTATATTGGCCCTTTTGAGGATTATTATTTGAATCACATAACAAACTTTACTGGGCAAGCATACCTGGGAAATGTTAGTTTCAGAAAGTAACAAATAGGTTGAGATGACCAAATGGGGGAAAAATGCCTCACACGGTTTCTCATGATGTACTACCAAAATGTTGAGAATGCAAAAAGATGATGAGCTTAGTGAAAAGGAGTCACCTTCACTAAGTGAGCGCGCAGGCTATTTTTGGCGCAAAGTTTATTTTTAGACTATGTCTATTTTTAGACATATGGATCATGGTCTATGAGCTGCAGGATGTTTTTTATGGATGATTGGTCATGTTGGTAAAAATATATGGACTTCTATTTTTAGACATATGGGCGGAGTCTATTTTTAGACTGCCAGGCTAAAAATAGAAACAGTCGAATATTATTGTCTCATAATAATATTTGGACTATAAACATTATCTTATCCTCTTGGAGCACTTCAGTTTGAGCTAAAAATGTGGCACATGCAGCTGACAGAAGGAAATATGCTTTTCTTATGTGTTAGTTGAGCTATTGCATGGAGGACTTCAGTTAGAACTCATGCATGTGAGTTCTGTGGAGTTGGATGTGGAGTTGATGGAGTTGTGTTCAGTTGAACTAGTTGTATTCAGTTTAACTGAAGAATACACTAGTGATGAGTTGTGTGAATTGATTTTTAATTAATTCACTAATTATTAACTCATAAAGAAACTAAAGAATACATCAGTTAACTCAGTGCATGGACAGTTCAACAGAAACAGGTGTTAAAGGTACGTGAAAGGGTGAGTTGTGACTATCAGTTGTGCATGAGATTTGAAAAATCAATGGATTGAGTATGCCCATGAGGATTCCGCAGTATATGCCCAGTGAAATAGCCTGTGCTCACGTGATTTTCACTTGGCATGGTGCAATAGAGGCACGCAAAGCAGCGGAGGAGATTTGAACCTATGACTTGTTCAGATCTGAGCTAGTCTTTGTGTAACAGGTGGAGCTAGTACTGATTACTTGTGAGGAGTATTGTACTATGTATTGTTACATGTTCTCAATCAATATAATATACAGATAGTTGGGGGTTTTCAGCTGTAAGCTTTCCCCGGGTACATACTGTGTTGGTATGTGTGATTGATGCTTCTATGTGTGCATGTTATTGTTTCTTGATTCCGCAAAATTGATGATCAACGTAGAGGAGCTTATGTATTATGCATGTATTCCGCAATAGTGTATAATCAGGATAATCTCTGTTAATAAGTGTCATATTATTCAAAATTTCTACATAAAATGCTCTTCAATGCATCTCTCTTATGTATGACTCTTCAATGTGCCTCATCCCTTAATCAATTTTGACTACTAAATACACCTTGGTCCTCCTCACACTAGATTCACAATGTTGCTTTACTTACACAATGACTCATAATACAACATGATGTGAAATGCCAAATAATACCTAACAAATGTGTATTCTCCATGATGAAGTAGCTAATTTATAGATAAAAACTAACACTTTAAAACTATTTTATAGTTTTTTGGAAGCATCATGAAATTGACATTGAAACAGTGAGAAAATATCATCAAGAATGCAAAAAATTACGGCCCACGAACTTGAAATCTTGTATGTGATTCTGGCAGATTAAGAAAGCTTGTATTGGAAACTCGATTTAAAATGTTACCAAATTCCATTCATGGGTCTCAAAGCTCGCAAGTTCTCTATTCTTCATGATGGAGTAGCTATTTTATAGATAGAAATTAAAACTGATAAAATTGTTTTGTAATTTTTTTGGAAGCATCATCAAATTGACATTGAAAAGTGAGAAAACATTATCAAGAATGCAAAAATTTAGGGGCCATGAACTTGAAAGCTTGTGGGTGATTCCCGTCAGTTTGTATTGGAAACTCCATTTAAAAATGTTACCAAGTTCCATTCCTGGGTCTTGAAGCTCCCAAGTTTTGTGCTGTAGTTTTTAAGGACATTTAATATCCTCATGGCTTATATTACTATTCCCTGAAGAAGGAATCTTCCATAATAATCCTCTATGCGTGTACGCATTCATTTGAAAATATTACTATTCCCTGAAGAAGAAATCTTCCATAATAATCCTATATGTGTGTACGCATTCGTTTGAAACTTTGATGTTCAATCATGTTTCCCTTGTAAAATGTTACCAAATTCTAAATTCCATTCCTGGGTCTTGAAGCTCCCAAGTTCTGTGCTTTAGTTTTTAAGGACATTTAATATCCTCATGGCTTATATTACGATTCCCTGAAGAAGGAATCTTCCATAATAATCCTCTATGCTTGTATGCATTCGTTTGAAACTTTGATGTTCAATCATGTTTCCCACACAAAGGTAGACCATTTTTTCCCAGTCTTATCTAAAGAGTTCACAATTTTGTTTGGACGGAAAATTTCGAAATTTGACTGTGGGAGTGTTTAAATTGTTTTTGGATGGCGGAAATGGATTTAGCATCCATCATGAATGCATAGGTACCCAAAATACTGAAGCTTGACCACTGTAATTGACATTTTAAAAAAAAATAGCTGGATTTTTTCAAAATCATGCTGTAATTTCTATCATTTTCTGTGCAAAATTAAGACACTCAAAATTCTAAAAAGTGACAACTATAATCCACATTTTCAAAAAATTTAGCTAAATCTTTTCAAGATCATGCTTGAATTTTTATTATTATCATCATGGCTCCAACAATTTTTCATGCATTTTCAAATATGAAACGACGACCATGATGTTGTTCACAATGTCGTATCGTTTCTTTCACCTCTTCCATTACAATATAATAGTATTTTCTAATAACACGATAAATAGGTAGCATATGGAAAAATTACATCTCGGAAGACAAGCAAAAAAAAAAATGTACAAAAACATGTTCACATAAACAAAAACAACAACATGGATAATGGATAACCTCTAGAAGACATTACCATTATTTACCAAATAGCCATTTTCGAATACACATAACTAATCATTTCAGGTATAACTCACCATCATCCACCCTAGCTTTCAACAATGTCCATTCACATGTTGCTATTTTTCCACACACTACTATTATTTACAAAATATCCATATTCAAAATACACATAACTAATACTTTCAACTCTAACTCATTATCATCCACCCTTTCTTTCAACAATCTCCATTCACATGTCGCTATTCTTCCACAATCTATTATTATTTACAAAATATCCACTTTCAGAATACACATAACTAATTATTGCAATTGTAACTCATTATCATCCACCCTTTCTTTCAACAATGTCCATTCACATGTCCCTATTCTTCCCCACTCTATGCTATTCTTCCCCACTCTATACATGTCCCTATTCTTCCCTACCCTATGCCTTACGGCGTTTCCTTTGCAACATAAGGTGCAAATGCTAGTAGGTAACCCTACTAGAGTATTCTGTAGGGAAGGTCCCCCCTAAACATATAATTCGTAATTTAGTAACAGAAGCATGAGAGCCCTTTAGCTAGTAATGCACTGAAACCAAAATCCTTGCCAAAGGGTTTTCTCCATTTCAATTCACTAACAAGACCACATCAAAAATATATTTCAATAGTGACATTTGATATGTAAAAATACCTTACTGGTAATATCTTCTTGAACCAAGTGGTTCTCCACTAACTAGGTAACTAAACATTCTTGCCTAGTCTATATGCAATTCACCTATTAAGAAATGTAAATGTGGCCCTTTCTAGATAATATTTTTGCTCCACTTAGACGGTTTATGTATCATCATATGGATAGGTTATTTAATCTTATGCCTTAGTGTAGAGTATGCATGAAACTCACCTTGTTAAAAGACAAGAAATGTGTCTATATTGAGGTTGGGTACAAACATGGCCACCCAATGGTGTGACATATTAACCTATTGAACATTTAGTTTCACTACCAAAGTCTATCTCACCATGTTTAAGACTGCCCCCTAATAAATCAACATCAGTAACAACATACCCTACCTCCATAAACCACCCAAGACATCATTGATACCCAATCCCATGACACTTCAAGGGGAAAATAGAAGTGGTGTGTAAAAACAAATGTAATGGGCCTACCAAGTCCATGACACAGTGGGAACATGCACTAGTCAAGCTAACCCACATACTAAAACCTCCTGCATGAAAAGAAATGCTTGAAATCTTTAGTTCTTCTCGAAGGGGATAGATTACATCTATGGGAGGAGGAAACAACCAATGACTAGCTAGAAAGGCCACTTTCCATCAGTATTCAAAATTATATCACTCGAAAATGAGGTAAAGGTTACTAATGAAAAGAGAGAATAAACCATAAAACATAAAAAATAAACCCTTAAGCTCCAAATATACCAAGAAAATCGTCATAAGAAACCAAATAATATATAAATACAAGCCTTTAAGATAGGGTAACGCCATCAAATTCTCCTTATAGAAGTAACCACTCCTCAAGACATGCTTGGTAAACTATAAAACTTCATAGGTAAACCCTTAAGCGCTAATGATACCAAAACATTTACCATGAATAATACAAGAATATAGAGATAAGAACACTTAAGGTAAGATAACACAATCAAATACTCTTTATGGAAGGAATCACTCCATCAACCATGTTTGCTACAGAAAAATGCATCTAACACATATCCAATACAATGGTGCTCATGTTTATGTATACTTTCTCATGAGTATTCCTAAGGGTATCAAACAAATACCGATTATTATTATACCATTTTCATTTAATTATATAGTGGGTCTATTCCATTATTATGACCATATTTCATTCATTATCCCCTTGGGTACCTCTTTAGATACCCCATATTTTCCTCCCTAGGTACATTACAAAAAGGCTTCAATTTCAATTTGAAACTCTTTTGACACTCAACTTGGCCTCGATTACAATGAGGAAATGGAAGATTCTAGCATTATTCAATGAAGTATTTATCATGTAATTTCTAAGGCTTAGGTGACATATGGGAAATACATCATTTTCCAAGTTTTATATACACATAGTGGGGTTGATTTGTCATGTTTATATGAAGTCAAAATTTATGGTTTCATGTTATTATCTCATTGGATTCCAAAATGTGTCTTTCAAATCACATAGAAGGAAAGGATGAACTCACCATTCACATTGGTCCCCATGTTGCAAGGGTTATAATTGATTGGGTGGAAAACCCTTCTGATTGTTTTCACTATATCTAAGTCAACCTTGACAGTTTAATACTCTTCCTCAAAAATATATATGCCTATAAATTTTGTAAAAGGGGCAACAAAGTGGTGTTTGTCAGTATTGTTAATGCCCTATGGATTTTTTGGGATGATTTCAATATTCTCAAATGACAAGAAGGTAAATAATGTCTCTTATTGGCCAAAATCCCATATGGGGAAAAAGAGGTCAAGTTCTTTATCAAAGAAAGATATAGGTTGTATGGTGCCAACTGATCTCAATAGTATGACTCCACGTTGCTCTAATTTACTTTCAATACCTTTTGTTAAGTATAGGAAATAAAATTCCATAGGATTGACTGATCCATGTTGTCAGAACAAAATTCCTTTATTTTGGTGTCCCTAATAACTTGCCAATTGGAGTAGTTACCATTACCACTCAGTTAGACCACAAAATATCATGGAGAGTTCACAAAAGGTATATGAAAATAACTAAATACATTATGAATATTTTCATCTGTAAATTCGACATTAAATTGATTACATTAAAACAAGTTGGAATTTTATCCCTCTACCTCATAGGGAGGAGCATTGGATTGCTTGGTGGTGTTGTCATTTCTCACATTATGGAATTTATGAGAGAATGTGGGGATAATTTTTTTTCCATCTATTGTAACCATAATAAGGTTGTGAAAAAAGAATCCAAGGGGGGTTTCCCATGAAATACAATATAATATTGTCAACCTAGACAAGCAAGCAAGGCTAACCAAGTTATGAAACTTGCAAAGTGTGGAAGAGCATCACAGAGCCTAGGGAGAGTAGACCAACTAGGTTTCTTTGGCTTCGAACTAGAGATATACCTATGATTGCTTTCTTTAAAGTTGTAACCATTAAGGATGTTAGAGAGTAGACAATATCTATTAAAGTGGGGGAAAGTGTTTCACTAAGAAAGAGGCAATTATACATCAGTTTGTAGGCCAAGATTTACTTCCAAGCCTACAACTAGAGGGAAAACAAAAGTGCACCATGCAAAAAAAATTGTATGCAATACCCATCATAGTCTTTGCAAGACAAAAAAGGATATGTGATCAGTTCCTCATCTTGGATGGGTTGTTAGTTGTCCTCAAAGATATGTCAAATGAAAAAACAGCTAGTCATGTTGTCTTCCAGTGTGTGAATTATACAAGGCCATGATACTATTCATCAAGTCAAACTTTCTACAAGTATTCAATGAAGCCTTGAATATGAAATCCTTGGAAGTTGATATCATCTAAGGTTTCATCAAATTAATCCACAAAGGGGGTGAGTTAATTACTTACTAGTGGACAATTACCCTTTTGAATACTTCTTATAATATTTTTCCCAAAGCCTTCGCCTTGCCATTGAAGAACTTTTTTCCCAAGTTTTTGAAACTAGAGAAAACAAGGTATATATAAGGGCACTTCATTTTTCACAAGTTTATTACCATATGGGAAGGTATGGAATGGCATGAACTTCTAAGTTTCCTGGTTTATCAACAATGGTTAGATCAAACTGCTGCAATAAAAGTAACCATCTAATAATACGAGCATTCACATCGGGTTTATTCATCAAATATCTAATAGCGGCATGGTCAGTATGTACAAAAGTCTGGTAACCAGTAATATAATGTCGGAACTTGTTCAGTGCATGGACCACAGCTAAGAATTCCTTCTCGGTTACAGTGTAATTCATCTCTGCTTTGGACAAGTTTTTGCTAACGAAGTAAATGGCATATGGAAGTTTTTGCTCAACTTGTCCTAAGGCTGCACCTATGGCTTTGTCCGAGGCATCAGTGTGGATGTGGAAAGGTAGGGCCCAATTTGGACCTCTCAAGATTGGTGCTGACACCAACTTGTCCTTTAACTCATTCAAACTCCTCTGACAATCGTCAGTCCACTTAAACTCCACATCTTTTGCCAACAGACCAAACAATGGTGAGGCTAGCTTGCTGAAGTCCTTAATGAATCTTCGGTAGTATCCTGCTAATCCCAAGAAACTCCGGACATCCCTTACTTTTTGAGGAGGTGGAACCCTCTTGATGAGAGCAATTTTGTTAGGATCCACCTGCAATCCTTGGGAAGAAATGGTATGGCCTAGCACGGTCCCTTCAGTCATTAGGAATTCACATTTTTCAGGGCTGAGGGACAAGTTCATCTCGGTGCATTTGGTTAGGACTTTCCCCAGGTTGGACAATGCTTCCTGGAAGTTGGCCCCATAAGGAGTAAAGTCATCCATGTATATTTCCACTGCATCATGGACCAACTCCGAGAAGATGCTCAAGAAAGCTCTATGAAAAGTAGCAGGAGCATTGCATAGCCCGAAGGGAAGGACTCGGTAGGCAAAGGTACCCCAAGGACAAGTGAAGGTGGTCTTAGCTTGGTCTTCCGGGCTGATTTGGATTTGATTGTACCCGCTAAACTCATCCAGGAAAGAGAAGAACTTCTTTCCTGCCAGTCCATCCAACACTTGATCTATGAAAGGTAGAGGGAAATGGTCTTTTTTGGTAGCTTTGTTCAGCTCACGGTAATCTACACAGATCCTCCACTTCCCATTCTTCTTGGGAACCAACACTAGAGGGGACACCCATTCACTATCTGAGATGGGGTAGATGAATCCGGCATCCAACAGTTTCTGCAATTCTTCCTTGACAATGTCCTTAAGGGCTGGATTCATTCTCCTTTGGGGTTGCCTAACCGGTTTACAGTCCTCTTTGATGTATATATGATGAGTACAGACCGAGGGATGGACTCCTTTCATCTCCTTATAGCTCCAAGCAAAAGCATCTAGGTGGCTGGCCAACAGGTTGCACAGCTCCTTTTCCTGAGAAGGAGATAGGGAGGAGCTGATTTTCAATGCTCTCTCAGGGCCGAACTCCACACTCTTAACTCTGGGAGTGACAGGGTTGGTTGTACAAAGATCCACTAAGGTGCTAGCTTGGGCATCCTCCACCAATTTTTCTAAAGGTAGTGCACTGGTAGGTGGGCTTTGGATCAAGTTCTTGATCAAATCATCCTCGGTTGGGGGATTTCTTCTATTGGTTTCTATGGTACACAGAGGTGCTGAATACACCTCGTCTTCTTCTCCTTCTTCCAACCAGAGTGGTAAGTCATGCTCCAAACAGGGTTGGGCAGGAGGGTATAGGACAAGTTGCTTGGACATAGGACCATTTTTGATGGTCATATTTCCGGCACGACAACTGATATAGGCATCTGCAGTGGCTAACCAAGGCCTTCCCAAAATGAGGGGATATCCCGTAAGCTTTGCCTTTGGTTGCAGAACCAGGAAGTCTGCAGGATACTCCCAAGAGTCAATAGAGACCAAGACATCCTCCACAATCCCTTCGGGAGTCACAGTGGAGCGATCTACTAATTGCAGTACTGTCGAGGTCTTCCTCAAGGAACCTTGAAGATTGAGCTTGAGCATGGTATCCCTGGTCATTACATTAATGGCAGCCCCCAGATCAATCAGGGTGTGGGGTATGATGGTGCCATTGATGTGGACATCTACTACAGGACTTCCAGGATCTAAGTACTTTAGGCAGATGACTTGTCCTAGCATAAGGTCAGACAGTTGTCCTATGACATTGATAGTTGAAGCATCTTTCTTCCGTCTTCCTGGATGTTTGAAACACTTCTCCTTAACCAGCTTGTTATAGATTGGCACATCCTTGATGGCCTGGAGAAGGGGTATCTTCACACACAACTGCTTGAGCTCTCCCAGAAGCTCATCTTCTTCCGGGTTGGGTTGTGTGGTGGCTGTAAGTCTCTCAGGAAAGGGTGGAATAGGCTTTGGTTCACTTTCCTGATGGTCTTCCTCATCCTCTGGGGGAGGAGGTTGGTGATCTGGAAGAGTCTTTCCAGATCTAAGATTGATCTCCTGGATCTCCACAGCATAGGTAGGGCATGAGGTCTCCCCAGTATATACCTGCTGAGCCTGTCTATTGTTGGGGTTCAGGTTCGGTTGAGCAGGCATTTGAGGTTGCCTTGGAGGAGCAGGAGGTAATGGTTGTGGCTGAACTGGAGGTGGAGGCAGAATGGCGGGAGGAGTGTTGTACTGGGGCCTCCACCCCGACTGAGGTGCACTCCATTGAGGCTGTGACTGGGCATGTGAGTGATATGAGTGAGTAGTGGGTTGAGTAGAATACTGAGGTGGATAAGACCATGGAGGAGGCATGGACCAAGAAGGATGAGCAGGGGGACCCCAGGAAGGCATAGGAGTCGATTGGTTGGGGTTGTAATAGGCTTGTGGTTCGCCTTGCATTCCCTGCTGATAGGGTCTAGATCCTTGTGGTCTCCTTTGGTTGATGAAGTAGAGAGGTTCAGTGGGGGCTTCAGTCCCTTGGTACATGGCTTTAAACCCAGGTAAGGTGGGACATTGATTGGTAGGATGGTCCTCCTCACAAACAAAACACACTTCAACCGAATGCAATGGGCATTCGTTCTTAGGATGTCTTCTTGTGCACCTAGGGCAGAAGACAGCCAGGGCTCTCTCAGCTTCTTCTTTCTTCTGCTGGATCCTGAATGTGTCCAGCTGCATGGCAATGGTCTGTCTCACCTCACTCTTAAGATCTTCTAATTGGTTTGTAAACTCATGTTTGGAGAAATGGACACCAGTGGAGAGGAGATTTCCTCTACCTCGTTTCCTAGCTGCCCTAGAATGATTTCTAAACACAGTTTTGATGTCCTCATAAGGCAGTTGGTAAATTTCCCCCCCAGCTAACATGTGAAGGGTATCTAAGAGTTCTTCAGGTACTCCTCGGAGCAGAACCAACTTAAGGGATTCAGGGTCAAGTGTGCACCTCGCCCCCTTGTAACTAAGTTGGAACATTTCCTCATAATCCTCTAAAGACTCATCGTTTCCCATGGTCATCCGAAAGATTTCCCCTTTCATTTCCTTGGACCTACAATAATCCCGGTACTTGGTGTTGAAGGCTTGCTGCATCTGAGCCCATGTGGTGATACTATTCCCAGGCAAACCCATGAACCAGCGTAATGCTGCATCCTTGAGAGTGGAAGGGAAAAGTTTTAGCTTTTGTTCATCTTCAGTATAGTCATAGGTTCTACAGAGGACAGCAAACTCAAATAGGAAGGTATCAGGATCCTCAGTGGTCAGTCCATGGAAGTGAGGCAAAGCAGAGGGGCTAATGTTTTTCATTTTCATCTCTCCATTGGTCTCTCGGATGGGGAAAGCTCCTTCTATTCTCTCATCTTCTCTATTGTCAGCCATAGCTTCGGATGGAGTGGTCTCTAACTCTTCTTCCTCTATAGGATTTTGGTATGTCTCGGGATGTTCACCTATAGTTTCCTCTGGATCACTGTCGCCACCGAAGAGTGAAGGGTGACTAAGTGATGTGGTGGGGGTGTTAGGTAGGAATTTGCCTGATCTATCTCGGTTCCTACGAGGCATGAAATGGAAAGGACTTTTCTTTTTTTGAGTGCTTTTGCTTTTTCTTTGGTACCTGCAAAACTGAAACAAGGTGATCTACAACTAACTATATTGCTCAAATGAAATTGCAGAATTAGAAAGCTAATCTAGGAAAGCGAGAAATACTAGTCTATGAAAGCAGGAAATGCTAATCTATGAAAGCAGGAAATACTAAGCTATGAAAGCAGGAAATACTAAGCTACTTTTGCAGAATGGAAATGAAATAAACTACTGAGCAGAAGTAAGAGTACGAAAGTAGAAGAAAAGCAACAATTACTAATACTCTGACGCTTCCCCGGCAATGGCGCCAAAAAGATGGTGAGCTCCAGTATTGTAGCAATAATGCTACAACTCCTGGGGCTTCCTGTCTCTCATTTTATCAACCCGGTAGTTCGTACAAACTTGGAAGCGACGGTGCTGTATGCACAAGTACTAGCTCTTGTCGCAGCTGTCACTTGGTCAGCTAGCACAAGTCCGCTAGGGCTCAAGCCAACTTCTATAGGCTCACAGAAGAAGCTTTATCAATGATGGATGAAAGCTAGCTCAAAGGAGACTAATCTACTTGACAAAAATGAACTGAAAGCAAATCAAAGCATGTAAACCTAGGAAACCCTAATTTAACTAGTCTAACCTCTATAATGCAAAGAATGTGAAGGAAACTTCTACCAATGCTGCTGTTACCTCTAATCAGTGAAAATGCATGGATCTAAGCTGCTTTCATCATAAAAGACATGTTTTTGTATTTTTCCTTTAAGTGTGTGGAATGATTGTGATTGTGTGCTAATTAGGGTTTGGTTGTGCAGATGGAATGGAGAAGGAAGGAGAACGTGGGACAGGTTGGGAAGGCTAGGAGAGGTCCCTAGGGATCCTTAGCATCCATCCACAGAGGTTCCTCACATTCAGAAGCTCGGCAACTGAGTGAGTGGCCTCCTACAGGATGTCTGCAGGGGGTCCTACAGGATACTTAGAGGTTTCTACAGGATGTCTATAAACTGCTATAGGATGACCTACCGTGAGTGTTTGAAGAGATGGAGGAGTGATGGAATGGTGGGGGGAGATGTGCAAGGTGGGAATGAGGCTGGTGATGGCTCTAGAAGTGGAGGAATGAGATGAGAAATGAGTGTAGGGAGTAGGTTGGAAGATAGAGGGCTAGGTCAACAAGAGGCTAGGAAATGAAGTTACGTGAGGAGTGGAAGACTTTGGGAGATAACAGAGCGGGGTAAAGGTCGAGGAGATGTGTTGCATGCATGATCAAGATGGAGAATGAAATAATGGACGAGAGAGGGCAGTGAAAGTGAAACAAATGCTTGTGACTGTTACCAAACCGAAAATGCATTAACCTAAACTACCTGTGCTTGTAAATTCAATGAACAGCAATCCAAAATGCGAAGGAGAATGTGCATGAAGCTATGGTAAAGGAGTGTGGTGCAGGTGTGAATGACAAGGAAGCATCTAACATAACGTGACTGTGTTTGTAGCAATCATGAAATAAAGAAATGCGTGTTTTTGGTGGTTAGTCATGGACTGCACCCCAATCCCAGATGAGACGGCAGTGAGCCTTAACAACCCTTTTTGTTGGAGCTCCAATGGACTATATCTATCCTCTGCTACACTAAACAACTGTAAACAAACTCACCATAAGCAAATCCTATCTAACTCATGAAAAAGACCAACTTAACAACCTGTAATTCGAATTGCATGTGCAAATGAAAAGCTCAAAGTGCTGAAATGAAATGGAAACAACACTACAGCAGAGGGGATCTATGGCTCTCAGTTTGGGCCCTAACCTGAGATCTATAGTCTCCTTAAGAAACTCAGAACTAGATCACAAACTGCCTTCTTTATTCATAATCTGATATCATGCCAAATTGGCTTACAAAAAGGAACGAAAACTGAACTGTGCTCCAAAATTACAATAGCAATACGAGAGTTTCAACAACCTATCCAAGGCTAAGGCCTCTATACTTATACAAAAACGATGATCCAACAAGTATCCTTGATTTTAGGATCTCGGCTATCCAACTTCGAGTTTAACTGCTGATCTTGTAGGACAGTCATAACTACTGTTCCTGTAGAACAGTTATAACTGTTGTTCCTGTAGGATAGCTGGCTGCTTCTAAGCTCGGAGGGGAGATGGATTGGAGCTCGGAGTTCTTGGTGGGAATCATGAGGAATGTCCCCAAGACCGTGGACATCCTCTCCTAAAAGTCAGCAGTGCCACCTCATTGTCTCCTTGTCTCCTTTTCGTTGTCTTTTGCTCCCTTTTAATGCCAAAACCTGGAATCACAATGCATTAGTCACGTAGATAGAGTGCCTACCCTTCTTCCTACAAACAACATGAATAAACTAAGAAATGCATCCATAAGCAATAAAAAATGAATGGTTTGAGCAAGTAGAATAGGCCAAAATGAGCCCAAATTGTACCAAAATTGGGGCTCATCAGCAGCTAGATGAGACAAGACCCTTTCAATTAGATGAATTTTCTACACTAGAAAACCATCAAATGCAAACAATCAAGCAACCGAAAGAAAAATGATTTTTCACTACACTTTTTGGAAAAATAAACTAATGAAAAAATTCATTCCAATTCATAATTTCCTAGTAAGTACACTCCAAACAGTCCTTTCAGAAGTAAAGAGAATTATTTTCTTTTCAAATGAAAATTCAATCCTAGTCTTCAATGATGCTAACTACTGTAACATATTGGTGCAACAAACTAGAATTTTATACTTTTCAGGAAATGACAAAATGAATTTCTCATAAAACACTTCAATGAAAAGGTTTCGAGACAATCGATTCTCAAGCAAATGTAAAAGAAAAGAAAAAAATCTCTTTCAAACTAATGATGCAACGACTTTACCAAAAACAAGACAAGCAATGTGATCTATGCCAGAAAAGAGACGTTTAGACAAGCAAACAAAACTTTTCAAACTTGTGTAATGGAGATCAAAGCCATAGAAGGACCATAAACGAAATGTAAGGAGTAAATGCACCAACAACTTGACTCACTGAGGTCACAATCAACTGAATGGATGACAACCTAGATGCCCTAGGGCCACAAACCATCCAATGACCTAAGAAACTAAGCGAAAAGATGGAAAATCAACAAGCAAACAAACCAAATGAAAAGAATCTTTCCAGTCAGGGAGAAGATGGTCTAAACAACTTACAAGGTAGAAATCAAGAGAGCAAGACACACTGGCCAAGATCTGGGGTGAACCCTAATCTTCACTTACAAGTATCGATGCGACTGCCTAACTGACAACAAGCACTAGAAGGGGGTCGGCATGACTGTTTCTGAGCATATCGCACTAATCGGCGTGATTGTCAGCGTAATAAGCACGCTGAGCGAGTATGCAAAGAAAAAAAACATTTCAAAATTTGAGACTAGACTTGCTACTGTGAATTTCAGACCCAGAGTAGTAAATAAAGCAAAGCATACAGGACTAAAGGGAAATGGAAAAAATAGAAAATTTCACACAAAACCCTGAAATTCCAAGCAAACAAATAGAAGGATTGGATCCCCAGTGGAGTCACCAGTTTGTGTTGAAGTAAAATTCTAAGTGCGGACACAAACAATTCCTCTAGCCCAATAGCGGATCTATCCACTAAGAAGAAATTCTTTTCAGGATTTCCTTAGGTTAGAACCAATTAAGAGGGCCTACCTCCTAGTACGTTTATCCTGTTTGGTGATGACCTTGCTTGCTCACTCCAGTTATATCCCATTTCCTTCTTCGAACACCTAAAACAAGTAAACAACAACAAACAACAACCGTGATAATAGACAAATTTTAATTCAACATACTTAACAAGTCAATAATCATTAAGCCATAAACATGTGAGATCACACATTATGTAGGAAATCAATCGATAGTTTCATATCTATTAATTCGAGAAGAGATTACAACCGTTGTCTTGACGTTGCTATTCTCCTCCGACAAACCCAGGTTCACACGCATTTCCATTAGCATTCCACGATGGCCTCAACAATGGTAGTTTTAAGGCTCTTCCCTTTAGTCTTCAAACTAAACCAAATTCACATTTCTCCCTCACACAGAACTAGAGAGCTACAACTATGAATAACTTGCTGATTACTCCAAACTTAATTAGCACTAGCACACCAAACCTGAACCCTAGCTTGTGCTTGGGAAAAGGGGAGGTTTATATAGCATGAATGGATGGGAGATGGTTCTTCTTCTAATGGGAGAAGGTCTTATCTTGTGAGGTAGTTCCATCCTAATAGGGGAAAGGAGCCCAAACTGACATCCTCAACTCCATCCGACCCAACCATTTACCAGACTTACATTACGAAGCTTCTAGAGTTGGAAGCTTCGACTCCTTATTTAAAAAACTTTCCAAAAGAGGATCGATGCAACTGGAACAAGGCTCAGTTGCTCCAGTCGGTGCTTGGGACATTTTTAATCCCTGCATATCGGCGTGAGGAGGACAATGGTCATTAGCGTCGATCTTGTAAACTAGGAAAAACAGAAGAGTTTCTGGAAATGATGCAAAGGGGAATTGTTCTGATCATGAATAGGGACATAATGGGAGTTTCTTCATGAAGGGGAATCATGTAGGGTTCACTGTAGAGGTCCTCTAGTATCATGGAATAGGGAGTACAGGGACAGTGACAAAATGCTATGTAACAAGGACAAATCTGCAAGATCAGATCTTACATGCAGGACAATAGGATGACATGTACATGGAGCTTAGGCACAAGTTACAATAGGGTATAGGTGAACATGATGTGGACTATCACCTTACAATAGATGGTTTGATTATATTATGTGCCAGACAATAATGAGCTCAAGAAGCTTATCTTGAGGGAATTTCATGCTAAGCCATATTCAGGTCATTCGGGATATCATAAGGCATTGAAATTGGTGAATAAGTTCTATTATTGGCTAAATATGAAGAAGGAAGTGGCAAAGTTTGTGGAGAAATTATTAGGTTGTCAATAGGTAAAATCATAGTGTAAGCATCCAGGTGGATTACTATGCTTAATTCTGATTCCAAAGTGGAAATGGGAGGTCATTTCCATGGATTTCATTACAATGTTTCCAAGGATATCTAAACAACATGATTCCATCATGTTTGTGGTGGGAAAGTTGAGAAATGTAGCACACTTCATTCTAGTGAAGTCTAATTATTCATCTAATGATGTAGCATAAGTATTCATCATATATGTAGTGAGGTTGCATGGTATTCCAAAGAATATTGTGTTGAACAGGGATGCCATGTTCACCTCAAGATTTTGGAAATAGTTATTTGTAGGTTTGGGTACAGAGTTGGCCTTCAACAAAACTTATCATCTACAGACAAAGAGGGTCAAAAGGATTCTGGAAGACATGTTGAGAATGTACGTCATGCATAAACAACAGAAGTGGGAAGAGTATTTACCTCTGGTTGAGTTTTCTTACAATAATGGGTAACAAGAGTCTAAGGATGAGTTCGTTTGAGGCACTCTATGGGCAAAGTTGTAATACTCGATTCAGTTGGAGTGATCCAGTGAACAGGGTGTTGATAGGACTAGACATGTTGGCAGACATGGAATAGGAAATGGAGGTTATCAAGAAGAATCTAAAGGTAGCACAAGATAGGCAGAAAAGTTATGTAGATTAGCATAGGTTGTTTAAGGAGTTTCAGTTTGGGGAACATGTGTACTTGCACATCAAGCCCAAGAAGAGCTCCTTGAGGATTGGGTCATGTACGAAGCTGGTGCCTTGGTATTGTGGGCCTTTATAAATCCTTGAGAGGATTGGACCAGTGGCCTAAAGAATCGCACTGCCTCTGACAATGAAAATCCATGATTTTTTCCATGTTTCATTGCTTTAAAGACATGTAAAGGATGTTGATCTTGTTATTGTTTGGTCTGTATTGTAGGTGAAGCCAAAAGGAGAATTCCAGCCAGAACCTTAGTGTATTTTGTAGAGAATTATGCTCATGCTCCGGAACTGAGAAATTGAGCAAGTTAAAGTGTAGTGGAGGCACTTTGGGCCTGATGAATCTACATGGGAGATAGATGATCAGATGCGGGCTATGTATCCTTCCTTATTTTCTAGTTGAGGCAAAGTTGTTTTGGTATATGTATATATGTATATGGATGTAAATACTGCAATGAGTTTTGTTATAAAGCTCCAATAAGCGGTATGGTTGTCATGTTTGTCATGTTGGTTTTCTTTTCAGTAGGTTGATCATTGTAAATACTGCATCAAGCTAAGTTATAAAGCTCCATGGGTAGTATGTTTTTCTTTTTAGTGGTCTTGCTGGTTGTAGGTGTCATTGAACACCAAGGGCACTGTTCCCCTAAGGGGGAGGGGTTTGTAACAACCCCAAGTTAAAAATACATGTAGTAAAGTTAATAAAGACAAGAATATGAGACGAAGGTCATGGGACACCTATTCCAAGCTGACTGTTGGGAAAAAACATCTAGTGTGGGGTTTCATTTGGTTTATTATGGCTATGGGAGATTAGCAAAGGCAATGACAAAGGAATTGAAAAGGAAAAGTGACATTAATTGACATTTTATTTATAAAAAAAAAATAAAATTAGGAGAAAAGGAAGGTGAAAGGTCATAGGGTGCATGTGAGGAGGAAAATGAAGAAAAATAATGGAAATTAAAGAAAATACATTAGAGAACTTTTGAGGTCTAAAATGGGCCTCCTAGGAAAAATGTACAATCAAAATAAATTTTCTAAGAACCAATAGGATTTAAGATGATGATGTCAACCATGGGGAATGATTCACCATTTTTGGGGTAAAAAAGTAAAAAGATTAAAAAATATTAAAATAATAGAATTATTTTTTGAACTTGTATTTTCAACTTATTCCCCTAGGGTTTTACTCAAATTTTTAGTGGGAGAAATTGTTGGATGCAAAATTTAATTCCTCATCCAAGGAGTACCCATGTTGCATACTTTTGATGGACACTTTTACACGAAAAATGAGAAATACATGAAAAACATGTTTGCAATCATGTTTTTAATGTATTTCTCATTTTTCGTGTAGGAGGGTCCATCGAAAGTATGCAACATGGGTACTCCTTGGATGAGGAATCAAATTCTACATCCAACAAGTGTTCCCACTCGAAATTTGAGTAAACCCATAGGGAGATAAGTTGAAAATATGAGTTGAAAAAGTAGTTTTTCTTTTTCCTCTTAAATTTGATGATGTAATATAATTGTGTTCTATTATTTCCACTATTATTTTATAATTTCCTTAGTAAGCTTATTTTAGACCTCAAAATCCCCCTAATGCAGGCATCATTAATAAACATGCTTTTGAGGATGAGCTCATAACCTTTTGCCAGTTTAGTTTTGGAGGTCTCTCTCTATTTTAGCTTTGTCATACTCTTGGAAACTTGGAGTATTCTTGGAGCACTCTAGCATTGGAGGAAGAAAGGAAAAGGAAGGAAAATAAATCAAAGGGAAGCAAATATCAAGCAAGGAGGAGTGGGATCTAGTGGTTACAATGAGATTACTTGCAGGTATCGAGTTGCATGTATGATTTCCTTACTATTTTTGGCATGCATGATACATGCATGCATGTATTTTGTTCTCTTGCTATTATGGGCATGGATTTTGACAAGTGTGATAGTGATTTTCAACCTTCTCTTGCCATTTTCGGATAGCCATGGTGTGATGAAATTTCTATTATTTGGTTGATTTGGATTCTCATATGGTTTAAAAACTGAGTGGGGTGGTCTTAGGGGAGAAACACAAGGCATAGGAATCCCTGGACTGGTGAAGGTGGGATTGCGATAAATCCTAGAGGGTGGAGCCTCGTTGGGCCTACTAATCCTTGGCTGCTGAATGGAGGGATATACGGTAAACCCTAGAGGTGGAGATAAACAAATTTCTCACGATTTAGATGGAAATATCTAGAGGAATCCATGCTTGTATATGTCTAGCTATCCCTAGACCAATATATTGTGGGATTGCGGTAAATCCTGGTACTGTATGTTTCCTGTTTGGGCCTAGGAATCTCTTGGCGGGATTGTGGTAAATCTTGGGTATATAGATGAGGGCTTAGGCCTAGGAATCCATTAGTGGATTACGGTAAATCCTGAGGAATCCTTGGTTGTTTTGTTGTAAGTCCCACATTCATGCTTGGAATATGGCACAGGGGTGATTGGTTGAAAGAAAGATATGGTTCAACACAATCTATGGTCAGGTGAGTCATGGAATTCCTTGGCTCGGTCAAATTTTCCATATGTTAATAAGAGATATTTTCCACTTGTGTATTATGTGTAAATATTTTTTTATTATGTGATGATAATGGCTATTCTATCATTTTTATTCTGCTGGTTATAAGCACTGTTTATGACATACTTGATTTATGGCTCTCATCATGTTTTGATTAGTAAATAAATGAATAACGAATGTATGACCTAATTGATGATAATGAAGCTATTTTGAGAGGGAATCAGACCTTCTTGGAGAATATTAGATAAGTATGAGATCCCTATGTTCAAATATGTTGTTATGACATGCAGATTATATGTTCATGATGTGTTGACAGAATGTCTGTCATGGCTAGGCCTTGTCAGGACAAGTCTTTGTTTAGGTTTTGAATTAGAGTCCTTGTCATATTGTTATTTATCATTTTTGTAGGTTTCATGACATTCTGGGAAGAGGCCGGAGTCCTAGCCCTGAAAAGGTGGCTCAGAATTCAGACTCTTTAACACAAAACTGCCTGAAAAAGGGCATAGTCGAATGGTGGCATTGTTGTGGGAGCGAATGGAGGGTCTCAGTTGCATGGAAGATTTTTCATGGGAGAAACTAGGGGTATAGTTCAACAAAACATCAGGTTCTCTAAGGGGTTGGACATTTGGAGGTGTTGGATGGCTCCTGAAGGTTTTGTTGCTCCTGAGGAAGGTGAGTTTGGTTTTGTTTTATCGATTCCACTTCCTCAACTATACGTGGTGAATTGAATCATATCATAGTAAACATTCATTACATGTTTACCCCGGTGGACTCGTTAAGTTTGGGTAAATGTGGGAGGAGGGTTTTACAACAGTATACAAGGTGGACAACTTGATTACCTAAGGTAAGGATAGAAACCTATGTTGGGCTTCCAAAATATACTCAACAATACATGGAAGAGAAGTCCATGTTAGTGTTGTCTAATGTGTAACCATAAGATGAGAGAATTCCCATATACTTTTCATGCATGGTGTTGTTCCTTAAGAAACCAATTTCCTGGTTGTAGGGAAATTGTGCTTAAGACATTAATAAAGATTATTTACTGTCACTTATTGTTTGTTATATTCCCAAATGAAAGACTTGGAAAACTTGGCATTAGACTCTTAATACATGTATGAACAAAACATCTCAGAATGCCATTTGTTGCTAAATATAAATGATGAATGAGGAAAGTTTGAAGGGGAACTTAAAGACAATATGCTAATCTCTCACAGGAACTATTATCTGTAACTTAGAGGAATTATGATCATGAGAAATAAATCATAGACAATATGCTAGTCTTCCACAGAAACTACTATCTATAACTTGGAAAGGAAGTGAGGAATTTAAGTATAGGAGCGCTCTTTAAGGGCTTTTACCCTGCAGCTTCATTACTACACTTAAAAAGAAGAAAACATTGCATGACACATGATAGTGAAACTTGCAAATTATATGTAACAACTCCTAGAAACTTATGATTGTTTCATTAATCAATGATCTTATCCTGAAATACAGTGGCTTGGTTCTCCAAAATTCCAACCACCCCTTTCTTAGTAAAATTTTCGACCTTTATACATTTGTGGAATAGTTATCGATTTCTAAAACCTATCTAACTGTTTTCTAACTATATGAAGTAAAAATACTACATAATTTACAGAGGGTAAAACACTTCAAAGAACATCAAATAGCAAGAACAAAACTGAATCTAGAAGGAGATGATAATTGCTGGCTCGCTTTGCTTAATCGCTGTTAAATTCCTCAGTAAATGCCTTAATCTATTTTAATCATGATTAAATTGTGAAAAACCTGGTTATGCATGTATTAGATTCGACCAACTGCCTTTTCTTCCAATATGGACATATCACTGATTCTAATGAAAATAGTGCAAACCTTTTGTTTACCGTGAAACTCAAAAGTATTAAATATATTTCATAAATCCATTAGATCCAAAAACCCATCACATAGTCAGCATTTTCCATATATATATATATATATATATATATATATATATATATATATATATATATATATATATATATATATATATATATATATATATATCGACGTAATGTTAGACTTACGTATTAATTATTCAAAGATTCCCTTTTCCATTATATACTTTATAACGAAAATATACCGTAGGATATGCTTTTTCCACTTACCGCAATCGGCCCAGAAACCATATATATAAATATTATAATGGCCATGGAATCAACAGAATAAGTAACCATAATGCATGTAATATCGGGTCTGGCTTACCATATCACAATAGACACTCATTTCCATTATAATTCCCCTTATAATAAAAATATATAAAAAATGCGTAATTATAATGTATATGAAAAAGTTTTCAATATAGTGGACCCACCAAAACTCTACAACAGGATATATAATATATTGGGTCTACCATATCAAGTCACAATCAACGTTTCTTAACATTCAAAGCTCTATGGTGTGGTGGACTCGACAAGACTTTAAACCATGCCGTATATACCTTTCGGGTTCGTCTCTTCGAATCAAAATTGACAATAGGTAATGAACCAACGCATATGTGTTGGCCACTTTACGGACCCACCGAATTTTAAAATATAATATATATTTTCCAGGTACAGTGTTAATCACTTTAACACATGTTTTCTTTGTAAACCCATTACAATTATGCTTTGCATCTCTTCCTTTAGCAATGCTGATATATAATAAATAAAATATTTCTTTTCTTTTGGACTTTTCGATAAGGATAAAGGATATAAAGGAGCTTTATAACTCCTGATAGTTATATAACGAATAAAGAAACCACAAGCCCAATATAAGCTACAAAATATGGCTCCAACTAGGGATAGTTCTTTTGCCCCAGAAGCCCTAAGAACCGCAGATCAGTGCCTTATCCATTGGGCATGGAGTCATATATTGCTTCTCTGAACTCTTAACTGTGTGAAGATCTGTACAATGACCCCACACCAATACCTGTAGATATTATATGCTTGTGCTCTGTTAACAAAATATTAAGAATCACAGATTAGTAGCCTTAGTTGGGTATGAAGTCCAAAACTGTAAAAACCCAAAAATATAGCAATTGAAAACCTGACAATCTTGAAGTTTGACACCTCTGCAAACCACTTTCCAACTAGGAAAGTCACCCTTATTCAACCACTAATGATTTAATTGAAGAATTGCAACTTGAAACCAAATGCTTAACACATAAGCTTATTTATGTACAAGTTCCTACACATGTACATGACTGACCTCAATCAAGTGAAGTCAATCTTCCAATGATACTAGATTAGCATTTGAGTGCTTAATACAGAACCATTCTGCTAGTGAATCTTGAAAATACCATTCATCCTGAACAAAAAATAAACTATGCATAAAAGCAAATCACAACAAAAATTAGAATAATATCCACCAAAAGATATGTGTAGACTGCTGATAAATTCCTCCATGTAGTCTACCACAGGATCTTCAAAAGTATGAGAAAAAACATGTTCTTGATCAATTCCAACAAAGAAATTCTCTATATATGAAGGTCCCTGCTCAATTGAACCTTCTGTTGGGATAATATATTAAACAGAATAATCAGCCACATCTTTAAGAAAATGATCTATGTCACTTCCATGTTTCCACTCTTCATCTCTAAGCTTTGATTGAAAATAACTTGTAATTGTAACCTCAGGAAGAAAAAGGAATTTTTTTACATTGCTATATGACATACAATCAACTTCAAATAGATTTTTTACCTCTGATCCATGAGCATCATTGTGTTCTTCAATGCACTGATATACAATCTCTTTATCAACTTCCTTTTTACATGAGATAGCCTCTTTTGCTATGATAAATGGCTCAATATATTGTTGTCTAACATATTCCACTTGTTGGTTTCTTCCTATAGGTGCAACATCCAACTGATGAACTTGAAGGGATTTTTCCTGTTCCCCATTTAAATCATTTTCATTATAAATATGAGGCTCATCAAACTCATCAAAATAAGATCCCTGGGGATTTATTTGCAACTTAATTGTTTCTTCCTTTCTTTGACTGTTGAGTAGGGATTCTTGATGCATGTTTGAACTTTCCTCTATCTGAATACTCTCTTGATTTGCTTGAAATAGAGTGAATTGATTCTCTTCTTGGGAGATTATTGAAGAACACTGTTCTATAACCCTCTCCACATCATTTTGAGAAAGTGATAGTTCCTCACTTTCAGAGACCTGCTCATAACTCTGAATGCTTGATATACTATCAACAAAATCATTAGTTTCATCGACAAGATTATCTTGAGCCTTTAAAGTTTCTTTAGCACTATAATATTCACAACAACCTTCAAAGAGAAACTTGTGTGGATAATAAGTTTTAGAAGAAGAATTTAACACTGAATGGAAATCTTTCAAATATAAAATGCTTGAAAGAGGCAGAGACCTGAACCAAGCCTTAGCTTCTTGATCCAAAGAAAACATAAACAGTTTCATCTTAACATATTCATGAATGATGCCTTGCTGCTCCATGCATTCATGAAACTCTTGGAGGTGTTGAGCTGGATCTTCATATTCCTTTCTATTGAATCTTGGAAGAAACTCATTCAACACAGAAAATGCAAACATATCATGGGGATAGCCGGTGATCCCAATAAAATCAAATGGATCAAATTTATGGACTAAGAATGCAGGGAGAGCCATCAAAATCCCGAAAATAAAGCTTCAAAATACAGTGGAGTCACCAATCAATATTGTAAGTGAAAATCACAAGTGTGAATGTACGACCAACTGCTGAAACTTGTCACTCTCAAGAATTAGCTTCAAACTTAATAAACCTATGGAAAAGTGTTCTTATTCAATTAGTTTACAGACTGTGGTATTTGTTACAATGGATTCACCTTTTATTGCTTTTATTCAAACAACCAAATATTTCCTCCTCACCGAACAACCAGAGGAAAATATTGGAACCCAGGGAAAAACTTTCTTGTCTTCTCTCCCCGGCAACAGCGCCAATTAATGTTGTTCCTTAAGAAACCAATTTTTTGGATGTAGGGAAATTGTGCTTAAGACATTAATAAAGATTATTTACTGTCACTTATTGTTTATTATATTCCCAAATGAAAGACTTGGAAAACTTGGCCTTAGACTCTTGATACATGTATGACTAGAACATCTCAAAATGCCATTTATTGCTAAATATAAATGATAATGAGGAAAGTTTGAAGGGGAAGTTAAAGACAATATGCTAATCTCTCACAGGAACTATTATCTATAACTTAGAGGAATTATGATCATGAGAAATAAATCATAGACAATATGCTGGTATTCCACAGAAACTACTATCTATAACTTGGAAAGGAAGTGAGGACTTTAAGTATAGGAGCGCTCTTTAAGGGATTTTACCCTGCAGCTTCATTACTACACTTAAAAAGAAGAAAACATTGCATGACACATGATAGTGAAACTTACAAATTATATGTAACAACTCCTGGAAACTTCTGATTGTTTCATTAATCAATGATGTTATTCTAAACTATAGTGGCCTGGTTCTCCAAAATTCGAACCACCCCTTTCTTAGTAAAATTTTCCACCTTTATACATTTGTGGAACAGTTATCGATTTCTAAAACCTATCTAACTGTTTTCTAACTATATGAAGTAAAAATACTATAGAATTTGCAGAGGGTAAAACACCTTAGAGAACATGAAATAGCAAGAACAAAACTGAATCTAGAAGGAGATGATAACTTCTGGCTCGCTTTGCTTAATCCGCTATTAAATTCCTCAGTGAATGCCTTAATTTGTTTTAATCATGATTAACTTGTGCAAAACCTGGTTACGTGTATCAGATTCGACCAACTACCTTTTCTTCCAATCTGGCCATATCACTGATTCTAATGAAAATAATGCAAACCTTTTATTTACCGTGAAACTCAAAAGTATTAAATATATTTCATAATTCCATTAGATCCGAAAACCCATCGCATAGTCATCATTTTCCATATATAATATATATATATATATATATATATATATATATATATATATATATATATATATATATATATATATATATATATATATATATATATATATATATATATATCTATATATATATAGATATATCGACATAATGTTAGACTTACATATTAATTCTTCAAAGTTTCCCTTTTCCATTATATACTTTATAACGAAAATATACTATACGATATGCCTTTTTCACTTATCGCAATCGGCCCAGAAACCATATATATAAATACTATAATGGCCACGGACCCGACAAAATAATTAACCATAATGCATATAATATGAGCTCTGGCTTACCATATCACAATCGGCACTCATTTCCATTATAATTCCCCTTATAATAAAAATATATAGAAAACACGTAATTATAATGTATATAAAAAAGTTTTCGATATAGTGGACCTGCCAAAACTCTACAATAGGATATATAATATTTTGGGTCCACCATATCAAGTCGCAATCGACGGTTCTTAACATTCAAATCTCTACGGTGTGGTGGACCTGACGGGACTTTAAACCATGCCATATATACCTTTCAGGTCCGTCTCTTCAAATCACAATCTGCAATATGTAATGAACCAATGCATATGTGTTGGCCACTTTACGGACCTGCCGAATTTTAAAATGTAATATATATTTTCCAAGTCCGGTGTTAATCACTTTAACACATGTTTTCTTTGTAAATCCATTACAATTATACTTTGCACTATACATATATACATATAATTTCATATAACCATCTATATGCGATTATTTTGCATCTCTTCCTTTAGCGATGCCGATATATAATAAATAAAATGTTTCTTTTATTTTGGATTTTTTGGTAAGGATAAAGGATATAAAGGAGTAAAATGTTTCTTTTATTTTGGACCTTTTGGTAAGGATAAAGGATATAAAGGAGCTTTATAAATAAACCTCAAGCCCAATATAAGCTACAACACATGGAATGCCATTCAGTATATCCAAAGGTAGGTGGAGATCAGTCTGATACACTTACGTACATGGAACAAGATATCACCACCGGAATGCAACATTGGAGAAAAAATACAACGCCTATGTTTATAGACACCAAAACACATATCTAACCTAGACCTCTAAAAGTTTGCGTTAATGTTTCAAATTCTCCTTAAGATTTATTCAATAAATTTTTATGTTTATGTTGAATTATGTTTCAATTTTCAAGTTTCATCGCGAATTTCACCTAAATATCCTAAAGATTCAATCTATCATGACAAGGAAATCTTCTTTTGAATGAAAAGATAAGTATGGGAGGGAAGAGAACAAAGAGTGATGCAACATCCAATATTGAAGAAACACAATTGTTAAGTCAATTCCCCTAATGCAACTATTCCAAATTCCAATTTCACACACGAAACCCTAAATGCAATGCAAAATGTATGGGATTTTTCTTTTTGATCCTCTTAATTTTCGAATCAGATGAAAACTAAGATAGTTTTTAAATAACCGATAAAGAAACTATTCAGAACGATGACTGAAACACCAATTCTTTCAAGCAAGAAATGATTAAGAAATCAATTTTCTAATGACCTAATTGACAAGAACAAAGAAAAATCCACACAAGTTCTTATCAAAGGCAATCAAAACCAAAATCAAACAAGGTGAAGGATTTTCAGAGATCAAGACACACTCATCCACACAAGGAGTACCAAATGGAACAAAGAAAATCAGGGAGTAAAGAAAAAATGGAAAAAAAATTCATCAAACAAGGGTCAGCATAGGTGTTGAAAGGTAATCAGTGCTCTCCAGCACAGGTGATAAAAGGGAATCAATGTTGTACATCACAGGTGCAAAGAAGGATATGGTGCATTGCAATGCTCTGTCTGCATACCAGGAGGAGTGTTGATTAAGATTTGGCCAAATTCCGACACAAAAAATCAATTCAATCTCATTGAAAGGTCTTCCTAGGGTGAATCCACATTGAGTGAGACATTGAAGGTCTATTCAAGAGGTGGAACAAGGGATAAGGTCAAGGAAACCACTAAGGGAAAGAAATGATCCTGAGTGGATTTTCCAATTTATTACGTGGAATTTACAATTGTGGACAAAATTATCTTCCCCAGACCTATTGGATTGGTCTAGAACACAAAAAGAATATAAAGTATCCCTTAGAGAAAATGAAGAATGGGAAAGAGGCTTACTTGGGATCCGTCGCAAGATTTAATTTCCTCCCAGCTTGTAAGCTCCAATCATAGCTCCGATTGCTATTATTAGAACTTGCACATACATTCATAACAAGCCAAAGATCCACAACATCTACGTAGCATAATTCAATTACTCTATTCAATGGATCAACGAAGCATTAAAATACATGAAATGTAAATGTAACATAATACATATAGGAAAACAATATACTATTTGTATTAATATAAATAGGACAGAGCTTACAACTAGGAATAGTAGCTGATCTTGTAGAGATATCCTAAAGTTAACTTGTCCTTCCTTGTGACAAAGCACATTTCAATGTCACCCTAATGTATGAAGATGATGGCTCTCTTAGATTCAAGGTAGCAGCATGAGGGCATGATCATCTTCAAAAGCCAACCTTGATGTTGTAGATGGTGATAACTTTATAAGAGAGGGATGGTAGTTTAAGGATTCTTATCCATTTACTAATCTAGGCTTGAGATCCACTTAAGATGGGAGGATGAGCTCAAGGGATAAGAGGTGGAATATCCAAGCTAGGATAAGATAGGATTCTAGGTTCTTATCCAAGGTAAATGGTTAAAAAAACCCCTGGAAGCTTCTGGAAGAGGAAGATTTAGGATCCTTTTTAATTTACTTGAATTTCTAGTATCAACACACCCCCAGCAAGGAAGCACTAGTGCAGAATGGAGAAACCTACTACTGAATTCAGGTCTATAAAGGGGTAGGTTGCGCTAGGCCTCAAAAGCATTGATTTTTGTTAATTAGACCTGGAAATCCAGTTATTTGGAAAGGTCTTGCTTAGGGATTTATGTAGGGATGATGACAACACATTCACATATGGTGATTGATTTTGTTTTGCAAGTATATTGGCTAGATGAGACAAAATGGCCTAAAACAGGTATATTTTCTCCAACTCCTCCAAGCTCAGCTCGACATTGAGTGAATTTAGAGAGGTGGTGTGGAATGGTTTCATTTTTATGCATGCAGATGTTTCTGAGCTTGTGCCTCAATGCTAATTTACTGGCATCACTACCATTTTCGAATAACTCAGTGAGGGTCTTCCACATAGAAAATGGAGTTTGTTTACCATGTAAATTCGATATTGTGTCGTCTCTCACACCCTCCAGGATGATCCTTCTAGATTTGGCGATATCCTTCTTCGATTGGGCTAACTATTATGCATCCGATACGACTGGTTTTGGAATGTCAATTTTGGTGTACTCCAACACTCCACTATCATCGAGTACAACATCCATCATATCCTTCAGAGCTATGAAATTCCAGGTTCCCTCTAGGGCATACTCCAATCTCAATCTGTTGAAACACATTTTCCCACATGGAAGAAAATCTACTTCACTAAATCTACAAATATAAATTTTTGAAGGAGAAGATCTATTGATTGGCTCTAGTGTGATTTCTTCCTTGATACCATGTACTGATGTATTCGAATTGAAAACAAGGGATTACAAATTTCCTCTACTATTTTATGGAATGGAAATCACAATTTAGAAACACATGCAATGACATGCAACCATCAAAACCACAAGAACACAATGATTTACAAGGGAACCCAACTGGGAAAAACCCCTTCACTTCTTTGCATTAATTTAGATGATAAGAGAAACAATTACAATGTCTTGCTTCAAATTTGAAGCACACCCTGCAATACAATCATGTGCTCTTGATTCATGACCTACTTTGGCCAACACTTAGCCAATTCAAGCCTCAAGCAACCTCCTATTTACTTGAACAATCCTAGAGGAATTATCCCCTAAAAAATAGGATAAACTCCTTATTTCCTTGCACAATAGCTTGAGGAATTGATAACCTGCACAATGAAAAAGCAATGTACACTCAACAATATACAATTATAAATACAAATGTTTCTTTTCCATCCACTCAACTAGGCATTTCAAATTCCATGCATGACTAGGTCTATTTTTAGCCGATTGACTAGTTAACTGAGATATCAATGAGTTAACAACAATCAAAACTACTCAACTTAATTTCAACTGACTCAACTAATGACTAGAGCTCAGTTAATTGAGTTAAACTAATAATAAGTCAACTAGATTTCTAGATCTTAGCAATCAACTCATGAGCAACTCTACTTTTAGCCTAAAAACTCAAATTTATTAACTTAACTAGTATACAAGGCCATGCCACTCTAGCTAATTTCAATCCAAGTTATCCTTCTAATGCAGAAAATGAAAATTTCTCCATTTGACTAAGGCACTAGTCAAATGAAGTCTTTTCTTGCTATAATTTTAACACTCCATGGTAAATTTTAGGGGCGAATTATAGCCCAAAGGCGAAATTTGAGGGTCATTACATTTTAAGAGGGAAATTTTTTATTAAAAACCCTTTTCATATAATTAGCCTCAATTTTATTTAAAAAATAATTAATTTTTTGATTTTAACCCAAAATAAAAAGTGGGCGTATAAACTAACTGAACCTTCATTTGGCCCGATTTACTGGTTTTGGGAAATCGTATTCCCTTAAAATCGCCGAATTTTGATATTTGCCCCTAGTTTGGGAGATTAAAATGATTTAATACCTTACATTGGGCGCAATTTTTTTTAATACCATGGGCCAATACCACATGCCCAAAAACCATCTCTCATTTCACAATCAAAATATTTATAAATATTTTATTTGAATTTAATTTTATAACATTTTTAATTAAATCTAAAAGAAAAAATATTATAATTACTTTTAAGATATATCTAAATCCCTTATCACATTCAAATATATGAGATATAAATAATAGTTATAAATTAAGATCCATTTTACCATATAAGTTAGTCTAATAATTTTGTAACCGTATTTAAACTTTATTAATAAGCACATAAAAATTTAATACTTATAATATAACAATTTTTTTAACCATGGATATTCACCCCCACTTTACCATGAACATGATTGTGAACATGGTTTGTTACAATACCATGGGCCAATACCATGACTTATCAATACCACATGCCCAAAAACCTGGTATGGAAAAGATATTGTAAAGTCATGTTATGTTATCTAAACATTATGACTCAATCAAATTAAAAAAATTGATTAATTAATTAATTAAAAATTAAAATATTTTGACTCAATGAAATTACATAAAAATAGAAATTACATTAAAAAAATTAATAATTATAAAAATTAATAATTAAACAAACCTAGATCCATTTTAACTTTGGATCTATCTAGAGATTTGATAATTAATAACCCTATGTTAAAATGAAAAGTCTATGTTATTATTTTATGTAAAAATTTTAGGTTATTAATTTTTTTAATCAATTTTTGTTGAGTAAAGGTAAATTTGAAATAAAAATAAAAATAACTCTATGTAAAAATGAAAATTCTACATTATTATTTTTTTATTATATCAAGAGATATTGTTTTGTCCATTACTCGTTTTTGAGCTCAAGGTTTATAAGAACCCATGGTATTCATGTGGAATATAGTTTATTTAAAGGGGGGAATTATACCATCCTAAATCCATCTTCTCATTCTCCCTCTTTCTCTTTCTCTCCCTCAGTTTTGATTCACATTTCGCATTAGCCTTAACTGCCGATCTCTCAATATTTGTCATTCTCTCAAGTGTAGAGAGGGATGGATCTTGGCTTGTGTATATCTAAAGAGAGGTATGCTATGAATTCTTAAAGTAGTATACTTGGATTTGCAAAATGTAGATTTTTTTACATAGGGATATCTTAAAGTAGTATACTTGGATTTGCAAAATGTAATATTTTTTTTACATTGGGATATCGTTTACTTTTGATTATGGTCTTGCCTATTAAGTGCCCATATTCTGGTTTTTATGAGTTTTGATTATGGTTTTGATCAGGTGCAATGTCTATGACCCTTTCCTATTAAGTGTCTATATTCTAGTTTTGATAAGGTGAAGCATCTATGACCCTTGTCTATTAAGTGCCCATATTCTAGCTATCATTTGGGAGGATTTTTTAATTGCATCCAAGGATGTTGTCTTGTTCTGTGAAGTTACCAGTGGTTTTTGAGCACCAGGTTTATGACCCATGGTATTTCCCATGATATTCATGTCGAATATAGTCTTTTTAAAGGGGGGAATTAAACTAGCCTAGATCCATCTTCTCCCTCTTCCTCTTCCTATGCATCAAAACCATTAAACTAGCCTAGATCCATCTTCTCCCTCTTCCTCTTCCTATGCATCAAAACCATCAGTTTTGATTCTCATTTCCGACTCGCTAGGTTTTGATTCTCATAAACTAGCCTAGATCCATCTTCTCCATCTTCCTCTGGGTATCCCTCTAAACCCTCAATTTTGATTCTCATTTCCCATTCACCTTAACTAAGGATGGATCTAGGTTGGTGTGTATCAAATGAGAGGTATATTGTGAATTCTTAAAGTAGTATACTCTGATTTGCAAAATGTAAGGTTTTTTTACATAGGCATATAGTTTATTGGATTTGCAAAATGTAAGCTTTTTTTATATAGGGATATGGTTTACTTTTGATTATGGTTTTGATCAGGTGAAGCATCAATGACACTTGCCTATTGAGTGTCCATATTCTACATATCACTTGGGAGGTTTGCATAGGTTGATCATGATTGTGAAACCCTATTCCAAAACAAAGACATCTATCCACTTAATTAATCTTTTTTTTTTCATTTTAAATTAAAATAAAAATCAATAATATGAAAAATATCAATTATGGGGCTGAAAAAGCGCTAGAAGCACTAGTAGTTGTTGGGAGATTTCAGGTTTTCTAATATCATGAGAAAAATGTTTTTTTTGTTGCTTTATATTTTATAGTTTGTGTACAATAAAACATGGTATATTAACAACTTAATCACTTTCTATATTAATGGTTAATTTTTTTAAATTCATTTAAATTATAATAAATTATCTTGATATAAAGATTAATGATGAGACAATATTATATAAAGGGAAAGTGATTTGATAATTATAATTTCAAGTTGTCCAAATTGTTGAGTGAATGATTATCTTCACTTTCTATTTCTGAATTGAGATATAATTAAATTTGTAATGGTTTATTTATATAATCATCACTCAAACATGATATTTTTCCACAAGGAGGTCACTCACGAAACATAATAGATATATATATATATGAAAATTAACCATCATGCAATATAATATTATGTTGACTCCGTTAAATTAAAACATAAATTATTATTTTAATATGATAACTATAATTATTATTTTATATGTGTCCTTAGAGTTATCCTAAAGTTTTGTTAGTTCTAGCTAGTTCATTTTTTATCATGTTAAGGAAACAATCATAGTACCTAAGGTGACCATGTATATTCATTTTAAAATTTAAATATTTTGTATAATTTTTGTCAATATAGACAATTTTAAAAATAAAATTCACTAAGAAAAATCGTAACAACACTTATCTACTAATCTCTCTCAAAATTACATCTCTCCCTAGAGTTTTGTAATTAATATACATTTAAACAATAAATATTCAAAACTGAAAACTAAATCTCTCCTTAGTTTCAAATGTTATATAAAATCTTTTTTAATTAGTACATATTTAAAAACTAAATATTCAAAACTTATTTTTATTCACACCGAGCCAAGTTTTCCAACGATGGTCTAAAATCCAAAACCCTAGTAGAAAAGAAGATTCCTTGCCACATGATAGGCTTCTTTGCACTCAGATTGCTGGGAGGATGATACTAAGATGTAAAAACTGGCAATTCAAAAAACACTCTAAGATAAAGAATAAATAAGTTAATTACCTTATAATTTTTTTGAATTGAATTGCAAGCCACAACCCTTGAAATTTAACAAAACATTACTTAAATAATGACCAGGCTATTTACCTGCTCGCAAATAGTAAAATCTCATCTTCCTTCTTAGCTCTTGTGAATATATGTAGGGCTCTACATTTTAAGGACGTCGCTTTGGAATGTTGAGCATTTTTGCAGGGCAGAAACCTCTTCTTTGACTAATGTGAGGTGTTCTCACTTATTTTCGGCTAGGGCTTTGTGTTTTGGGGTTTCATCTTGATACAAAAAATTCCAAGGGAGACGTGGGCTTATTATCATTGTTTTGCTTGGTCGCAGGAGTTTTAAGGCTGATTTCTATTGCAAGCCTTTATGCGATATAACCTTTTGTGCTGATTTTCACCATGCAGATTTTATTAATATGTTCTTTTAGTATGTAATGTTGGATTTTTTATGCTTTTTAGTACTAAAAAGTTTTTGGTTTTGGAATATTGTCAATACATTTGGGGCATACTTAATGATGGACATGGTTATACCTGTACAATTTGTTACAACAAAAAAATGGGAGAATTCTATCTCCAATACTCATATTTGTTCATTTCCATCTAAAGATAAGTAGGATGAGTAAAAAACATTTCACAAAATCCATGCTCTAACATAGTTACTTGACAACTATTTTACAAACTAATTATATACCAAGATACACAGATAGGTCATTCCTAATTTTTCAATAGGCCTCAAAGGAAGTACCCAAACTCAACGAGCAAGGATTGTAATCCCAATGCTTTGTTCCATTTAAATTCTTGTTCTCACATTTCTTTCCTAGATTTCCTCCCTCTCATGACTGGCATAGAGCTTAATGTTTTTTTAGCTACACTTGCATAAGTGAGAGTTCTAATGTCTACCTTTGTTACCCCTAGGCTAAGGGAACATCTTCCCTCACTATCTCTAATCATTGTTCCTCCCATGGATTATTAATTTGTTGTTTCACCATTTTTCCCTTGTATTTATTGTCAATTTTTCTATTTTCACCTTTTTTATTTTTTGCACTTATCTTCTTCATGTCAATTTTCTAAGGACTTATTGTGGCTCATTTTCCACTCCTCACTCATATATTTATATTCCAATACATGAGAAATATATTTATATTCCATATGAGTAATATACATATTTCAGTCCTCGAGGGATTGCTTAGAAAACAAGGCTCATAGTCATTACAAGAAATACTAATTATGAGTCCAACACATTGTCACATGTAGGATTTCTCCCTACCACCTGCGCTAAACCTAATTGACTTTCCATGAGAAATATCTTTATATTCCATATAAGGAATATACTTGTTTTGGTTCTTGATGAATTGATTAGCAAGGCTTCAAGCCATTACACGAAATACTCATTATGAACTTTGTTAGCCCTTTACAAAGCCTTTATTAGTTAGTGAAATATTCACCAAGATCTTACAAGATGTTTTAATCCAATGAAAGATTCGCCATGATTTTACAAGATAATATAATTTGGTGAGAGATTCGCCAAAAAAATTATACATACATATTATATTATTGATAAAATCGCCTCCCATTTTTCTTATGTATCATGGGGATTCACCCATTTATTATATATATAAATTTAAGGGGGTTCTTAAAATTTTCCCTCTAACACTCCCTCTTAGCAAGAAAAGGGTTCTGCGCAACCCCAATCCTACTCCTATAGGAATGTACTGTAACAATACTCCCTCTCACTATTGTTGTTTCTACTAAAACAAATTCAAATGAGAAGAATCCAAAATACTGAATCAATTGTGGCTATGAGCTGCAACTATCTCATGAGAATCTAAATGCTACTAGTCTTTGCACTATCTAATGGGAAAATTGTACTGTTGTTGATTATGCACTATGCCTCTTGCATTATTATAAATACTTCTCTATGCTCGTCAACATCTGATTTCAACTAGTTTGCAATTGTTTCTAAAGATTTGACGACATCAATTGAAATTGATCCTTCTACTACTGAATATTATGGGTCCTTGTAGCAAGTGTAATGATCCATGAGAAGAGTATACTACAATTGCAACTACTCTCCTATGGACCTTGCCCAAACTTTTGCAACTCTGGGACTAAGGCTCTACATTGCCCCAAATCACTCCTATAGGTATAGTTTCATGCATGGAAAAATCTACCTCTAGCTTGTAGAGATTTTTCAGTCTAAATCCATTATGTTTCACTTTCCCAGTAACTACATGTCTCAGAAAGGATTTTCCCTTACTGAAAACAACATCATAACATCTATCCTCCTATACAACTACAAAGATCAAGTTCTTCTTCAACCTAGGTACATACACAACTTCTTTTAGATGAAGATGAGAGTCTAAATCCCTCTTAAAGGTTACAATACCAATTCCTTTGGCACTATACCTACCATCATCTCTAAATTCTATATGCAATTGGATATCCTTCTCCTCTAGGCTACTAAAGAATTCTTTGCATCCTGTTATATGGAATGCGGCACTAGAATATAGCTACCACTCACTCCCTCTTACTGTGCTTTCCATGCAAGCAAAGAGAGTAAAATATAGCTTGAATTTAGATTCCAAGGCATCTTCTCCTACTCCTACTTCATGCTCCTTGTTGGATTTCCTACGCAAACAATTGGTTGCATAGTGTCCATATTCATGGTAGTGAAAACATTTTATTTTTCTGAGGTCATTCTTATTGCCTTTGTTTTGGATAGACTCAACCTCACCTTGGGCCTTCTTTCCCCTAGCATTCTTTCCTTTTCCAACTAGAGAAAAGTCCTCTTCCTCCCTAATTTTGAATGTTACTCCATATCTAGGGTTCCTTCGAATTTTTTCCTGCACCAAATCAGAAAAAAGTCTCTCCCAATTTGGTAATTTGTCCCTTCCATTTATAGAGTCTTGGTAGTTGTGCCAGGATTTTGGAAGGCCTCGAAGAGCTAGGATCACTAGCTCTGAAGAGGGTATATCTTCTCCAACTCCTCCAATCTTGTCTCAACACAGAGTGAATCTAGAAAGGTAGTGTGGAATGGTTTCATTTTTCTACATGCATATGTTTCTGAGCTTGTCCCTCAATTCAAATTTCTTGGAATCACTACCATTTTCAAGTAACTTAGTGAGGGTCTCCCACATAGCAATTGGAGTTTCTTTTGCATGTAAATTAGAGACAATGTGGTCTCTCACACCCTCCAGGATGATCCTTTTGGCTTTTGCGGTATCCTTCTTCCACTAGGCTAACTATTGTGGATATAATATTGCTAGTTTTGGAATGTCAATTTTCGTGTATTCCAACACTCCATTATCATCAAGTGCAACTTCCATCTTGTCCATCCAAGCTATGAAATTTAAGGTTTCCTCCAACGAATAATCCAATCTCAATTCATTGTGGGAAATTTTCCCACACGGAAGAAAAACTACTTCACTGAATTTGTAAATCGAAGTTTCTAAAGGAGAAGATCTATTGATTGGTTTCTAGTGTGATTTCTTCTCTGATACCATGTAAAAATCAATAGAAATTTGCTATTACTAATGTATTCAAATTGAAAACAAAAGATTACAAATTTCCTCTACTATTCTATAGATTGGAAAGCACAATTTAGAAACACATGCAATGACATGTAACCATCAAAACTACAAGAACACAATGATTTACAAGGGAACCCAATTGGGAAAAAACAATTCGCTACTTTGCATTAATTCATATGAAAAGAGAAATAATTAAAATGTCTTGCTTCAACTATGAAGCACACTCTGCACTGTAATTCTGTTCTCCTACTTCCCGACCTTATCTAGCCAACACTTAGCCAATTCATGCCTCAATGCACCTCCTATTTTTGTGCACAATATTGGAGGAATTAGCCCCTAAAGAATAGGAGAAATTCCCTATTTTCATGAACAATAGCTTGAGGAATTGATCACATGCCCAGTGAAAAATCACTGTAAACTCAACTGTATACAATTATAAATACAAATGTTCCTTTTCCATCCACTCAACTAGGAAATTCAAATTCCATGCATGACTGGGTCTATTTTTATCTAATTGACTGTTTAACTGAGAGATCGGTGAGTTAACAATAGCCATAACTTCTCAATTGACCTTCAACTAGCTCAAATAATGACTAGAGATCAGTTAACTGAGTTCAACTAACAATAAATCAACTAGATTTCTATAACTTAGTAATCAACTCATGCACAAATCTACTTTTATCTTATGAACTCGGATTTACTAACTTAACTAGTAGACAAGGCCATGCCACTCTAGCTAACTACAATCCAAGTCATCCCGATGATGTGGAAAACCAAGTTTTCTCCATTTAACTAAGTCACTAGTCAAATGAAGCCTTTTCTTGCTATAATTTCAACATCGAATTGATGATCTAGTAGAAGAATCCTTAGGAAACCAAGAAAAATCCATGGATGAACTGTTTACTGCCAATTTTGATCAAGATCATGCTAAGATTGTGGAAATCATTACATCCAAAGCTATGAAAATCAATCAAAGCAAGAAGAGAAATTGTGCATTGTGTTAAGACAAAATCTTGATGCTTTTTCCTGGGAATATAAGGAAATGAAAGGGTTGCATCCCTCAGTTTGTACCTATCACATCTAAATTAAAGAGGGGTGTAAGCTTGTGCACCAACCCCAGAGGAGAGTGAACCATGCCCTTAAAGACAATGTGAAAGAAGAATTACAAAAGCTATTGGATGTAGGATTCATTTACCCCATTTCAAATAGTGAGTGGGTGTCCCCTCTTGTCATAGTTCCTAAGAAGAATGGGAAGTGGAGGATCTGTGTTGATTATAGGGAAATCAACAACACTATAAAGAAGGATCATTTTCCCAAACCTTTAATGGATAAAGTATTGGATGAACTTGCTGGGAAGAAGTTATTATCGTTCCTGGATGGGTTTAGTGGGTATAATCAAGTCTAGATCATCCTTGAGTATCAGGATAAGACCACCTTCACATGTCCATGGGGGACCTTTTCCTATAGATTCCTTCTATTTGGCTTGTGCAATGCCCCTACTATCTTTCAGAGAGTAGTTTTGAGTATTTTTGCTAATATTATTTATGAAACAATTGAAATCTACATGGATGACTTCACCCCTTATGGAGATGATTTCCAGGAAGCTCTTTCCAATACGAGTAAAGTATTAAATAAATGCATTGAAATGAATCTCCCACTAAGTCCTAAAAAGTGTGATTTTTTTTTTATGAATGTAACGATTGTCCTAGGTTACTTCCTTTCTAAGGAAGGAATCCAAGTTGACCATAACAAGTTTGTCATTATAAAAAGGGTACTTGTCCTTTAGAAACAAAGGGACATTAGAAGTTTCCTTGGACTAGCTGGATATTACAAGAGATTCATTAATTTTTTAGAAAGTTAGCTTCAACTTTGTTTGGATTGTTGACTAAAGATTTAGATTTTTGTTGGATAGATAAATGTCAAGAGGCATTTGAGGAGTTGAAAGAAAATTTAACCACCACACCAATTCTAAGAGGTACCAATTGGGAATTTCCTTTCCACATCGACATAAATTCATCGGAAAAAGATGTAGGGGAAGCTTTGGGACAAGTGGAAGAAAAGTTTCCCTATGCCGTATACTGTTGGTTGTGGAGCCTGATTATCTTTTGTATTCAAAGGTATCACTGCATTGGACCCCAGTTCATAATGGGGCGACAACACCACCCGTAAAATATTCACTACAGGGGGGGTCCAGGGGGGGCAGCTGCGACCTTTTGGGAGCCCCCCCGGCGTGGTGTTTCGGGGCTAGCGCCCCCGAAGCTAAGAATAGATGTAAAATTGCCTTGTAAAATGTTGTAATTTCGTAGTCTATCTGGACCATTCATTAGGTGGATATCTGACGGTAGAAGTTATGTTTAATTTAGATTTTTTTTCCCTAGAAGGCAACCCCTAGCTATATATGAGGGAATTGTATTGTGTCTATGTACATCTGTAATATATAATTTTCTAACAACTGGTATCAAATCCAAAGGTCTATTTGGCTAATAAACTTGCATGAGAGAAGGGTTCCTAGTTTGAGTGGGAGCAATGGCAGAAGATGGTAGGTTTAGGGTCGAAAAATTCAACAACCAAAACTACCAGCTATGGAAGATGCAGATGGAAGATTATCTGTATCAGGGAGATATTTACCTACCATTGAGCGGAAAGACAAAGAAGATGACGAGTATGACAGACACAGAATGGGATATTCTCGACAGAAAGGCGCTTTGAAGAATATGGTTGTGCCTAGCGACGTCGGTAGCATTTAATATTTCAAAGGAAATGACAATAGAGGGTTTAATGTCAGCACTGACCAAACTATATGAAAAACCCTTGGCCTCAAATAAGGTATTTCTTATGAAGCATTTATTTAATATGAAGATGTCAGAAGGTGGATATGTTGCAGACCATTTAAATGATTTTAATATAGTTACAAGTCAGTTACGTTCTGTAGGGGTAAATTTTGATGATGATGTTAGGGCTATGTTATTTTTGTGCTTATTGCCAGAAAGTTGGAATGGTTTAGTTATGGCCATTAGTAACTCTATCTCTGGATCTAGTATTTTAAAATTTGATGATGTTGTCGGTGAAATCCTTAGCGAGAAAATGCGATGGAAAAGCTCCGATGAGACATCAGGTAATGCTTTGACTGCAGAGACTAGGGGAAGAAAAATGGAAAAAGGAAAGAGCTTAGGATATTGCAGTAAGTTAAGAAAAGGTAGATCCAAGTCCAAATCGGGGATAGTGTGCTGGAAATGCGGGAAGAAAAGAAACCTGAAGAAAGACTGCAAGTCTCGGAAGGGAAAAGAAGGAGACGCACAACAAGAAAACAATCATGAAGCAAATGTAACAGGTGATGTGTTGCAAGATGCTTTGATTCTTTCATTAGAAAATATTATTGATGCCTGGGTGGTAGATTCAGGGGCCTCATTCCATGCCACACCTGATAGGAAACATTTCCATGATTATGTTCAAGGAGATTTTGGACAGGTTCGATTGGGTGATGATAAACCCTGTAAAATTATTGCATGGGTACAATTTTCATAAAACAGAAAAATGGAAATCAGTGGCCATTGAAGGAGGTAAGGAATATTCCAGATCTGAAGAAAAATATGATTTAAATAGGGTAGTTGGGAGGTGAATGTTGCGTAACTACTTTCACAGATAAAACCTGGAAGGTCACTAAAGGATCCCTGGTAATAGCGAAAGGAGGAAAGGTTGGTACATTGTCTTTATGCAATGGTATTTCTAATTTTGTTAATGCTTTAACCTCTACAGGAGAAGATACGACATTGTGGCATCATAGGCTCGGACACATGAGTGAGAAGGGGACGCAGATTCTTCACTCAAGAAATTTGTTGCTAGGTTTGAAGCATGTTGATTTAAAATTCTGTGAGAATTGTGTTTATGGAAAACAGATGAGAGTCAGATTCCTTAGAGTTGGGAAAGAAAAGAAGAGCGAAAAATTAGAGCTTATGCATAGAGATGTATGGGGACCTGCTCAGGTATCATCTCTTGATGGCTCTCATTATTGTGTTATTTTTATTGATGATGCAACCAGAAAAACCTGGATTTATTGTATTCGAAATAAATCTGATGTATTTGATACTTTCAAGAAATGGAAAGCTTTGGTTGAAAATGAGATAGGAAAAAGGTTGAAGTGTCTCAGATCAAATAATGGAGGTGAATATTGTAGCAAAGAGTTTGATAGGTATTGTTCAGAGAATGGATTTCGTAGAGAAAAGATAGTTCTAGGAACACCACAAGAAAATGGCGTGTCAGAAAGGATGAACAGGACAATCATGGAGCGTGCAAGATGCATGAGATTGCATGCAGGATTGTCTTTACAATTTTGGGCAGATGCTGTAGATACTGTTGTTTATCTAATAAACAGAGGGCCTTCAAGTTCCTTGGATGGTGGTATTCCAGAGGAGGCATGGGCAGGTATTTTAAAGACTTTTGGTTGTGAAGCCTTTGTCCACATTAACAAAGAAAATAGAACAAAGTTTGAGGCAAAATCAAAGAAATGTACCTTTATTGGATATGGTGTTAATGATTTTGGTTATCGCTTTTATGTTTATGAAAAACATAAAATCATTAGGAGAAGAGATGTCATATTCAATGAAAAGGTTTTGTATAAGGATCAGCTGCATGAAAAGAAACAAGAAAAAGAAAACATAGAATACACAATGCTTGACGAGATCACAGAAAAAGTGATGCTGCCTAAAAAATCATAATGATCAACAGCTAGAACAACAACCAAAACAGCAACAAGCACTTCAAACACCTGAAAGTGGTGTTAGAAGATCTACCAGGATAAGTAGACCCCCTGAACCAAAATGTTATGAAGAAGTAGTGCAGGTAGAAACCAGGAAGAAGTGGGAGCAAGCCATGAAAGAAGAGATGGACTCCTTAGCACATAACCAGAATTGGGACTTAGTCAGGTTCCTCATAGGTAAAACACCATTACAAAATAAATGGGTTTACAGGCTGAAGGAAGAAGATGGACGTAGAAAAAAGTACAAAGCTAGACTTGTGGTGAAGGGGTTTGTGTTGAGTCTTGAAAATGTCATTCATTTCCATTAAATTTTCACTATTATGTCCATTATATCACCTCCATTTCACTACTATGTCACCACATTCATCCCACTTTCATTATCATTGGGCCACATTTATGTTTTTCCAAACTTTATTAATTCTAAGCCTTTTAAGTGAATTTGTGGTTAAAAATTAGAAAATAATGTGCATATGCTTATACCTAACAAATGGGTTGAGATTGTTGACATGTGTAGGTTGAAAGGAGGCTTCTAGAAGACCATTATGTGGCACTTTAAGGCCAAATTCGAATTTGAGTGGAAAGAATCATGCGATCATCAGGATATGTGTCACATCTCCTAATTATATTGTAACTCTAAGAAGACATGTGTCTTATCAATTCCTGTTTTGATTAGGACTCTAGAGGTAGAGGGAGAGATTCATGGACTCTCATTAATGAGATGGCTTCTCATCTTTTTGTATAAATAGGAGATCTCTCTCCTTCATTTGTTAGTCTTTTAGCTTGTGAGTCTTAGCTTGTTAGTTCTTAAGCTTGTTAGCTTATGAGATGGCTTTGGAAAGCTTTGGAGAGCTTTGTTGTACTTTGTAATTTTGAAGAATTTGAATAAATCTTTGATGTTCTCAACATGGAAGGAGATGTGAAGTTGACGTCATGGAGCGTATTAGAATGTAAGGTAGAGTAGATTCCATTTTGTAATTTTTATTTGATTTCATTATGTTATTTGATTGCTTTCAAGTTTGATAAATTAGATTTTCCATTCATGCAAATTTTAATTCATGTAAGTGTGTTCAACCGGTTGATTGTAGATTAGTTTTTCTCTACATGTTTTTGTAGCAAATAGTGACATGAGATTTACCTCTCTGCTGACTTTGTTTTTTTAGCTTTTCAATTTCAGTTATGCTTTGATTTCAGTCTTATTCATTTTCTTTATTAGTTAGTTTAGATATCAGATTGCTCAAGTTATTGATGATTACCTCCTAAAGCCATAGCGAGACTAACTGGCGAAGGGTCAGCCTATGAATTGATGTGATTTGATTTTAGTTTTACTTTTCTGCAATTAGATATTAAATTACTTATATCATTGACGGTTACCTCCGAAAGCCATAGCGGGACTACTGGCGAGGGATCGAATTATGAATATGTAATTTGATTTTAGTTTTACTTTCCTTGCAATTTTTGATTTCTTTGAGTGCAGTAGCTTAAATCACTTTTCTATATTTAGACAACAGCAGAGATAATAGTTTCATGATTAGTAGTTCATTATTTACTTGTTTAAATAGTAGCAAATTTTCCATTCTTGTTCAAGCATTACTGTCATCACTAGTATATTCTAAGACCTTCTGAAGTGTTAAGTTCTGGAAATCATTATAGAGGACATAATTGCCTTAGAATCTATATCCATACTTGCCTTTTAGAGACTTAGGAATAGGATTTCCATTTGCATTAGACACTTTAGGAGATCAACAAGAACAAAACCCCAAAACAAAACAAAAAGTATAAAACAACGAAGTAAGAAAAAGGTTAACTAAGCACATATGGTGCACCACACTTCATCATTTTACGATACCCGGATTGATAATTTATGTAAAACAATTTAAGATGTTAAATTGACTAGACATTTTGGTGCCATTGTCGGGGAAGTGTAATTACAAGACCTTATTTCTAACATCTAAAAAAATTAATAATTTTTTAGTATGCTCTCCTCTTGCACTTTGTGTGATCTGGAAGATCATAAAAAGGATTTTTATGTAAAAGAAAATTAATAATTCTTGAGCATGCTCTCCTCCTGCAATTTGTGTGATCTGGAGGATCAAAAAAATAATTGTTATGTTAAAAATAAAAAAAATAGAAAAAGGAGACAAAATAAACTTCATCATTTCAATTGATTCAACAGAAAAAGAAGAAGAAGAAGAAGAAGAAGAAACCCAACTTCTTTGATAGGATCAATTGTCCAAGATTGACTGGTTATGGTTTGTAGTGGTCCTCAAAACATTGTATCATGTTTTAATAAGGTTTTGCAGCTTAGCTGCGGAATGTAGCCTGATTCCGCAACTAGTTGAGAATTCCACAACTGATTTCAAGGTTTAGCAGGTTACAGGCGTCCAATGAAGAAACCGACCACATGGGCATCTCTAGAATTGTCCTAACATGGATCCTACCCTACTCACCCAGCTCAGATCAATAAAAAACCAGCCTAAGACCTCAGTCAAAGTCTTGTTTTTAGCATGTTTTCTTTGAAGACTTTGCTGCCTGAAATTGAAAATCATTAATCCTTTTTATAAAATTTCACATTTTCAGGAAAAAAAGAGGGAAAGCAATCTATGGCTATCTTGAATCCTAGCTTTCAGTGTGGCCTCAGTAGAAAATCTGCATCCCTGTTCAAGTTTTGGCCTTAAAACAAACCTGCAAAAACATTTTAAAAAAAACAACAACAACAACAAGAACTTGCAGATCTATGGAGTTAACTAAGATCGACTCAAATAATTATGCCATAGCTTGGAATAGAATGCATTATCTATTTGGCAGAATTCATGACAGGAGATGCCACAATGTGGCTGAATTGCAACCATGGCTTCCACACAGAATGCGTAGACAAATGGATTCATTCTAACTCTTCATGCCCTACTTGTAGACATTGTCTTCATTTTGGCTTTAAAATAAGGGGAAAGCACATTCGAATCAACAAATTATATCTTTGACAAGCTCAAATTCATCAACCAAGAACTTCTCAGGAGTCTGATGTAATCGTTGACTTAGAATTTGGGGTTAATCGATTTACAATTCCTTGATCAAATTATTCTAAGAGTGCACCTTTGTTTGAAGTAATGCTGCACTGGAGGAAGGGAAGGAAAGCCAGTCAAGGCAAAAGTTAAACCATCTTATGCTACAACAGTTGTTTCTGTTCTTGATCCAATCGACGATGAAGCAACATAGGCTATTCTCTGTGCTGAAAATTGCAAAACTACCCATAGCTCAACATGTGAAAGATTTAGTTGTTTCTATGAAAACATGGGATAGTTACTATAAAATATGTTCACTTGCTGCCACTGGCTACTGTAGATATTGCAAACCTGAAGAAAACGCATTTGCCACAGCAATTTATAAAAAAATGCGAAACATAGAAAAACGTCAAACTTTGAGAGCACGATTTGGCCAAACGGAGGTGAATTTGAAAAAAATAAAACATGGGTTTTTTCGCTAGGAGGATCACTTAGATAACCCAGTAACCGTTTCAAGAAATTCATGGCAATTTAAGATAATTTCGCAGTTCTTTGGAGAGAATTTTTTCTTGCCGCGTGAAAAAAATGGAATTTTCAATTAAACGAATATGCTGTGATTTAATTCGGAAATGAGAATTATAATTTGATTATGTGCTGGCATTTACTCCACCATGGCTCCCACCTTTTATTGCCATTCGTCTATAAATAATTAACACCTGTAATCCCAATTGAAGACGGCTATGCTCGTGAATTAATTCCATTACGTGAACCAGTTGAGGACGCCTCTTCCAAATTGATCTGTCATCTTCAACCGAACTTCTCCACTCCACTTGTTTAACAGCTAAATTGGATAACTTGACCAAGTGAATATGACTCTTTTACATCCATATTGGTTGGACTATGATAGTGGAGTTTGAGTGCATAATTATTCTGTGTGGAGGAGTGATCGCTCTCGGTGGTAGAACTCCATGCTTTAATGCACTAAAATTTGATTTTATAATGCGTTAAAGAGGAGAATGTGAGTGCATTTCAAAGACGTGAATGAGATCATTATCATATTTATTTACTCATTTTCTACTCTTAAAAATCCATTCACGTGAACTTTATAAATGAATGAGTGGTGAAGAAGATAATTAGTGGATTATTCATTCGGCATAACTCTGTTTTCAATTGGTGATTACGGTAATGGGTAGCGTGGAGATGAAGAGATCCTCTTACAGACCCGACATGCTCAAAGTATGATTTAGATAGTACTTTTAAATTCTCGTTGGTGAAAATGTGAATGAGGTAGAAAAAATTGGCCAATCTGGATGATCATCCATATTTTATAATGAACAGGGCACAAATAATAGAAAATAAAAGCATGACAACAAAAGGAAATGGGTTGTTTTATGATTTAAAAACTGGAAGGAGTGGAGGTTTTATCATGATGTGCCTTCAGTTGTTTATCAAACTATAAGTTGAAGCTTTGTTGCTCATTTTCCTTAGTAGTCTTGTGTATTTCAGAAGTCTGATATAACTGCTACAACAGTGTAATCCTCGAAGTTTAGTCCTGAAAATAAGTTATGATAATCCTAATACACTTAAAGGCTCAATAAGTATTATCTTGTTTGTTTTTCAAGTGAGATTTTGGGACTGTTTGCATGCTAATTTTGGGCTCATCTAAATCATATCAAAGTTTGGTGCATTATAATGGTATTCTTGAAATCATTGGTTTTCGTTTGATCTTGAAAATAATCTATCATTTCTGCATACTAGCTCTTGCATATTTGCACTCTTGCATAAGCATATTTTTGATAGTCGAAGTGCTCTAAAATTGTTCCCGTGCCTAATTACTAAGTAACCAAAAGATTGAATTCATCTTCAAGGTTTATGATTCAGAAGGCAGTAGGAAAGTGACACTTCTGTTATAGCTCCAAATCTCACTCTTATGGTTTGTGATGCTGTACTCATGGCCTAGGGAAACCCCTCCTTCCAGACTTGGTCCTAAAATTTTAAAAACAGTGTTTTATCCCTTATACGCGACATTGCCCTAAGTTAAATGCGTGTATACGAGGGTCTGTGTATATCCAACCCGCGTATATGTATTAAAACACTTAAAAAAATATAAAATTCCTTATTTTCGGGCGAAGATCGTCGGTTTTACCTGCTGATCACCTGTTAGTGCCCGTGGCCCAACTGTTCCCAACCAACTCCCAACTAAAAAACTACTTTGGGAGAGGTATAAAAATACCTAAAGGGGAAGGCCTAAAGGAGGAGAGAAGAGAGAGAAAGGTTATTATGCTGAGATTTTTCCCCTGACCAGGTCTGAAGTCCCTTGTGCCTTCTGCACTTCCCCATTTTTCCAGGAAACCTTTGTTTCCTTATGTGTTGATGTTCATCCACCATTTATGACATCATGGAGAGAGTCATGGAAGGAGTTTGTTAAAGGCTTGAGGCTGGAACGGATCCGGAAGGAAGCTTTTCTTGGAGCCTGCTGAAGGTGACTCAGGGGAAAATATTCCTTTTTATGTACTTTATTTGTCTATAATAAAAGAAACACATGTCTTGGTTCCCGAAATGAATCTTCTTTATGTTAATGATATTCATGTTTAGAATTCATATGTAGATGGTTGTTTGGTTTTCATAACTAACTACCTTTATTTATAACATGAAGATGGTTTCTTTATAAGGTTTTGTCCATATACTGTTGTGTTCTTTGGAATTGGTTGTTTTGCAGGACAAAAGAGAAGAAGGGAACTCCAAGAAGGGCAAGGATAATTTTAGGGGCGAATGTTCGCCCTTTGGAAAAATTAAGGGGTTTTAAATTTTTAGTGGGCGAATATTTGTATCATAGTACATTTTTACAAATCACCTCAAATAGCCCACCTTATTTTAACGGAGAGGGTAAAAAAGGTAAATTTAGCCCTTGAAATTAGGATTTACAACCTTCCATTCGCCCATTTTCAAGAATAGGTTTTATTTAAGTGAATCCATTCGCCCATTTTCAAGAATAGGTTTTATTTAAGTGAATCCCATGGGCCAAATACCATATTTGTAAAAGAGGTATGGTAAATTAATAAAAATATAAATAAATGAGAGGTATGGTAAATAAATAAAACATTTTTTATATTTACTCCATAAGTCACCTTATATACATGTAAGGGTGTAAACAAATAAAAATATAAGTAAAGTGGAGGTATGGTAAATAAATAAAATGTCTTTTTATACTTAAAAGGTATGGTAAATAAATAAAAATATAAATAAACTAGACGTATCGTAAATAAATAAAACCTTTTTTTATATTTAGTCCATAACCCTCGTTCTATTTATGAAGGCTCAAGAAAGAGGTTTTATTTAAGTGAATCCTATGGGCCAAATACCATATTTGTAAAAGAGGTATGGTAAATTAATAAAAATATAAATAAACGAGAGGTATGGTAAACAAATAAAACATTTTTTTATATTTACTCCATAAGTCACCTTATATTTACGAACACTCAAAAAATGGGTTATATTTAGGTGAAACCTATGGCCAAAATACTATGGGACAAATACCATGGACTAGATTGTTATTAATACCATGCAAAAAACATTATTAACCCTAATATTAGAATTAATAAAAATAAAAATGGCACATGGTATTGGCCCATGGTATTCACCAAAATGGCACATGGTATTGACCCATGGTATTCACGTGGAATGTAGCCTATTTAAATGGGTGAATTAAACCAGCATGTAGCCTATGCTAATATTCACTAGGACTTTACAAAGTTTTGTTATTTAGTGAAAGAGAGATTTTATAATTGAGTAAAATATTCGCCATGCCTGGTGATAGATTCGCCAAAAAATTACATATACATATTATATTATTGATAAAATCGCCTTCCATTTTTCCTATATACCATGGAGATTCGCCCATTTATTATATTTATAAATTTAGGGGGGGTTCTTAAAATTTTCCCTGAAGAAGGGTTTGGACACTAAAGGCCTTCTCAAACGTAGGACCTAAGGTACATACCATTTACAATAGAATTTTCTTATAATAGCATAATGGCTGTGTGAATGTGTGCTTCTTTGAATAGACAACTTTCAGTCTACTAGGGTTTCAACCCAAAAAGCCCTAGGGGAACATTTCCCTCCATCAGAATTGGCGACTCCACTGGGAACAACATTCTTTTTGTTCCTAGTTTGGGTGTTTTTCAAGCCAATCAGGGCTCAGCTGCCTGTTCGTTTGCTGTTGTTGTCTGGTATGTTTTTGAACTTTAAGTTTTGCCAGTTTCTTCAGTTTGCTTTTTATTTTTCTTGAAACCTTTTATATACATTGTTTTTCTTAGTTACGAGGCATATGTATGCATGTTTCTTTAAGTGAACCGCGTATACGTAGGTTTCCTTAGTTACAGTAGCGTATACACGCATTTTGTACATAAGTACAGTCGCGTATATCTTTCAATTTTCAAGATTTGTAAATATTTTTGTCTCTGAAGGTCTGTCTGGTAGTTTGACTTAGTCTGAAACAGTCATTTTCCAATATCAGTTATTTGTTTTACAGCAAGCATCTCGTTCCAAATTCTCTCTAAGTACAAGATGTATTGGTCTTGTTTTTCGTTGATTGCAAGCGTCATCGTTTTTGCTAAAGCACGCAAGATTTCTTGCTAGGAATCTTGGCTGCTCTGATTTATCAGGGTGGGAAGATTGATCTCAATCTTTGTGTTAACCTTGCTTTTGGTGACTTTTTGTTTGCTCGACAAAAACTGCTTTTTTTGACCATCCACTTCTTTGTTTCATGAAAAGTTGTTGATTGACACTTTCTTGGAATTGGTATTTTTGATATTTTTTGTTTTCATTACCAAAGCTTTCATTGCTGCTTTTGATTGTTAAGAACACTTTTTAACACATTTATTTTTGTTGAGTTTTCATCCGTTGTGTGGTGTCAACTTGCAAAAGTGTTTGATTGCCTATTCTTCAATCACAAGTTTCAGTGTTGTTGAGAGCATTTTTTGAAAAGATTCTTTTGTTGTTCCTTTTGAAGAAAATATTTTGAAAAACTTAGTTTTGATTTCTTGAACTTGGTTTTCATTTGGTTTCCTTTTAGTGAGTGAAAGTGCTTTATGTTTGTCTTAGAACTTTTTTTTAGTGTTTAGACGAAATGAATTGTAGCATCTCATATTCCATCTAGACATTTTAAGTGGCAAGATAAAGATTGATAAGCAAGCAACTTTCATTTTTTGTTTTTAGAGTAGTTTTTAAATCTTGCATCCGCATATATTTGTTGCATTAGGATAGATTTGCATCCCCTTTTTAGGCATACATAGAGTTGTTAACTTTTGTGAGTGTGAAGTGTGAATTAACGAAAAGAAAAGAAAATTTTGTTTTATTAGAAGTTCCTCTGAACCCTATAGAAATTGCTCTTCATCGAAAAACGAAAAAGTGCATGTGCATGTAGTCAAGTCTTTATTAATTTCTTTTGCGTCAAAAAAAACCACTAGTTTCACTTCCGTTACCTTGTGACTTAAAGAACAACCTATTTTAAAATCAAGCGCTAACTAAAATTCACTAGAACTTTTTGTTTTAGTCAGTTACACCAACAAGTTTAGGATTTTAGGGCCTTGGATTAGGCGAGTGGAGAGTTAACTCTCAAAGGCCATATAAACGTCAAATGTAGGAGTCTGAATAACGAGAGAAAATCCAATAGCGTTAGGAAGACCAGGAAAGCTCCGGATCTGGGAGTTAAGCACGAGGGTCTGTGAAGACAGGGAAGAGAGATACCCCCTCTCCTACTTGTCCGAACCTATCTCACGACTGTTATGCCTGGCTTCTGCAATGAGTTGGTATCCATAGTTGCTACTCCTAGGGATCTACACAGGTGGCTACGGAGGGGAATCTCGTGGCACTTGAGGTCGACGTTGCATCACTCTCGACAGTACTACTGGAGGGAACCCTTGCGAAGCTTGGGGGCTTGCACCGGTGCAGGCTATTGTTAGGAGGTCAGCGTAACTTCCTCTGATACCTTCGTTGATAGGACTGATCCCTCATTATCCCAGACTATCTTCGAAAGGCCCCTTAATTCACTTTCTTGTATTTTGGTGTCCGGTCCTAATCACCCGGAGCGGAAATACTTGGAAGTTGTTTGACTGGCTATTATCTTTAGGGACTTTATAGTGTGTGCTATGTGCTCTTAGTTGGCCTAGCTTTCAATTTTTTGAGTCTTTAGTTAGATCATAACAAAAAATTCAAAGTGGCTGACCGATCTCCCAGACGGTCTCGAAGACTTCGTGGTCTTTCACCACCAAGTTTAGAGCCTTCTCCTAGAATGCGCAGAGGTAATACTACCAGTGGGTTCCGTCCCACATCGGTTGACACATCGGGGATTGATCCTCCTCTCAGGGGCATTAGTGTTCAAGCAAGGCCTGGCACTTCTGAACAAGAGAGGGACACTCCAGTCCTTTCTCGAGTTATCTTTCAAGCGGAGAATAACATAGAGGTAGAAGAACTCTCAGAGTCGTTAGCGGCTCTGAATTCTCCACTACCATTTAGTCATCCAGACGTAGTACAATACGTTGGGACTCCGATGCATAGACCGTCAAATCCAAGTTACGCTACGTGCTTACCATCGATGACCACTACTAGAAGCATGGCTTCTACAAGTGCTACGACTATGCAAACTCCAACATCGGTGCAAGGAGGAGGAACGATTTCCATCTCCTCTGCTTCCTTGTTTGGATCTTTTGCTAGTACATCTTTAGTTGGGTCTACCTCCATTCCATCCACGAGTGGAAATGCCCAAACCAATGCTTTTGGTACTGGATTCTTCCCATTTGGCACCCACTCACAGGGTATTCCATCGGTTCCGTTTAGTGCCGCTACGTCCATGATGGGAGGATCGGCTTCATTCTAGGGTTTTCCTTTCGGAAGTGGTCATATACCACATTCCAACTCGACGATAGGATCCATGCCTTTTTCGTCTGTAGGACAAAGCAACAATCCTTTCCAAGGTTGGAATAACCCTGGGGTTAGTGGCGCGGGAACTAGGAATCCGTTTATCGACAAACAAGGGAATAGGCCATACTCCACGGTTAGTTCATTTCAAAGTATTCCTCCCCTAGCTTCGGCTTGGAATCCTTATCAGGGGTTATCAACCCCTTATAATCCTTTAGGAGGAAACTTTGCTGGTTATGGAGGTTTTGCGGCCGTAGTTGGTCAAACTCCGAATTTTGCTCAATCACAAGGCTTGCCTTTTGGTTCAGCCAGTTCTATGGGTTACTTCGGGCAGCCTGGTGCCTTCCGAAATCTAGGACAATCTTTTCAGAACTTTGGGAGTTCTGCCCAGTCTGGGTGGAATCCCCAAGGTCCTCCTAGGCTTCCGTTTCTGGCAACATTGAACTTGCCAGATCTCACTAAGTTAACAAATGACCCAATCAAATACAATCCGGCTTGGCCTTCGGTCCCAACCAAACTCCCTTCGGACATTCCAAAATTCGAAGGGAAAAGCTGTGAAAACCTAGGCGACCATGTAACCACATTCCATTTGTGGTGCTCATCTAACTCCCTTATCGATGACTCGATTAGGTTGAGACTCTTTCAGCGTACCTTGAATGGTAATGCGGCCAAATGGTATATAGAGTTGCCAGGGGGCAGCTTCACATCTTTCACTGACTTAGCCAATATTTTCTTAAATCATTTCCAGTTGCCTGTCCGCTATGATGCCGAAACTGAACTTCTGGCCACTTTTCATCAGGATAAGGCAACTCACATTTCTGACCATATTCAGGAATGGAGATGGAGAAAGAGGCTTATTAAAGCCGAAATCCCTCTGGAGTACCGTCTCGAGTGGTTTTTGAAATCTTTACAACCCGAGATCTCCAAGGATGTCTCCATGTCTGGAGTCTATTCTGAGGAGCAAGCCATTTTTAGGGCCCAACAATTAGAATTGATCTACTCTCAGTCTGGGACCCTACAAAAATACTTGCCAGATGCTCCTGGGTCTAAGGTTGATGTAACTAAGTCGAAGCCAGGTCCACACGCGGATGGCATCGTTGGGTCAGTAGACACAACTACCGTGAACTTGTTGAATCAATTGCAGCAGTTGTCCTTGCAAACTGCTTCTAACAACCAAGTCACATCGTCTAATCCCCCGGCTTCCCAAACTTCTTCAATTAATGTCGTCCAATCTGATAACCCCAAAGGAAATCAAAATTCCAATGGGAAAAAGAAAGGATGAGGTAAGAAAAAGAACCAGGATGGGAAGCCTGATGCAAATAAATCTGGCAACAACGCTGGTGGTGGTAGAAATGAGTATAGAAAGAAAGTCAAGTTTCCATGCAAATTATGTAGTGGAGACCATTTAACTCATCTCTGCCCTAAGATTGAAGATGCTAAACGCTTGTTAGGACAGCAAGGGACTTCTAGTTCTCAAGCTGTGTTAACTAACCCATTTCCCCAAGGGCAGCAACTTCTTGCTGGCGCGAGTTCAAACCCTGGAACCTCCATAGGGGGCAACCAAGAAGGGGAAAAATCATCGAATGTTTTCATGATGGGTTCTAACATCCATGTGGCTACTCGGTCACGTGATTATGGTGAAGCCGAAACTTCCAAGGACAAGACTGTTCCCGGAAATACCGACCTTCATATTAAGCGACCCCTTGTTGAGACTATACCAAGGATACCGAAAGGTTCCACTAAACGCGCGACTATTAATCCTAATGCCAGGGCCGCCTAGAATTACTCCATTATGGAGGATCTAGCTCGGAGTCCATGCGCCATGTCCGCTTTAGAGGTTCTCCAATCGTGTCCGGCTCAGTGAAGTGCTTTACTTTCCGTGATTGGAGCAGTCGATCCAACTAATTCTTTAGTGCTCACTTTTGACATGTCAAATGTCAAAAAGCGACTCCCTCATCATATGGCTTTCCAAATAAAGTCTACATACCGGAAAATCAATATTTTTCGTACCGTTATAGATGAAGGAGCTTCCACGTGCATCATGTCGATGTCATGTCGGAAGGCTATTGGATCACCTTCGGCTGTTCCTTCACCCACCGTCTTGACTGCATTTGATGGTCATTCTCATAAGCCGCATGGGATTATCCTAGCCTTTCCTATATGTGTTGGGGCGAAGGTCATCAATATTGAAGTAGAAGTCATAGATGCTAACCTAGAATATAATCTCCTATTAGGAAGGAACTGGGTATACGAAATGGACACCGTTGTTTCGACTCTGTTTCATGTCATTTGCTTTCCTCATGAGAGGAAAATCGTTAAGGTTGATCAAATGGATTATTGTCCAGTCGATCCTCAAGAAAGCTCTGACTCTACTGTTCCTTTAGTGGATAACCCTCACCCGCCTACTGAGAATTTAGGAGTGGGAATGTATTCCTCATTAATGGGTACCTTTGATCTTCCCTCTCCTTTCGCTAAAATCAATGCTATTTCATCATCTAACGAGTCCTCTCAAGAAGAGCTCTTCTGAACTCGTTATTTTTCAGACCCTTGGACCTTGCCTTCACCTACGACCACATTAGTTGAAGGACAAGTAAATGGAATGGCATTCCCTATATCTGCAGCTGAGCTTAGATATCAGTCTATCGTAGACTCTACAGACAACCACTCTGCTCCTTTTTCCGAAGAGGAGTTAGATGGTGATGTGGCTTCAGCTTGGAGCCTTGATTCTACCTCTGCCTTGGACTGCTTAGATACGGTTTTACCTTCTGAAGAAGCAATCCTCGAAGCAATGATGGGTGTGGATCGACCTTGGGAATACTTACACCATCGTTCGTACTTTCTTCCTCCATTGCAGGAAGTAGAATCTAGATTCTCCGAGCTCTTTACTAGTGATGTTTGTACGGTGTCAAATCCTTTGGCTCCAGCACACATTCGTGCCAAAGGTAATATGTCGGTAATTTCAAAAACGATACCTATAAACATCTCTAGGGACCCTAATGTCATCGAGAATCTCTTCATCGAAATTGAGTGTTCCCCTGAAGAAATTCAAATTTACACCGACCTATTTAAGGAATTTCGAGATGTATTTGCTTGGTCTTATGAGGAAATGCCTGGCATTGATCCTTCTATAGTTCAGCATGAGATCAAGACGTATGAGAATGCCAAACCGGTTCATCAAAGGCTTCAGTCGGTTAACCCTAGGAAAGCAGCAGCTATCAAAGCTGAAGTTGAGAAGCTGCTAAAGGTAGGTTTCATATACCTTGTTCCTCTTACTGATTGGGTTTCTAATCCAGTCCCTGTGGATAAAAAGCGAGGAACAATCCGAGTATGCATCGATTTTAGGGACTTAAACAAGGCTTGTCTGAAAGATAATTACCCCACGCCATTCATTGATCAGATTATCGACGAGTGTGCAGGTAATGAGATTTTTTCCTTCATGGATGGTTTTTCGGGTTATAATCAAATTTCTATCCATCCTGAAGATCAACATAAGACAACCTTTATATGTCCCTGGGGTACCTTTGCATATAGAAAGATGCCTTTTGGTCTTAAAAATTCTGGAGCCACTTTTCAGCGGGCCCTGTCATATGCTTTCCACGACAGCAAACACATCATCGAGGCATACTTGGATGATCTCGTTGCTCGTTCTCGAAAGAGAACTAATCACCCTAGTCATCTTCGATTGGTTTTCGAGTGATGTCATCTTTATAAAATTCGGTTGAATCCCAACAAGTGCGTTTTCGCGGTTACGTCCAGTCGGTTGTTAGGGTTCATCGTGTCCAATGAAGGGATTTGGGTTGATCCCTTCAAGGTTGAGGCAATAGTTCAGTTGCCTCCCCTGTCCTCGATTCGACAACTTCAAAGTCTTCAGGGGAAGGCTAATTTCTTAAGACGGTTTATAGCAAACTATGCCGAGATCACTAAATGGTTCATGCGTTTGCTACGGAAAGGAGTTCCATTTGTGTGGGACGACTTTGCGCAATGGTCGTTTGATGCTTTGAAAAAGGCATTAGTCTCTGCCTCGCTTTTGAGTCCACTGGATTATGGTAGAGACTTCGTTTTATATCTCGCAGTAGCAGAATAAACCATTGGTATGGTTCTCGTTCAGGAGGACGATGCTCTCACCGAGCATGTGATTTATTATTTGAGCTGAGGCTTAATAGGTCCTGAACTTCGCTATTCTTCAGTTGAGAATTTGGCCTTGGCAGCTATCCATGCTGTCCAGCGGCTCCGTCATTAAATCCTGCTATGCAAAACTTTTGTCTTAGCGGCAGTCAATCCGTTTCAATTTGTCCTTAGTAGGCGAGTGATTGGGGGCAAATATAATCAATGGATAGTCATTTTGCAAGAATTCGATCTCGAGTTTTTGTCTGCCAAGTCTAAGAAATCCATGGTTTTTACGGAGCTAATTTCTGAGCTACCTTGTGGAGAGGATACTATTTATGAGGAAAGCGATGAACATTTATTCCTCATCTCTTCACTCGACCCTTGGTATGGAGATATCATTGTCTATCTACAGACTTTGAATTTTCCCTCTACTTTCTCCAAGGATGAACGTCGAAAATTATGTCACCTGGCTAAAAACTATGTTATCATCGGTGACACATTATACTGTCGAGGGGTTGATTCAATCCTTCAACACTGTTTAACCTTAGAGGAAGCAGAGTCAGTGCTCAATGACTACCATAGTGGAGCTTGTGGTGGTCATCTATCAGGGCTTGCTACAGCCCAGCGCATCTTACGTGCTGGCCATTTTTGGCCTTCACTCTTTAAAGACTGTGTGGAAACGGTCAAAAGCTGTCACCCGTCTCAAATTTTTACTCGGAAGATGCGCGCGCATCCAGCTCCTCTTTTTCCTGTTGTCACCGTCGGTCCCTTTACTAAGTGGGGTATTGATTTTATGACTTGTAATCTGCCTTCAGTGGCGAATCACAGGTACATTATCGTGGCTGTAGACTACTTTACAAAGTGGGCTGAGGCCATGCCTACTTATAAGAACGATAGTGACACGGCAACATTGTTTCTTTTCAATCAGGTTATCTCAAGATTCGGTATTCCGAGAGAGATTGTCACTGACCATGGCAGTCATTTTCAGAATCAACTGATGTCTGAATTGGCTCTCAAATTGGGTTTCCGCCAAGAGCACTCGTCTCCTTATTATCCTCAGGCCAATGGACGGGTCGAGGTAGTCAATAAAACTCTTAAGACGATACTCCAACGGACAATCGATAAAAATCGGTCCAATTGGCACGTTATGTTGTATTCGGCTCTTTGGGCATACTGAACCTCCTTGAAAACAGCTACTGGTTTTACACCTTTTCAGTTGGTTTATGGGATGGAATCTATCTTTCCGATTGAATGTGAAATTCCATCTCTTAAATTGGCTGTTGAGCTCCTTCCAGAGACTTCGAGTCTCGAAGAGCGCCTATGTCACTTGGAACATCTCGATGAGCAGCGTCGAGATGCCGCCACAATGAATGAGGCTCATAAGAAAAGGGTTAAAACGCAGTATGATAAATCTATCCGTCCTCAAGTCTTTTCTGAAGGTGACCTTGTCCTGGTCTATGACCAAGATAAAGACACCTTGGGGGCAGGCAAATTTAAGCCTATGTGGTACGGTCCTTTCATTATTAAATGAGTTTTAGAAAAAGGGTCGTATGAGTTAATCGACTTTGAGGGAAACAAGCTGGTGGAGCCCAGAAACGGGCTCTACCTAAAGAAGTACTTTGCTTAGTTTTGGCCAGGCAATGGATTCTTTGTACTTTATGTATGTTTGTACATATATCGTCGAGAGTTTTCTGATATCAGCACTTTTTGGTCTTCTGTGGCAGGTGTTGATGGATGATTTGGTCTATTTTGGGTTCGCCGATGGTGCTAGTCGGCACACTCAGAACCTCGCTTCCGCAGCTTGGGTACTCTATTATCCAACTACTCAATTGATGGCATCAAGAGGCATGTGTATCGGTCCTGCTTCAAAAAATATGGCCGAGTATACTGCTGTTATTAATTTATTATCCGAGACAATCTCTCATGGGATCGACTCGTTGGTAGTGTATCTTGATTCTCAATTGATAGTGTCTCAATTAAATAAATATTTATCGGGTACGAGATCCATCATTATATCGCCAGTATTTAAGGGTGAGGTTGTTACAAAGATCATTTACTTATATTAATTATTTGCACATTCCAAGATCTCATAATTGGTTAGCTGATTCTATCGCTAATTAGGCATTAGACTGGCACATCCATCATTCATCATAATAAAATCAAGCATCAAAAAGTCAAGCTGTATATATATATATATATATATATATATATATATATATAGTAAAGCGTCTCGAGTGTACATATGTGTGTCCAAAAATATACAAAATTTGGGACTCAAATGCCCATAATCATGTCCGGCATATCTAATGCCTCGGCTCAGGATGAGCGTCGAAGTATGTAACTATCGCAGTGGCCACAGGCCGAAAAGTGCGAACCTAGTCACATGGCATGCCAACCACATGACGCTACATATCCTTAGGAAGGTCCTCTATGGCGGCCATCGGTACTCGGCATCTCAGTCTCGCCAAGTGTCGTTGGACATTGTTTAGAGTCAGTTCTGTATCAGCAGCCGCCTCTTCGGCTCCTCAGCCACGCCGTCCATGCTGTGGAAACCCATCTGGTCGTACCGGCCCGATATCTGGAACATGATCATCATATCAGTCATTTGAATCTCATCAAAAATATTTTCAAAATGCATCATTATATTTGAAAAATCCAAAAAAATCATAAAATCAAAAAATTCTTACCAATTTCGCCCCATGCTGCATTCGGTGGTAACACTAGATCAAGATCTCCTCGGAAATCCATCCCAGCATAGGGGTAGTCATCTACAACGATGATCTGCTGATCCCACCAGGTGAAGAAGTCATCGTCGAAGGCAGTCCTTGGGACCTCCCCACCCCCAGACGTTTCACCAGATCGGCCCACCGGCCCATGCGTGGATCGCGTGGGGTGCTGATGGAAACTGCTACCCTGGGGCGAAGTGCGGGAACCTTCTCGAAAAAGAAAGTACACAGGATAGTCCCATATCCAAAGTTCTTGGTCTGTCCCCTCTGGATAGAAGTGAGCTGGCTCTTCATGTTGGCTAGGAGAGGAGTACACCAGTCGAACACAATAGTGAGACAGTCAACTGCCACGCTCATGATGACACGTGACGCCTGATGCAGAGAGGATGATCCATTCACTTGAGCTATGGTGAACAGGATTATCCTAAGTGACAAACTCGCCACATGTATGATAGAAATCTTGCTCCCAACCTTCTTGGGATGTCTCAGGCAGTATATTTGTACATAGTCCTCTATCGTGAGGCTACTCTGTGTCCTGCCCTGGGAATGTACTACCTCTCCCCTTTGGAAAAGGCCCGTGATAAAATAGATATCTTCCACTTCTACCCTGAGCAGCATCTTATCGATCATAAAGGCTTCCTCCTCGACGTCCCAATAATCAATGAGCATCTCAAGCAGATGCGTGTTCGCTTTCATATTTGGCAATTTGAAAAATTTAAGCAAACCGCATCCCCGTAGGGCATCTAACGCTTCAGGACTGTTCATAACTTCATTATCTACCGCTGTGTGTTCTCTTTCATGCCACGTGACAGGCATCCTGAGAAAAAATCGATTTACAACTGTTATTTTTTGTTTAAAAATGGTTCGCGGCGTATACGCGGGTCCCTATGCACACAGTCGCGTATAGGGCCCGTGTGTATGTGGGTTCAATATTACCAACCCGCGTATACACCACGAGGAAATTTTTGACAAAAGTCCAACGGTGAAACATCAATCAAAAATCTTAAAACCTGTCACAATCAATTGCAAGCTAAGTATTAGAGTTACCTGGAGGTTTTTGACGAATTTGAATGGTTGAATCTGGCTGTGGGAAGTTTGCTCATTTTGCTCCAAATCCTTTACTCTCAAACTCAAATGGTAAAAATGGTGAGTCAAAAATGCTTTTTATAAGTTTTGAGAATGCAAAAATTTTTCAAAATTTTATTTTGTTTGGCTTCATGTCACTTTTAACTTGGGAGCTTGGAATGACGAGAATGGTTTGTTTTTCAGGACATTTTGGACGTTTTTCAGTTTCGCGACGGTTCCATGACTGCTGACCCGTCATAGCAGGTATCGTTTTCTCACTGGCATATAGGTTAGGGACACCATTTTTCCGTTGCATTATGCATACTAGCCTCCATTTGCCGATACATCTGCCATAGGGTCGATCCCATCATGTTATGGTTCGTAAGCCATCTTCACTCACTGATTCTTTAAATCATGACACGATGGTAGAGCCATCCTTTACATGGGCATCGTAGTTAGCACCTCACTGACATTTGTTGCCCATGCCACTCCATTGAGTAGGCTCGGGAGTCCTTTGTAGTCCCGCCATGACTTATGCGTTGAAGACTCATTCCTCTTAGCTTCTCCACTTTGTTCTGGCCTTATACCCTAGAGGCTCTTTTGTGTTGAGTTGTACTACTGCATTGCATGTTGACCACTTGCACCTTTTGGCCTAGAGCCGGCTTCACTTGGACTCATGTTTAAGCCAACTTTTGACCATGACGACTGCAAAATCAACCTTGCATACCTTTGACTTCTGCAGCTTCACACACCTTGACCCATGGAAGGAACACACCTTTGAGTGTCACTGACTAGTTTTCACCTCCCTGCATTGAGCATAGGAACGTTCCATTCCTAGGAACTAGATCATCTATTTCACCGACACTCGTTCTTTCCACTGTACCATAGCATTCTTTTATTCCTTTTCCGGCTTAACAGAAAAAGACAAAAAAAATAAATATTCCAAAAAAGAGTGGGAACGGGACAGTATTTCCATTTATTGTTGGCAGTTGGAGTCAGTCATGCCGCCCTTGAACAAAGCACTCAAAACAAAGTCTCCTCCGCATGGGTGGGATTTAGTTTGACTTAGGAAGGCCATAACCTTGTTATTGAGTCAGTTCTCCCCTGATTGGTTATCTCTTCCAATCATATGGAGGGTTCGTTCGTGCCTCCTGCATGGTGAACTTATACAGAGTCATCATATGCTGCCACATAGTCACATTGAGTCGTGCTTTTGTTCAAGGGAAGTTAGCCTGAGTCGGCCTCTCTGCAGTGTCTCTTGACTCATTTTTCAGTCGGCCATCCCTGGTTGTCAGTGTCATGTCTATCATCACATCAGTTATATTGGTCCTTTACTCATGCCGGTTTGAGAAGGTCCCCATTGACTTCTTGTTGGCGGGTCTTGTCCTTATCGACAACGACACCTTGCTCTGAGGACAGGCCTAGAGCTTCACCCTGGCCCTATTTTCATTATTGATAGGTCACCTTGTGCTCAGCATCGATCAGTATCATGGGTCTTTGATTGAGTGGTTTCCCTTGTGTTCGACATCAACTTACATTATCACACATTTGGATTCGTGCAGTACCTTGGTTTCCATTTGACCCTATTGGTGGATACCTTGCCTCTGTGTCAGCTTTCTTTATTGGTTGGTTCAGATGGTTTCTGTCGTGCGCTAGCCACATCTTGTGTATGCCAGAAACGTACTTCGGTTGGGTTACTACATATTTTTTGTCCGATTCCTTCCAAATTATTGGCCTACGGGTTACACTCGCGCTAGATTGATGAAGGATGCCTTAATGCCTTCCTTCTAGCGAATCTTTCCCTATCGACTCTGATTCATTGCTCTGGGGCAAAGCTCTAGAGTCCATTTTGTAGTACCTTGGGGTTTGCAGTCATTAGTGGCAGATCCTTCGCTATCAACAGTGGGAAATCATCATTGTCTCCTGATCGATAGATTCTTACAGGTGTTCGACTCCAGCTCATCTATTCACACTTGTTAGATTGTACTAGGTACCTTGACGCTTATTATCATTATCGGTGAGTAGTCTCGTGTTTGTTAATGGTATACATCAATGACCGGTAATCAAACGATTTCTCACATGATCGACTTCAGATCATTTATTCCCATGGTGTAGAAATGTACCACGGCGGTCGGTGAAGACCTCAGGTTGTATCAGCATTCATTGGTTCACTTGACAGTTGCTCCTATTGCTACTAGTTGATACCACTCTACTTTGTATGTTGCAGTCAGTCATGGCGACATTCTATATGCTGGCACCTGAGTTTGCAGTAGTACCATCCTATTCCATCATGTTCAGTTGGTACCTTTTGGGATCAGTCTTTGGTATCAGTGATCCATTGCATCTTTCAGCATCATTGACAGTCTTATATGTGATAATCAGACATGTACTTGTTTATTATGATCAGATGATCCATTATGTATCTTTCAGTCATTTATACTTGTATACTTAGTGGATCCACTTGTACTTGATATGCAGACATGCTTTACTTTTTCTGAGCATGGGTATGCCCGCCTAAGACAGTGTTTCTTTCTGATCTCCTTTGGTGGCTTGGTAGGCTGAATTCTGGTGAAGTCCTCCTCGGTTTTTGACAGACTTCCTTTCCATGTACTCGCATAATATATTTCGGCCATCATGTACCCCTTCTGACCTCATATATTAGGGGGCATCTGTTATAGCTCCAAATCTCACTCGTATGGTTTGTGATGCTGTACTCATGGCCTAGGGCAACCCCTCCTTCGAGACCTGGTCCTAAAATTTAAAAAATAGTGTTTTATCCCTTATACATGACATTCCCCTGATTTAAACGCATGTATACGCGGGTCTTTTTATATCCAAGCTGCGTATATGTATTAAAACACTTAAAAAATATAAAATTCCTTATTTTCGGGCGGAGATCGCGGGTTTTACCTGCTGATCACCTGTTAGTGCCTATGGCCCAACTGTTCCCAACCAACTCCCAACTAAAAAACTAATTTGGGAGAGGTATAAAAAGACCTCAAAGGGAAGGCCTAAAGCAGGAGAGAAGAGAGAGAAAGGTTATTATGCTGAGATTTTTCCCCTGACCAAGTCTGAAGTCCCTTGTGCCTTCTGCACTTCCCCCATTTGTCCAGGAAACCTTTGTTTCCTTGTGTGTTTATGTTCATCCACCATTTATGGCATCATGGAGAGAGTCATGGAAGGAGTTTGTTAAAGGCTTGAGGTTGGAATCGATCCGGAAGGAAGCTCTGCTTGGAGACTGCTGAAGGTGACTTAGGTGAAAATATTCCTTTTTATGTACTTTATTTGTCTATAATAAAAGAAACACATGTCTTGGTTCCTGAAATGAATCTTCTTTATGTTAATGATATTCATGTTTAGAATTCATATGTAGATGGTTGTTTGGTTTTCATAACTAACTACCTTTATTTATAACATGAAGATGGTTTCTTTATAAGGTTTTGTCCATATACTGTTGTGTTCTTTGGAATTGGTTGTTTTGCAGGACAAAAGAGAAGAAGGGAACTCCAAGAAGGGTTTGGACCCTGAAGGTCTTCTCAAACGTAGGACCTAAGGTATGTACCCTTTACAATAGAATTTTCTTATAATAGCATAATGGCTGTGTGAATGTGTGCTTCTTTGAATAGACAACTTTCAATCTGCTAGGGTTTCAACCCAAAAATCCCTAGGGGAACATTTCCCTCCATCAACTTCGGGTATATCTTAAAAACAAAATAAAAAAAAATGAGCAGCACAAGAGCAGGTACCCTGGTATTCCATTTCCATCGCTGAAACTGTTTTTCTTCATATGCCACTACCATTCACAGAGTTCCTAGATGCAGACAATGAAGAAAATAACTAAATCAGAAAACTAATGGTTGACTGTCTTTTAGCTGCGGAATGCAGCCACTTTCCGCAGTTGTTTTTTTTAAACTCTAAGTTACAGGTGTCATCAAGCAAAACAAGCCTCATGGGTAGCTAGGGGAATGTAAGTACATGGATGGTGTCCTATTCATTTGATCCAATTCGATGAAAAAGACCCCGGTCAAAGAGAAGTCAAGTGGTGTGTTATCACTAAGTCGCCACACTAAGTCACTCCATGTCAAGAAAAAATAATAATTTTGAATCAATGAAATGAATAAGTTATTTGCTCACTTTTCTAAAGGTATTGATTAATTTTGGACTGATGATGAAAGATAAATGGCTAACTTTTTATTCAAGATTTTTAGCTACAAAAACTGTGCACATTTCGCAGCTAAAGTCCAATTCCGCACCCAGAAAAACCTCATTGTTCAAATCAGCCTATCTTTCTCATACAAAATTAGATTTTGATGATTTAAGTACCATTGGAAAGATCTCAACAAGATTTACACAATGAGAAATCCATCATTAGAGTTTGAAATGGCAAATAATGAAATAAATTGCTGAAAAGAAGCAACATTCAACTTGGGGCACCAATTCCAAAGAAGGTATAAATTCTTTTGATTTTTCCTTTAAGAACTTGTTTCATTAATACAAATTCTTAGTCTTGTGTGTAAATATCATAACTACAAAGATTGATCACCTCTCTCATTTGATAATATTACATTCCATTGCAGATGAAGTATTAGTTTTTTTTGTAGGTTCCAGGAGGAAGGACAAATGACTACAAGAGAATGGTGTCTCTCTAAGAGACCAATTTGTTTCATAAGAGGATGATCAACAAAAAAGAGAAAATATGTTGTTGTAAAATCAGATCCAAACACTTGAAAAACCTTTAGATACTATTGTCTCCATCATATCCATCCATCACATCCATACTTCCTAATAAACCATTCACCTCATTTTCCTCCATATTTTCCATTTACATTCACATACACTTTCCATCTCTTTTTGTCCATTCATAACCCACAAATAAAAGCAAGATGCTCATTCACATGCTTATTGCCCATTGCCATTTCTGTTCTCCATTGCCATCTTCCATTTTCATCTTCCATTTCCTGTCATTTTCATTCCGCAAATAAGCCCTGCTTCAATGCAAATTATTGAGTCCATAGTCCTTTGAGTCTAAGTTCCTTGTAAACACACCTTGAGACTTGCATGCCTTAATGGCATTCTCATGCTAACAAACCATGGGAATACATTAATGTCCCTTGTTCGTCAAATCTTCTAGGTGACTCGACATCGGCAAAATCATTCGTACCTAGCAAGATGTGTTTGGGCATCTTGACTATCATTGTCGTCAATGGTGAGAGTTCTTGTGTTGACTAGTGGCATCCATTAATGGTCACTAAGTCAAGAATTTCCTACTACGTTCGACATTAGAACATCTTTTCACATAGTAGGAATTGTGCCAATGAGTTTTGAAGACATGAAGACTATTATTTTCAACATTTTGGAGCAGATTCAGCAAGTTTTAGTAGAATCAATAAAAAGTCATCTTATCTCTTTATCCATGACTCCTCTTGTTCAGCCACTTGAAGAAAAATATGATCATAATTTTTCAGCCACCACACATACAACTCATCCATTCCAAAGGGTAAGTTAAGGTACGTCATTTTTTAACTTTTGACCATAGAATTCCATAAAAAGCTAGAATGATAATTGTTGGAAAAACATTTCTCTTCCTCATTTCATAAAATTTCCAATACCATTAGTTGGGGGGGGGGAGTACATTCATATTCATATCTTGCGATGTCCATACCATATTCAGGAACCCACATACTTCCAACGTATATTAACTATTACATTGTTATTATGAGCATACAATGGATTTTCAAAAAGTGCTTAAAAGATAAATTGGATACAAACAAAATCATGGTTGTCACACAAGAACCAACCATCATGCAATCCAATATAGATATACTTTGCAACAATAATCAAAACATCATCATGCAAAGTTCAAAGATCAAAATAGAATGCAACAACAAAAAAAAAAATTGGTTGTAACACAAGAACCAACCATGTTGCAATTCAAGTAAAATACTTTGCAAAAATATGAAGTTATCAAATGATATCATGCAAAGTTAAGCCAAAGCTCAAGGATCAAAACAGTTAATGTAATATATATTTCATGCATTTCCATTACACTTTCACTATTATGTCCATTATATCACCTCCATTTCACTACTATGTCACCACATTCATCCCACTTTCATTATCATTGGGCCACATTTATGTCTTTCCAAACTTTATTAATTCTAAGCCTTTTAAGTGAATTTGTGGTTAAAAATTAGAAAATAATGTGCATATGCTTATACCTAACAAATGGGTTGAGATTGTTGACATGTGTAGGTTGAAATGAGGCTTCTAGAAGACCCTTATGTGGCACTCTAAAGCCAAATTCGAATTTGAGTAGAAAGAATCATGGGATCATGAGGATATGTGTCACATCTCCTAATTATATTGTAACTCTAAGAAGACGTGTCTTATCAGTTCCTATTTTGATTAGGACTCTAGAGGTAGAGGGAGAGATTCATGGACTCTCATTAATGAGATGGCTTCTCATATTTTTGTATAAATAGGAGATCTCTCTCCTTCATTTGTTAGTCTTTTAGCTTGTGAGTCTTAGCATGTTAGTTCTTAAGCTTGTTATCTTGTGAGATGGCTTTGGAAAGCTTTGGAGAGCTTTGTTGTACTTTGCAATTTTGAAGAATTTGAATAAAGCTTTGATGTTTTCAACATGGAAGGAGATGTGAAGTAGATGTCATGGAGCATATTAGAATGTAAGGTAGAGTAGATTTCATTTTGTAATTTTTCTTTGATTTCATTATGTTATTTGATTGCTTTCAAGTTTGATAAATTAGATTTTCCATTCATGCAATTTTAATTCATGTAAGTGTGTTCAACTAGTTGATTGTAGATTACTTTTTCTTTACATGTTTTTGTAGCAAATAGTGACATGAGATTTACCTCTCTGCTGACTTTGTTTTTTTAGCTTTTCAATTTCAGTTATGCTTTGTTTCCAGTCTTATTCATTTGCTTTGTTAGTTAGTTTAGATATCAGATTTCTCAAGTCATTGATGATTACCTCCGAAAGCCATAGCGAGACTAACTGGCGAGGGTTCAAACTATGAATTGATGTGATCTGATTTTAGTTTTACTTTTCTGCAATTAGATATTAAATTGCTCATATCATTGACGGTTACCTCTGAAAACCATAGTGGGACTACTGGCGAGGGATCGAATTATGAATGTGTAATTTGATTTTAGTTTTACTTTCCTTGCAATTTTTTATTTCTTTGAGTGCAGTAGCTTAAATTGCTTTTCTATATTTAGATAGCAGCAAAGATAATAGTTTCATGATCAGTAGTTCATTATTTACTTGTTTAAATAGTAGCACATTTTGCATTCTTGTTCAAGCATTACTGTCATCACTAGTATATTCTAAGACCTTTTGAAGTGTTAAGTTCTGGAAATCATTATAGAGGACATAATTTCCTTACAATCTATATCCATACTTGCCTTCTAGAGACTCAGGAATAGGATTTCCATTTGCATTAGACACTTTAGGAGATCAACAAGAACAAAACCCCAAAACAAAACAAAAACTATAAAACAAAGAAGTAAGAAAAAGGTTAACTAAGCACATATGGTGCACCACACTTCATCAGTTTACGATACCCGGATTGATAATTTATGTAGAGAAATTTAAGACGTTAAATTGACTAGACAGTTTGCATAGAAGAAAGGTATTGATTTTGATGAAATATTTTCTCCTATTGCTAAAATGACTTCAATCAAAACTATTTTAAGTCTAGTAGGAGTTGAAGATTTGCATCTTGAGTAGTTAGATGTAAAGATAACCTTTCTCCATGGGGATTTGGAGGAAGAGATCTATATGCAACAACCACAAGGATATGAGGTAAAAGGGAAGGAGAAACTAGTGTGCAGGTTGAAGAAGAGCTTGTATGGCTTTAAACATGGTCCAAGGCAGTGGTATCTATAATTTAACAAGTTTATGTCTGAACAAGGTTATATTAGATGTCACTCTAATCATTGTGTTTATCTCAAAAGGCAAAATGATGGCAGTGATATTATATTGTTATTGTATGTAGATGACATGCTTGTTGCAGGTTCTAACATGCAGGAAATAAATGTGCTCAAAAGGAAATTGGCAAACTCATTTGCAATGAAGGATTTGGGTGCTGCAAGACAAATCCTTGGTATGAGAATAACTAGAGACATGAAGAATCGCAACTTAACATTGTCTCAAAGTGAATACATAGAAAAGGTGTTGAAAAGGTTTAATATGTAGAATGCAAAACCAGTTAGTATACCTTTTGCTAGCCATTTCAAACTTAGTAAGGAGATGTGCCCAAAGACCCAATAAGACTTGGATTATATGTCTAAAGTTCCATATGCATCAGCAATTAGAAGCTTAATGTATGCAATTGTCTGCACAAGGTCTGGTATTGCACATGTAGTGGGAGTTGTAAGCAGGTACAGGAAAAATCCAGGAAAAGAACATTGGATGGTGGTGAAGTGGATTCTTAGGTATTTGAGAGGTACCGCAAATCAAGCATTATGCTTTGGTGGTTCAAACATTTCTCTATAGGGATATGTTGATGCAGATATGGCGGGTGATAGAGATAACAAGAGGAGCACAATAGGGTATGTGTTTACTGTAGGTAGAACAACTGCCAGTTGGGTCTCAAAACTGCAAAGTGTTGTTGCACTCTCAACAATAGAAGCAGAGTATGTTGCTACTATAGAGGCTAGTAAAGAAATGATTTGGTTACAAAGGTTTATGGATGAATTGGGTAAGAAGGAGGAGTTGGGAAGGTTATACAGTGACAGCCAGAGTGCCATACATCTTGAAAAGAACTCTACATTTCATTCCAAGACTAAGCATATACAGCTCAAGTACCATTTCATATGGTCAGAGTTGGAAGATGGACAATTGAAGCTGGAAAAGATACACACTAGCCAGAATCCTGCAGATATGTTAACAAAAGTTGTAACCAGAAAGAAACTGAGAACCTGCTCAGTTTCAATTGGTCTTCAAGTATGATGAAGAATATGAGAAACAACTAGGTCCAAAGTGGAGTCATTGTCTAGCAAATGAAGCAGTGGTGGAGTTGCTATAATCAGTCTCCAAGTGGGAGATTGTTGGGTGTGGAGCCTGATTATCTTCTATATTTAAAGGTATCACCGCATTGGACCAGGGTGGCTGCGACCTTTTGGGAGCTCCCCCCTGGTGGGGTGTTTCGGGGGTAGTGCCCCCGAAGCTAAGAATAGATGTAAAATTGCCTTGTAAAATGTTGTAATTTTGTAGTCAATCTGGACCGTTCATTAGGCAGAGATCTGACGATAGAAGTTATGTTTAATTTAGGATTTTTTGCCCTAGAAAGCAACCCCTCGCTATATATGAGGGAATTGTATTGCGTCTATGTACATCTGTAATATATAATTTTCTAACATATACTTCATCATTAAGAACCTCTCCAAAGTTGAACTTAACTACACAATTACTGAAAAAGAACTCTTAGCTATTGTTCACTCCTTTAATAAGTTTAGGAATTATATCACTATGTACCAAGTCTTTTTTCATGCAACCATTAAATATTTAAAGAATAAACCGAATTTCAATGCTAGGATCATTACATGGTTATTATTTTTGTAACAGTTTGATCTAACCATTGTTGACAATCCAGGAAAGGAAAATGTGGTTGCAAATTTTTTGTCTAGACTAACATTGTCCGTAGAAAATGAGGAGATGATAGATGATCATCTTCCAGAAGATAACCTATTTTCTATTTCACTATTGTCTCCTTGGTTTGTAGACATAGCAAATTTCTTGGTTGTTTGGAGATTCCCTCCTAATTTATCCTCCAAGGAGAAGAGCAAGATTGTTAGAAAAAGTGCCCCTTTCACCTAGATTGGGGGAAATCTCTTCAAATTGGGACCAGATCAAATCTTGAGGAGATGTGTAAGGGAGGATGAGTTTTTTGACATCCTCTCAGCATGCCATGATGGACCCTGAGGAGTCCATTTTGCTACTAAGAGGATAACCTTCAAAATTATCCATGTTGGCTACTACTGGCCCACTCTACTCCAAGATGCTAGGAGGTACACTACTAGATGTGATGAGTGCCAAAGGATGGGTAAGCTTACACCAAAGGATGAAATTCCCTTCCAACCTCAAGTGAATCTTGAGCCATTTGATAAGTGGGGCATGGATTTCATTGGACCTATTAATCCCCCATCCAAGAAAAATAGATATATCATTGTGTGCACTGATTATTTGACAAAAGGGGCTGAAGTGAAGGAAGTAAAAGAAACAACAGAACAAAGGGTGGCATAGTTTCTAAGGGAAAACATATTTTACAAGTTTGGATTCCTAAGGGAGCTGGTCATTGATCAAGGAGCTCAGTTTACTTCAAATATGATTGAGGTAATCATGGAACAACATCATATAAGGCACAAAAAATCCATTGCCTATCTTCCTCAAGAAAATAGGTGGTTGAGGTCATAAACAAAGCTTTGGGGAACATCTTGACTAAAGCTATCAACAACAAGAAGAAGGATTGGGCAACCTGACTTGTGGAGCCCACTTGGGCCCATAATACCACATGGAAAACCACCAGTAGGTTCACTCCCTTTGATATGGTTTGTGGAAAGAAGGCATCGTTGTCCATTGAGTTGAATACAACACCCTAAGAATGGTAGCAAAATTGGATTTGGACATAACCAATGCTCAACAAGAGATGCTGCAACAACTCAATGCTCTTGATGAATTTAGATTGCAAACTGTCATGCAGACTAAGGTGGTCCAATTGCAAAGGAAGATTTGGAATGACAAAAATATTAGAGAAAGGACCTTCCAAGAGGGTGATTGGGCCCTGCTATATGACTCAAGATTCAAGGAATTTAAGGGAAATATGATGACAAGATGGTTAGGTCCTTATTTAGTGGAAAATTTTCATGAAAATGGCTCTATCTAGATCAGAACAATTGATGAAGGAATTCCACGTTTAGTCAATGACTACCTATTAAAACTCTAAAAAAGACCTTTTTAAAAGGATGCGTTTACTAGATTAATAATGAAGGAGCTAAATGTGATTGGGGTCACATGTCTCAGTTCTTCCAACCTCTAATCAACAAAAAAATAAAAATAAATAAATAAAAAAAAAGGAAGAAAAAGAAAAAAGAAAAAAAAAAAGGAAAAGGAATAAGAAGCCTAGGTGTCAACCTCCATGAGGCTCCTGAGGAAAAATCTAGAATAGAAAACCTCTATAAGGCAGTCCAAGAGTAAAAAAATTAAGGAAAAAAAGTGAAAAGATCCCTAGGTGAAAACCTCCTTGAGGCACTTGGGGCAGTCCTGCAGATTGAAAACCTCCTTTGAAGCAGTGTGCAGGTCTCAATAAAAAGGGATGCAAGAGAAAAAGAAAAAGGGAAAGAGGAAAGAACAAGGGAAAGCAAAGGGATCCCTTACATCAATGTTCTTAACATGTTTTTCTTGCAGAGTTGTAGCCATGAACAAAGAGGAAAATAGTCAAATAGATAGCTTACAAACTCTACTTTTCCATCCATTGAGCTAGTTCTCTACATGTAATCCATCATCTCATCAACTCCCCCAAGTTCCTCCATCTCTAGGTCACCTATCTCAGTCAATTTTGTCTCAATCTTGAAGTGCTACAAGGTTGTCCTAGAGTGATACAAGATTGTCCATATTTACTACAAGATTGAGATCGACATAGAAAAATGGTTCAAATATTATGTTTTTCATAAATGAACAAGAGGAGGGGCCCACCACACCATCATCATCCATATTACACACCATTAGGCCTTTTTTCCACCCAAATACCTATCTTTGTCCATCAAAAATCCCCATTTTCGCCCCTTCTTTCATTAATTTCACCACAACCAAGGCTTATGATCCTTGTCCATAGAATGCTCATGAATTATCAATGTTTTTGGAAGCATTATCTGAAGTATATTATGGTCATAGAGGGGTACATGTGACTAATATAGGAAGGAATACAATCCTATAGAAGTCTGCACAAACCCTATAAGACCACCATTGAGTGCACCAGAATGGAGAACCAAACATCATGAGGACATTGAAGAATCATTTCCTTGATCTTGGGAAGCTACAGGACCTTTGCAAGGATGATACAAGGTCACTATTCACCTTCCACAACAACACTTGATCACCTTATGCAAAAGTTGTGTTGAAAATCCTTGATCATTCAAACACATATAAAAAGCAATTACATTTTTTTTTCCATAACACATCCAATGCATGGAGAAACAAGAATGGGAAGATTACACTTCAATAAGCCAACAAATAAACAATTATTTATGAAGCAACATGTAGACATCAAGCATTAAGTACATAGGAAAAGACCATCATGTAGGCACATGTATGAAACTCCTCACCTCTTCCTTTAAGTGCATAATAGTTCAAAAATGTTTAGAAGGCATGAGGAACAAGATTTTTATAGGCTGAAGGTGATCAACGACCTCGACCACCCCAAAACAATTGAGTAAAGTTAACTCCCTCTCTCATCCAATGTGGAGAAAACAAGAAAGAGGAAAAGGTGATGATTTCAAGGAGTGGGCCAATAGATCTATGAGGAGGTTACAAAGGTGGTAGGTGGGGGCTAGCTAACACAACATGCTGAGCCCACCACCAAACCATAAAAGGGATAAAAGTGGGCTCGAGCCTCACTTGTACCAAGAGATTCATTCCAAAAATGGTAAGAGATTCCCACCACATTGTCGATAGAAGAGATAGCTACACCCAAAGGGTCCCATAGGCTGCCAAATAGGTGCTATAAGGGCCAAATACTATCTACTACAGGATTTGGGTTTAGTGCTATAGGATACAGAACAAGTGTTACAAGATTGCAACCGGTTGCTACATGATTGGTCCAAGAGGTGGAAAGGGCATTGCTTTTGTGTGAATTCTCCTCCAAAAACCCAAATCCATGAAGGAGTCTCCAAGGGAGGGGTAAGTAGTAAATTTTTTTCACCTTCGATGCACAAAAATTTGGAGAAATGGATAAATTTATATCTAATAGAAACATCTTGTAGCAAAACCACTGATTTTTGTTTTTTTTCAAACTCTGAATTTTCTCATGAAAAAACATGCTAGCATAAGGGTGAACTTATTTTTAATTTGGCATATAATTTTCTCCCTCTAATCAAGAAAAATGTGAACCATCCCTCTCATATTTGTTTTGAAACCTTAGGTTGTCCAGAAACCGATAATTGACAAAAAAATATTTCAAAAATTCTTGAAGAAGCTATAGTAGAAAACATGCAAGGAGGCTTCAATAGGAGGGAGCCCACAAACTCAAAAATAACCCACCAACACCCTCCTCTGAGGGAAATTTTCATAAATCACCAATGGATGGAGTTCTTTGAAAACATTAAGGGATATTATGATGAAATTACCCATGAATTTGCAGTGGCCGTCCTACCTTAGGGGGAAGATAGTGCCACCACCATTATGAGAGGGCTTGTCATCCATTTGAACGCATGACTCATTAGCAAGGTGACCACATTAGCTCTAGGAGTTATGCGGGGCAAGGAGGATAGAACACAAGCTATCACAACTAAAAATAATTTCTTCCTTCTCGAGGGGAAACCAATTGAGGATAAGAATGGAGTTAGAAGGGAGATCCTACCTTACCCATGGGATGAAGTGGTCTATCACATATTAAAATACATATCCTGTGAGGGGAGGCTTTGTTGAGATTGCAACAAGATGATGGAGCTTAGTGAAAAGAGTCGCCTTCACTAAGTGGGCCCGCAGGCAAACTATGGCACAAGTTCTATTTTTCGATCCCAGCAAGGATGATCATAGCAGGAGTGACCACAGCAGGGATGATCACAGCGGGAGTGACCACAGCAGGGATGATCACAGCAGGAGTGACCACAGTGGGAGTGATCATAGTAGGAGTGACCACAGTAGGAGTGATCACAACAGGAGTGATCAAAGTCTATTTTTAGACTGGCTGTCCAAAATAGAAAAGTCAAATATTATTGTCTCATAATAATATTTGGACTATAAACTTGATCTTATTCTCTTGGAGCACGTCAGTTTCAGCTACAGATGTGGCCCATGCAGCTGTCAGAAGGAAGTACACTTTTATTATGAGTCAGTTGAGTTGTTGCATGCATGACTTCAGTTAGAACTCAATCAGTTGAGTTTGGTGGAGTTGATTGTGGAGTTGATGGAGTTGTGTTCAGTTTGACTGGGTTAAACTAGTCTTAGTTAGTATAACTGCAAATAGACTAATTATGAGTTGTTAAAATAATTATTAACTCATAATGCAACTATAGAATACATCAGTTAACTCAGTTGCATGTCAGTGCATGTTCAGTTCAACAGGGACAGGTGTTAGAGGATCATATTGCTATCAGTTGTGACTATAGTTGTGCATAAGGATTTGCACAATCAAGGGATTGAGTATGCCAATGAGTTTGCTCATGTATTTTCCTAGTATTATAGTCTCTTCTCACGTCTTACACAATGTGAGTGATTTGTTATAGACATTTTTGTGCCTTACAGCATTGAGCATGAAATGTCCATAATCTAAGGGATCCAAAGTCCCTAAACATGTTGTTGCTACCCCTAGAGGAACAAGGCTAACAAACCACAGAAATTCACAGAAGTTCTCCACCAGAAACTGCTCAAAAACAAGTCAATTCAGGATCAATTCAGTGGCTCTACTAGCTGTCTGCGCTGAATGTCAAAGCCAACACTGGCTACCTGCACTGAATGTCAAAGGCAACACTGGCCACCTGCGCTGAGCGAGAGTTGACATGTGGCAAGTTCATTCCACGAGGTGTCAAGACCCAGGAAGCTTCCAAAATCTTCCTCAATGACACTTGCCTCAAGGAATTCGACTGGTGATGAGTAAGAGGTTCCAAATCTCCAAGTGGAAGCAAGAACCTCCAAGTGGAAGCAAGAATTGACAGAGGGAGAGAACACTAGTCAGATCTCAAGCTGACTCATCCTCTCTCCAAACATCTATATATGGATCTCTCCTCCATGAGATCTAGAAGGCTAAATTTTGTTATTGCAAAGGATTGTTGTTGGTTTGAGACTGGAACTATTGGGTGCTTAATGCTTTGAAGGGGGTGAAGATAGGAATTCCATTTGCTGGGAAGGAGATGCTAGATTGGAGCCCTCTGGGTTGTATCTCTTCCTGAACCTTGTTATTCATCAATAAAGCTATCTTGGTTTCTCCTATATACTGATGTATCTTTGATGTATGATTGCATTAGTATGTTTAGTTCATTTCTAATCCTGAACTAGTTGTGAATATGAATCCATGTCTTGTGTAGTGTTCTCTTCTTGTGATCTTGCAGAAACCTCTTGAAGCTAGGCGACCGAGAAGGCAAGTAGCTGGGAACACTCAAAGAGAAGAGAGACCGGATCGAGGGACAAACGGAAGACACTGGTTAGTCCATCGATCTCTCTTCATTCTTAATTCATAAAGGAAGAATACTAGAATAGTTGTCTCTGTTTTTTGCTAAGGCACTGTCACACCTTAGGTGGATAGGATCGTCCTGCATAGGCATTTTTCCCTACAAAAAATTGGCGACTCCACTGGGGAAATCTGTTTAGTCATTTTATTTGTGTCTCTATCATTATTTGTTTCATAGACTCGACAGCAACAATCGAACTGCATCTGCTATTCCCGGATGCAAAGTAGACAGTTGCTGCTTTGATCCAACCACTGGACTTGTCTATGATTTGAACAATGGACTCACAAATGATTTGATGATCCTTTGTGATAGATCTTAGTACTCCCTCAAAGCATCCCTTTGATTACACCTTGCTTGTTGCTTTTATTTGGCCTGAAACAGTAGATTAAATAGAAATTTTTGACTCAGAACCCAGAGAGAAACGAGAGTTTCTCCTTCAGCGCAGACCCTGTGAAGGGATTCTGCATTTCAACGCAGGTCCCGTGAAGGCTATCTGCGCTGAATGTCAAAACCCCTGTGTTGAGGTTGCGCTGAACCAGTTTGGCCTTGTGCAGCTGGGGTTCTCTGCTCTGTTTTGCCTTGTTTTGATCTCTGATATTTACAGCCTGTAACCAGCATAGGTACCAATCTGATAACTCCTTTTCTCTGCTTAAATTCCGCCTCCTTTTGTACAAAAAGACTGTGAGTGTTTTTATGTGTTTGTGGCGTCATTTACAGTTTTCCTTTGCAAGAGTGAAATAGTCATCCTGTAGCCCTTGATTCATATCTGGTCATTGTGATCTTAGGAGAGAGTTCATTGGTTGTTTACAGTTGATTATACATTTTATTTTGCTTATTGGTTTGAGTTTGTCTCTTTTAAAGTGTCGAAACAAGTTTTCATTTCGTAAATCGTTAAGTGTTGTAATCTCTTCTACCCTCTCTAATTTCGAAAAAGCAAACTTGTTTGTATTTGTCATTTAAAAGCAAATTCAAAGTTGTACAAAAAGTTTTCTTTGTAGGCATCAATATTAAGAAAGCGGAAAACAAACACCTGCATTGTGCATTTGCATCTTGATAGTTTGCATGTTTGATTTAGGAAAAGTGCATTAGAGTGTGTTGATTGCTCTTTGAGAAAAGATGGTGTCTTTCTTTTCCCTTAGTAGCTAGGATTTTCAAAGTTGAAAAGATATAAAGCTTTCTTATCATCTTTAGATTGCATTTAGGAATTATATCATACATCTCGTGGTGAACCTCGAAAGGCAAACTTCTAAAAAGATCAACTTAAAATAAATTGAATGAACTTAACAACGCTTTGCAACATAACGCACAACATAGAGGTCTAGGCTAGAGACGTGTTCCGGCGTCGTAAAGCCTGGTGACTGTCGATCTCGTTGATGGTGGGTGATTCCTCCTGAGGGACGATAGCGCCAGTACGGATTGTGCTCCCACGTACCATCGCGTATATATTGGGAGACCCCTATAGGCATAAAACCTTTATCCTTAGGAAGTCGTGTCGGCCGCCCTACTGATCGCAATGCACTGAACACAGCATTCAGGAAGATCGACCACCCGTACCCTAAAAAGTATTCTGCGGTTTTGCGAAAAGTTTGGCACACCCTCTACCTAGAACTCCAGAGTAGTTCCTTTTGGCCTTTTTCAGACTCTATAACGGAAAAAGTCCAGCCGAGCATTTGTCACTTCGGGCTCGTTAAAACATCGAAGGAGACTAGAGTCATCTTTAGCTTTTTCTCGACTCTTTAAAATTGAAAAAGCAAGTTGTGTCTAAGCGTCGTTAAAATTTATTTTAAACGGAATAATCATCACCATTCCCTCGTTGGTCTTCGAAGTTAGTCTCTTTTCATCGCAAGTTCTTGTAGAATCGCTAGAAAATCTTTTGGATAGACTCAAAATGTCTGAACAACCGTCAACATCTAGGACTGTGTCGAATGACACAGCAACAACAGAACCTCCTGCTACTACTCCAATGATGTTCAATGGTATACCATCTGTCCCGGCAAGTTATCAACAACAAGCCGGAGTCCCATCAGGGACTGCTTCGACAACATGGTTAGTTCCTATTTCTTCATCCGGATTATCATCTGGTATTTCTTACGTTGAAACTCAACAAATTGATCCAATGTGTCTTCAAAGGCCAATCTACCCTTTAAGTACTGGATTTCCGCCATATGGAGGGCAGTATGCCTTTTCATTGTTCCCTCCCGGAGAAAAACCATATGGGAGTTTACAACAAAGTTCAGGTCAAACTGGAATTACATCCAGCGGTTGGGTACCAATACTGCCTCAGCAACCAAGGGTTGTATATTCAATGCAACCAGTCCACCCTGTGTCGAATATTCCCACTATACCTGCTATGGTGACTGCATCACAAGTACAAGCGCTACCTGTTGTATGTCAACCCCAACAGCCTCAGGTTGTAATACAACAGCCTCCTGTCTCAATGACTCAATCACAACCTCAGGTTAGTGCCTCCTTATCTGGAGCGACTCAGGCTCAAACAAGTACTATGACTCCTCATCTTGGTCAATCATCCAGTATTGGACAACAGCAAATGGTCCAACAACTAGAGCTGGTTCAATCAGAACAACCGCCATTCCAACAATTATATCAAGGACCTGAGCAACAAGTCTTTGTAAGTAATGGGCAACCATATTGTAGTGGTTATGCCCATCAACCTTGTCAAAGTTGCCAGCATTATGCTGGTATGCAAAGACCCACTGCTCAGGCAATTCCATCATATCCTGGGTATGCTTCGCCTAACTTGAATCAACAGTTGCCCTTTGTAGCAACTCTAGAATTACCAGATCTAAACCGGCTGATGAATGATCCAATTTCTTATGCCCCTTGGTGGTCAGCGATTCCACATAAACTTCCGTCAGATATTCCTAAATTTAATGGAAATCCAGGTGAAGATCCATCGAATCACGTGATGACATTTCATCTATGGTGTTCATCAAACACCCTAAACGATGATTCGATAAGGCTTCGCCTTTTTCAGAGGACGTTAACGGGTCCAGCGGCAAAATGGTATATTGAGTTGCCTAGAGCTTCGTTCGACAACTTCAGTACCTTAGCCACGACTTTCTTAACCCATTTTCAATTACCAATAAGGTATGAAACGAGAACGAAACTCCTAACCAACTTCAAACAGACAACGACCACTCACATATCTGATCATATACATGAGTGGCGACGTCATCGTAGGATGGTGAAAACGTACGTTCCCAATCAGCTATTAGCTGAATGGTTTATCAAATCCTTACTTCCTACAATCACGGAAGATGTGGAAAAAGGGGGAGTCGTAACAGAAGAGCAAGTCATCGCTCGTGCACAATATCTGGACTTGGTCTATACTCAGTCTGGCACGCTCTACGACAAAATACCTGATGCCCCTAGACCGGAATTCTCAATTCCTCCTCCTCCTAAATCAAACAATGACTCTCACGCCGGCGATGGTGTGATTGGCAAAACAGATACGAAATTGACAAAGGCTACATCTAAAAAGGCCTGTAAGATTTCTAGTCAAAATGCAAATGAGGAACTTCTTGCCTCGGAAGTAAATGTCATGTCGACCGACAAGGGCAAACAACTGAAGCAACCAGGGGGCAAGAAGAAAAAGAAAGGGAGAAAAAGGAAACCCCCTGCGGGGTGTCATATATGCGATGAGGATCATTGGACGAGATATTTTCCACATATAGCTGAAGTTAAGAAACTCTTTAAGAGTTCAAAAACCCCAGCAGTATTGACTGATCCGTTTCCAAGCCCGGGAACCAAACTGGTTGCTAATCAAAATGCTTCCCGATCCCAAGTGCTTATGTTGTCTGTCTCAAGGCAGCAAAATGATGCTTTGACAAGGAATAAAGATTACAGGAATCCACGACTGTCGAATAACAAGGCTAATGAACAAACTAGTAGTTCGACGCCAACTTTAACCAAAGTTGTGCCACCCATCATTCCTGAACCAATGATAAAGTCGCCAAAGGGAGTCATACACAAATCGACATTTAATCCTCGTGCCAAAGTAGCACAGAATTATAATATAGTAGAGGACCTGGCCCAATCGTCGTCCGCTATGTCGACACTTGAGGTATGGCAAAATTGCCCCTCCCAAGAGCAAGCTTTATTATCAGCAATAGGTGGGATTGGCCCAATGGATTCCAATCTTGTTGCCTTTGATCATAAATAATATGACCCTCAGTTACCAGCTCAACTAGCTTTCCTTATTCAAGTGAAAGCCCTCAACAAAACTGTTCATCGAACAATTATTGATGAGGGGGCATCTACATGTCTTATGTCGATGAGTTGCTGGAAAAATTTAGGCTCACCACCCTTGTCAAAATCATCAACGACGTTAAAAGCATTTGATGGACGATCATACACTCCATACGGGATTTTAAGTAACTTGCAAGTTGAACTGGGGGGCAAAACAGTAGAAGTTGATGTTGAAGTAATCGATGGAAACCTCGATTACAACATCCTACTGGGAAGGCCCTGAATATATGCCATGGCCGCAGTTGTGTCGACCTACTTTAGGAAGATTGCATTTCCCTTTCAAGGAGGAATTACAGTCGTCGACCAACAAACTTTCCTCCCCGACAGTTCACAAGTTACGGGAAGCACTCCAACGATCCATGGAAGCAATCATTCGCTTCAAAATATTGGAGTAGGTCTCCTAAAAGACCCTGCCTTAATGGGTACTTTTGCCCTACCGCCTACGAGTAATCTGGCGAAAGTAGCCACAGTGGAAACCTACAATATGAAATCTTCTATATCTAATGGATTCGAAAGATTCCTAAACATTTTTTCAGCATGGATCATCGCCCTAATAGAAATACTGTAAATACAGTGGGCTCCGAGGACGGTTCTTATCTCGTGTCAACCTCGTTAAAAAATGAAACAAGGAGTCATGAGGATAGTTCTTTTACTATGTCAACCTCATTAAAAAATGAAACAAATCCCCTTTCCGAGTCTCAAAGGTAAACCTTCATTCCAACCACCGAGTTGAATGCAATGAAGCTTGGGGGGCATGCACCTCGATTTGCGTTGTTATGCTGGGGGCATGCAAACTATCACGAGCAGTGTTACTGCAGGGTTCAAGCTCGTTAAAAATAAACCCGCATCGAGCAGTTTTAGCACACAGTTCATGCTCATTAAAAAATAAACGCAAGATCCGAGCAGTTTTAACGCGGACTTCATGCTGGTTAAAAAATAAACATAAGCAATGAGCAAGTGTTTCCACCAGCGTTTAAGTTCATTTTAAAATAAAAAATGAACCTACCCGGTAAATAACCACTGTGAATGTAACCTTATCAGCCATTAAAGCCTTGGTCGTGTTTGCACCATCACCTCCACTTTTGCATTGGCCGATCGTTCACCTCCATATGTTTGTTTACCCATTTTGAGGAACAACTGCGAAGAGTGATTTCACTAGCCTCCCTTGTGACACTGCCATGATTGGAAAATTCCAACATGTACCTGGAATCAGCTGCTAACCCGTTTTATCACTCGTTCCTCAAAAGACGAGTCTTCTTTAAGCTCTTTTCATCTGACTCGTAAAATATGAAAAGATTGCCGAGTCCTTGGCCTTCCAGCTCGTTAAAGGGACAGGAAGTGCTATCCCTCCTCTAGATTTTAATCTTTTTGGACCTGAGGGATTATTGCACAAAAAGATCAAGCGCTTGTTTTATTCAGCTCGTTAAAACTATCGAAAACTCGTCCCTTCTGTATTGTTTTATACTTTTTCGGACCTAAGGGATTAGATGACGAAAAAGGACTTTTGGAGTTAACTTTATGTACATTTTCAGACTCTCTAAAAATGAAAAGGACCGAGTTATCCTTGTCGTTAGACTCGTTAAAATCATTAATAGCGACAAACTTGTCTTTAGACGAGAACGAGTTTCACTATCGCTAGGCTCATTAAAACATAGCGATGGGTTGCCCGAAGGGCAGGTTATAGAACAAGCATATGTTATCCTCCTCAAGCTTGAAAAAAATAAAGAGGTACTGGTCAGCAATGACTGGGGAAAAATTGGGAGAAACTCAAGAAAACTTTGATGGTAGCAAGTCGCTCTTGAACATGACACTTTTCCTCCGTACCACAATCGGGTTGGGTTGTTTCATTCACCGGTCACATCCATGGTCTCGTCATACCATCCATATTTGGGGTAATGCTACCAATCCATCGCATCAGTGTCACCATATGTTCAAGAGAATTCGTTCAGAAAAGTCAACCGTGTCCCATCCACTGCCGTACATTATCCTTCATCCTTTCATGACCGCCACCCTGAATCATATGTCACAGATCGTTTTCACCTCCATCAAAATCATTAGCTCCGTTCCATGTCACTGATGTGGGATTCATTAAGGCCCTCCTTTGACGGATCGCTTCTTGTCGACATCAGCTCATTATCCAAGAAGTTGATCTAGGAACAACCCCTTCAGTACTTTGAAGCTTGCATGCCTCAATGGCAAGTTTCTCACTTCCGACGACAGGTATACATCAATGACCTTCGACCAAAAGATTTTGCGTGGTGTTCGATGCCAAGTCCTTTATTCACACCACGTGAATTGTACTGCAGTACCTTGAGGGTCGTTATCATTATCGGTGATTCCTCTCGTGCTTAACGGTTTACCTCATTGATCGGTAATCAAGCAATGTCTTTCCATGTTCGACTTCAGAACATTTCTCACGTGGATCGACTTGTACTTAGAGTGAAGATCGAACGAGTTTGAAGACCCCGGATCTAGTTTCATCCATCCGGGCTACGATATATATTCAGAAAAGACAAAGACATTGACATGTACACCATTGCAGCAGATAATCATCCTACTCAAAGGATGATAATTTCATCAAAATTATCAGTCTACCATCAGACGATTGTCTGTTTTATGTACAAAAAAATGAATTTATAAAGCTGAGCATGGGAATGCCCGCCTCAGCTAGATCATGAAAGCAGTATGAAAAATAATGTATTGTATTGTATCTTATTACAGGTCTCCTCCCAGCATTGGATGAACTTCGGATCCCCCTGATAAAGCATTTCACCCGATAAACGGCCTCATACTTCAGGGGGCAACTGTTATAGACATTTTTGTGCCTTACAACATTGAGCATGAAATGTCCATAATCTAAGGGATCCAAAGTCCCTAAACATGTTGTTCCTACCCCTAGAGGAACAAGGCTAACAAACCATAGCAATTCACAGAAGTTCTCCACCAGAAACTGCTCAAAAACAAGTCAATTCAGGATCAATTCAGTGGCTCCACTAGATGTCTGCGCTGAATGTCAAAGCCAACACTGGCTACCTACGTTGAATGTCAAAGGAAACACTGGCTACCTGCGCTGAGCGAGAGTTGACATGTGGCAAGTTCATTCCACGAGGTGTCAAGACCCAGGAAGCTTCCAAAATCTTCCTCAATGACACTTGCCTCAAGGAATTCGACTAGTGATGAGTAAGAGGTTCCAAATCTCCAAGTGGAAGCAAGAACCTCCAAGTGGAAGCAAGAACTGATAGAGGGAGAGGACACTAGTCAGATCTCAAGCTGACTCATCCTCTCTCCAAACATCTATATATGGATCTCTCCTCCATGAGATCTAGATCGCTGAATTTTATTATTGTAAAGAATTGTTGTTGGTTTGAGACTGGAGCTATTGGGTGCTTAATGCTTTGAAGGGGGTGAAGATAGGAATTCCATTTGTTGGGAAGGAGATGCTGGATTGGAGCCCTCTGGGTTGTATCTCTTCCTGAACCTTGTTATTCATCAATAAAGCTATCTTGGTTTCTCCTATATACTGATGTATCTTTGATGTATGATTGCATTAGTATGTTTAGTTTATTTCTAATCCTGAACTAGTTGTGAATATGAATCCATGTCTTGTGTAGTGTTCTCTTCTTGTGATCTTGCAGAAACCTCTTGAAGCTGGGCGAGCGAGAAGGCAAGTAGCTGGGAACGCTCAAAGAGAAGAGAGACCCGATCGAGGGACAAACGGAAGACACCGGTTAGTCCATCGATCTCTCTTCATTCTTAATTCATAAAGGAAGAATACTAGAATAGCTGTCTCTATTTGTTGCTAAGGCACTGTCACACCTTAGGTGGATAGGATCGTCCTGCATAGGCATTTTTCCCCACAACATGATTCCTTGGAGGTGAAATACGAGTTTGGTAAACCATTCTCATTCATTTCTTGAGCAGGTATTGAGCAGTGGAGGCAGGCAAGCAGTGGAATAGATTTGGAGATCAAATCTTAGCTGTATTGTGTGTAACAGGTGGAGCTGGTACTGGATTTCTTGTGATAATCATTGCACTTTGTAATGTTACATGGTCTCAATCATTAATATATAGATAGTTGGGGTTTTTAGCGAGATGCTTTCCCCGGGTTACATACTGTGTTAATGTGTGAATGCTCTTGATGTTTTATTGTTATTGATGCTGCTATATTGATGATCAACGTACAAGAGCTTATGTATTGTGTATGTATTCCACAATAGTACATGATCAGGATAATCTCCATTGAATATGTGTTAAATTATTCAATATTTCTACATGGTATCAGAGCTGTTGATCATCAGATCTACTATTCAGGAAGTGTTTACATTCTATTTCTTCAGGAAGAGTCTGTAATCGGGCTAGGTAGCCTCTGGATTCATCCTTCCTTTGGAAGGTGAGATATCCTGTGAATGCCCATATAGTCAATCTCTGTACGAGAAATACTGTGTTCTCACGAATCTTAGATCCGAGGCAGTTGAGTTGGTTGCTGGTGGAATTCGAATTTGCAGCAGCGTTTTCTTGGTGGCAACGCAGCAATGTCTTTCAACGGATTGCGGTTGGAGTATGCTCTTAAGGGCAGCTCAAACTATATTTCATGGAAGGACAGGATGGAGGAAGTATTGGATGATAACGGGCTGAAGGAGTTCATAGAGACGGATGTCCCAAAGCCTACTGATGCTACTCAAGCGGATGCTTGGCAAAAGAAGACCGCAAAATGTCGAAGGATTCTATTGGAGGGCGTGAAGGATCACATTGTGTCCAGCTTCCATGGAAAGGCTACTCCATATTTGATGTGGAAATCATTAACAGAATTATTCCAAAGCAATAGCGATCAGAGGAAGCTGGCGCTCAAAGATAAACTCAGAAACATCAAATGCGAGAAGGGTGACAGTATGCCCAAGTATCTCACAAAGTTCACTCAGTGTCGAGATGAGCTGGGAAGTGTGGGGGTTACTGTTGATGATGAGGACTTGGTGAGCTTGGCTCTCCTTGGTCTTTCGAAGAGTTGGCATTCCTATCAGGACTCTGTCAATGGTCGGGAGAAATTGCCAGGATGGGAAAGACTATGGTCAGATCTTGTGCAGGAGGAGATCAGGCAGAGTACCAGGGACGGATCTTCGTCAAAGGGAGCTGATGAAGAGAATTGCGCTTTGGCTGCCAAAGCAAAGAAAGGGAAGAGCAAGAAAGCTTCTCAGTCTGGTGCAAAAGGCAAGAAGCAGGATATGTCCAAGGTGAAGTGTTTTCACTGTCACTAGCACGGACACTATGCCACTAATTTTCTGCAGAAGAAGAAGAACAAGCAGGCTGCTGGATCTTCAGCAGGAGAGGCTCTAGCCTCACAGTTTGAGCTTGATTTTTCATTGATCACATGCTTGGTTTCAAGTGTGATGGGATTGATGTGGTTCTTGGACAGTGGTGTGTATTTTCACATGATGGGAGATAGAGATTTGTTCTCTGATCTGGAGGACAAAGACCTTGGAGTGCCAATCGAGATGGGCGATGATGGTAGATACAGTGCGACCGATATCGGTACCATTTCCTTTGAGAGGGAGTGTGGTAAACCCTTCATATTGAAGGAAGTCATGCATGTTCTAGGATTGAAGAAGAATCTTATCTCAGTGGCGATGTTAGAAGACAAGGGGTATGATGTTGTTTTCAGCGAGGGAAAGGCTTTCTTGCGTAGCAAGACAACTGGTGAGACCCGGAAGATAGGGGTTCGAGTGAGGAACCTTCATCAGTTGCATGTAGATGGATGCATAGCAATGGTAGGCAAGGCAGACAAATTGGTGAGCCAGGATGATGGCGATTATGGCACAGGAGATTGGGTCACCTTCACCATGGAGCCTTGAAGATACTACAACAGATCACTACAGGGCTTCCTAAAGGCACACTTGCGCAGTCAAATCAGTGCAAGGGGTGTACTTTGGGGAAGTTTATGAAAGCCACCTTTCACAAGAAGGATAGTCACACCACGAAGATCCTTGAGAGAATTCACACAGACGTGTGTGGACCTTTCTCAGTTGCTTCGACAGCAAAACACAGGTATTATGTGATTTTTGTTGATGATTTCTCTCGTAAGTGCTGGATCTTCTTCATGCAGAAGAAGAGCGAGACATATTCAAAGTTCTGTGAATTCAAAGCACTGGTCGAGAAGGAGTTGGGGAATAAGGTGAAGGCTCTTAGGAGCGATAATGGTGGTGAATACATCTCGGACGAGTTCAAGGATTTCTACAAGGTAGAAGGGATTCGTAGAGAGCTCATAGCTCCCCATAACCCACATCAGAATGGGGTAGCTGAGCGGAAGAATAGAACGATTGTGGGTGCTGCATGGGCAATGTTGCATGATCAGGGCCTACCCCTTCACTTGTGGGCGGAAGTATGCAATACAACAGTTTATGTGTAGAACCGTTGTCCTCACAGGATACTTGGCATGAGTACACCCGAGGAGGATTATTCTGGTAAGAAGCCTAATCTTTCTCATTTGAGGATTTTTGGTGCTAACATTTACATGCATGTGATGAAGGATGCCAGGAAGAAGTTGGAGCCAACCGCAGAGGTTGGGATATTTGTGGGGTACACTGATATGCCCCACAACTATCGTGTGTATTTGCCAGACAGTGGTAAAACTGTTGTGCGACGGGATATAAAATTTCAGGAGGAGAAAGCCATGAAGTGTTCACTTGAGAGGGAGCTACACTTACATGCATATGAGGAGCTATATGTTCCTAAGGATGAGCTTCATGACATGGATCAGCCACAGTACGAGGTTCATGGAGTGGAAGAGACCACTCATGCAGCGCCAACCATCAGAGGGCGAAATCGCTTGACAGAAGTTGAGCGACTGGCTCAAGATGCAGAGAAAGTTGTAGGACCACCTACAGCCCAACGCAGGCAGAGACAGTCACCTGATCGGTACACTAGATACATGGCTCTTATGAGCAAGTGTGTTGTTACTGAGCCATCCTCTTTCGAGGAAGCTGTGGAGGATCCCGCATGGGTAGACGCCATGGTGGAAGAGTATGATTCTATTGTTAGAAACAGTGCATGGGAGATTGTTCCTAGGCCGGAAGGGAAATTAGTGGTGGGTTCGAGATGGATCTACAAAGTTAAGCAGGCAGCTGACGGGAGTGTAGAGAAGTACAAGGCAATATTTGTTGCCTAAGGCTTTTCACAGATAGAGGGGATCGATTATGAGGAGACCTTTGCACCTGTCACAAGGTATTCTTCCATACGGACGATTCTTGCTCTCTCAGTGCAGATGGGATGGCACATTCATCAGATGGATGTGAAGACTGCATTCCTCAATGGAGTCATTGAGGAGGAGGTGTACATTGAGCAGCCCGAAGGCTTTGAGGTATTCAGCAGTGAGTCGCATGTGTGCAGGCCCAAGAGAGTGTTGTATGGGTTGAAGCAAGCACCACGCGCTTGGTACACACGGATAGACAGCTATTTCACAAGACTTGGATTCTCCAAGAGCGAGGTCGATCCTAACCTATACCAGATTGTGGTGGAGGGTAAGTTTCTTATCATTGTACTGTATGTTGATGATTTGATTCTAACGGGTGATGAGCTGTTGATACTGTCATGCAAGAAGGATCTTGCTACAGAGTTTGAGATGAAGGACTTGGGCCTCCTTCACTATTTCCTAGGATTGGAAATATGGCAGCGCAGTGGTGGACTGTTTGTTTCTCAGGGCAAGTATGCTCAAAAGATACTGGAGAAGTTCAACATGCATGGCCGCAAGCCTGTTGATACTCCTCTTCTCGGAGGTTGGAGGAAGGAGGATGCCACTTTGGGAGAAGAAGTGGATGCCACTGTTTATCGACAATTGGTGGGGTCGTTGATGTATTTGGTTAATACACGACCCGATATATGCTATGCAGTTAACCAGCTTTCACAAGCTATGGTTAAGCCTACCAAGCTCTTTTGGAAGGCGGGCAAGCATGTATTGCGCTACTTGAGAGGCACATCGGGATATGGTTTGTGGTACAGACAGGAGGATGAGGTGAAGCTATGTGGCTTCACGGATGCAAATTGGGCAGGGAGCCTAACGGACAGAAAGAGCACATCAGGAGGGGTCTTCAATATTGGATCGACAACAATTTCTTGGTATAGTAGGAAGCAGAGATCCATGGCACTCAGTTCAGTGGAGGCCGAGTATATGGCAGCAAGTTTGGCTGCATGCGAGGCTATATGGATGAGGAAGATCCTGGTTGGTTTGTTCGGTTCTCATTTGGATCCTACTGTGATTTACTGTGATAACCAGAGTTGCATTAAACTCTTAGCTAATCCTATATTTCATGATAGATCTAAGCATATTGACATCAAGTACCATCATATCAGAGATTGTGTGCAGCGAAGGATCATGCTGCTTTCATACATTCCAACGGAGGATCAGGATGCTGATATTCTAACGAAGGCTCTCACCAGGAGCAAATTCGAGTACCACCAAGGCAGGATAGGGGTTGCTGATAATCCATATCTTGTCGAGAGGGAGTCTTGAGATTGCAACAAGATGATGGAGCTTAGTGAAAAGAGTCGCCTTCACTAAGTGGGCCCGCAGGCAAATTATGGCACAAGTTCTATTTTTGGATCCCAACAGGGATGATCACAGTAGGAGTGACCACAGCAGGGATGATCACAGCAGGAGTGACCACAGTAGGAGTGATCACAGTAGGAGTGACCACAGCAGGAGTGATCACGACAGGAGTGATCAAAGTCTATTTTTAGACTGGGTGTCCAAAATAGAAAAGTCAAATATTATTGTCTCATAATAATATTTGGACTATAAACTTGATCTTATTCTCTTGGAGCACTTTAGTTTGAGCTACAGATGTGGCCCATACAGCTGTCAAAAGGAAGTACACTTTTCTTATGAGTCAGTTGAGTTGTTGCATGTATGACTTCAGTTAGAACTCAATCAGTTGAGTTTGGTGGAGTTGATTGTGGAGTTGATGGAGTTGTGTTCAGTTTGACTTGGTTAAACTAGTTGTAGTTAGTCTAACTACAAATAGACTAATGATGAGTTGTTAAACTAATTATTAACTCATAATGCAACTATAGAATACATCAGTTAACTCTGTTACATGTCAGTGCATGTTCAGTTCAACAGGGACAAGTGTTAGAGGATCAGATTACTATCAGTTGTGACTATAGTTGTGCATGAGGATTTGCACAATCAAGGGATTGAGTATGCCAATGAGTTTTCTCATGTATTTTCCCAGTATTATAGCCTCTGCTCACGTCTTACACAGTGTGAGTGATTCCTTGGAGGTGAAATATGAGTTTGGTAAACCATTCTCATTCATTTCTTGAGCAGGTATTGAGCAGTGGAGGCAGGCAAGCAGTGGAATAGATTTGGAGATCAGATCTTAGCTGTATTATGTGTAACAGGTGGTGCTGGTACTGGATTTCTTGTGATAAGCATTGTACTTTGTAATGTTACATGGTATCAATCATTAATATACAGATAGTTGGGGTTTTTAGCGAGATTCTTTCCCTGGGTTACATACTGTGTTAATGTGTGAATGCTCTTGATGTTTTATTGTTATTGATGCTACTATATTGATGATCAACGTAGAGGAGCTTATGTATTGTGTATGTATTCTGCAATAGTACATGATCAGGATAATCTCCATTGAATATGTGTTAGTTTATTCAAAATTTCTACAGAGTTATTTATCCCTATCAATTTAGGCTACTTTATGAGTTGAGCTTCTAGACCGAATTGCCTATCCCAAGAAGAATTAGCATTCCCCACTTCCTTCTTCATTATATAGAGGAAATCAGCCAAAGAGTGAGAGAAGGGAAGCATAAATTCATTGCTTATCATGGGATCATAAGGATCATTATCATGGATTATTTGAATCATCTCAAGAATCCTATGCCATGGACAAAATTTGTACCCTTGGACAGGGGGCCTTCCTTGAAACTTCAAGCCCAAACTATATTAGAACATGCAGAGGCCACAAAACATATCCCTACTAGATAAAAGGATAAAGGAGAGATGGAGGAAGAAAAGGGAAAAGAAGTTGAAGAAAATAAAGAAGGGGAAAAACTAGAGACAAAGAAGGAAACTCTTGGGGAACCTTCTAGGCCTCAAAAGAAGAGAAAACAAGAACAAGTGAGTATTTTAGAAGGCAACACTAAACAAGAGGTGGCTGCCACCCTGGTAGACATTAGCACACCTGTCAAGATCAAAGGGAAACATCTCGAGCAAGGTCCCTTGTATTTTAAAATGAGGAGTACTAGAATCAAACAGGGGAAGCCTCACCCCCCCACAACTACCACAATCACCATTGAAGGATCAACTAGTCACCAAGAGGGAGAGCTAGAGAAGGGTAAAAGGAAAATTGAAGAGGTGACCTCCCTCACAACTAAAGGAAAGTACCCCAAAACTCACCAAGAAGGCCAAACACGAGGGGAGCTAAGATGAAACAACTACAAGAAGAAACTTCCATGCTACAGGAAAGTAGGGCAGTGCTACAGGAAAAAGAGAAGCTGCTACAAGATGGAAAATAGTGCCACAGGAAAGTATAAAAACACCTCAGGTGGGAGGAGAAATACCACAATAGCTACAAGACCCTCATCCTCAACCAGATCTTGCGTCCTATTATAAATTTTACGAACAAGGGTAAATCATACCCACCAAGTTTGTAGTCCCCCTCCTATTTGAGGTGGATAGAGAAATAATCCCAACCTACCGATGGATGTAGATTTCTAAATCTAAGAGAGTCGAGGATGTGGGCCTCATGGAAGAGAAAATGAAGAATATGGGTGAGGCTAAAGGAGTCAACCATGAGGGAACAATTGCAAATGGAAAACAAGAGATTAAAAGAGCAACTATAGGAGAAAGAAGGACAACTTGCCACCATGGAAAGCTTGGCCATGGAGGCCACCCAATGCAAACATCCCTAAAAAACATATGCCTTGTTCCTCAAAGAGAAGTGGCTTCAATTTCAAATAAAAAATCTAGCACAATATGGTTCACTACCCTTCCAACACTAAAAGAATTTTATTGAATTTTGTCACAAGGCTAGTGTGGAAGACCAAGCTAAGATGGTAAAGTTTTACATGCACAACCTCATATTGACTGACATGAACTTCTGGGATCCAAATTCTAGGATGGGGGATGTACAACTAATGGAATTAGCCTCTTGGTTGACCCATGAGGAGGCAAGGGTTGAAGAAGCAAAAAGGATGATATCCAAGGAGACTAATGAGCCTTGATGGATCATAGCAGAGTGTGCTCCCCACCTTTTCATCAGCAACCACAGGCTCATCTTTGAGGATAAAAAATTGGCACCAATTTACATAGAGAGATAAGATAAATCCATTTAGCACATAGAGGACATATTTAGGCTGCATGGACCAAGTGAATGCATTCTTGTCAAAGGAGGTGGCATTCTTTACCCCATAGCTTACAAATCAATGGGTACCACTCTCTAGAGAGTCTGAGGAATGCCTTGGAGAAGACACCCTTATATAAGAGGATAGTTAAAAAACGGAAGGCCAACTAGATTGGGCTCAAGTTCAACCCTCCTTTGTTTCTAGGCCTATAGGAAAGAAAGGGTCAGATTGAAGAGCAACAAGGGTGGGCATTGTTAGCACTCAGAATTAACCTCAAGGCTGAGAAAGGCAATTCCAAGGTAACCACAAACCAAGCTTTGATCTGGCATCTAGCCCTGCCAGACCAGAGAGGGCTCTCTCTTTGCTAACAAGACGTGGCTGCAATAAATGAAATTTTAGGCTAGCTATGGAGTATGGGGATTTGTTTGAAAGGTTTTGGATTGAAACAACAAGAGAAATGATGATTGGGCTATGGAGTTGATGCTAGTTTGTGCCGGCAAACTTGGGGCAAAGTAAGTGCCATGTTCAGCCAGATAGAAGATTGCAAATGTGTGAAGAATAGGGGAGAAAGCCCGCTGCCCTACAGGCATCAAACAGGGGATGGATCTATAGTAGCAACGTTAGACGAAAGAGAAACACGAGGTTGCTCAATAGAGCATCTAGCAAAGGATGAATTCTACAAAGACAACCATTACATCTAACAGCAAAATCATCATGAAAGGAGCATCATAGGGGATGGATTCCTAACACATCTCTTAGATAATGTTGTAACAAGGTAGAGAAAACAAAATATGTAAGTGAACGACAGGAAAAATGTACTGAACAGGAAACACCATGATGGATCGTAGGTCCAAAGGGAAGAAACTGCTTTATTACAATGATATTCAAGAAACTTTACACAGTGGCAAACATCCTCTCTCTGCTACAAAAATTGAACCTCTATCTTTTAAAAATTATTCTATATATACTAAATTACAAATCTATTTTGATTCCTATTACATATTAATTATGAGTTCCTAAACTTAGGAATCAAAATAATTAAAATAGAAAAAACAAGCAAACACCTAAATATATTTTTATGCGGTCAAATAAAAATAAATCTAACTTATAACTAAGGAATTAAATCACATCAAAATAGAACAATTGATTTGCTACCACAAGTCGAATTGCCAAAGTTTGTTTTGGAACCATCGCTGGAAATCTGGAAGTTAGTTTTGAAACCATCGCTGGAAATCTGGGAAAATCTGGGATACTGATCAAATCATCTTCCACCTGCGCCCTATAAATGCCTCGGATGCCCAAAATCTTTGCCATCTTTTTATTAAATGATTTGAATACTACCACATGTTGAATTTTTTTGCAACTTGATATTTGTCACTTGTAACTGGAGTTCATGCTTGGATATGCAGGTGTTATGATGGGCATATGATGAGTCTGATCCCGGGGTTTTTTCGGGGATCCCAAACTGGAAATCCTAATTCCTCTTCTGTTATTGAACGAAGCATCACAGGATTTGGCCAGCGCCACTGAGTAAGGGCAACTGGATATTGGATGCTTTGAGTAAAATTATTGATTTGAGAGGGACATGAATCCTGTGTCGGAATGTATTGCCAAATTCAAGTTTTATTTGTCGTCTGAAGTTGCTCATCCAAAATGATATATTGGTAAAGAATGTCATCCACAAGAAAAGAGAAGAAGTACATGAAAGCATAGATATCCTTTTACAGGTAGCTCAAGAGAAAGCTTCATCTTCAAGGGACAGAGCCATTGGTAGAACAGCAAGGGAGGTCAACATACAGAGGCAGAAGATCAATGAGACAAAGGCAAGCATGAGGACATGCTTGAAGATTAGCAAGGGGGAGATGTTGGCCCTCAGTTTTGGTCTATTTTTGCTTAGGGAAACTTACCTAATTCTTATATTTTCCATCCATTTTCCATCATTTCCATCTCATTTTGATGTATTTTATGCATATTCAGGTGTTTAATTTTAATTTTGCAATTTCTAGAAGTTTTTATGAAAATTGAGTTTCAAGTGCAATTTTGGACTGAATCAGAAATTTCTGTAATAGCTATGTGGATGACATGTTTGCAGGACACTTGGGCTCAAGTTTGATGCATGGATGGACAGCTTGGGAACTAGGACTAAGCTAACTCCACTTGGCTCAGCCAGAACAAGCTTTATTAGGCCCGGTCAAGGCTGGTCAAACATGACTAGTCACCAGAAAATCCCTAGGAAATGGGGCAGTTTTGAGATTTTATGGGATTGACCATACTTCTTGGGATGAATTGGATGAGTTCGACTTAGATAGGTGGATATGAGTAGATATGAGTGGTAGAGATAATATAGATCAGTTTGTTTCATTAAACCTCTATTTAAAGCCAAGACTTTGATGGCTTTTGTAATGGAATTTGTATGTAACTTTTGTATAATTGGAGTTGGGAGCTAATTTGAAGAACTTGTTTTCATTCCAATTTGTTGTTCATGCTTGGTTGATCTACTGAAGTTGTTGTAGTTGAGATTTCTTCAAGTGTGCAAGGCAAGGGTAGAGGGCCCCCACACCAAGCTAAGTACACTTCTTGGTTTTATTTTCATAGTTTTCATAGAATAGTTTTTGTTTCAAATGTACTTAGATGTGTGATGCTTGTTGAATGAATATTGGTTTAATTCTAATCTACATATGAAGGAACACACAGGAATTTAAGTTAAATTCCCCTTCTATTTGAGAGGAAACAATTTTCTGATCTGATGGATGCCGTCATAATTTGAAGCAAGCTGATTCTTCTAGCTTATGGGTGTAAGCTAATCCATATACAATTTGTTCAACAGATTATTAAAATAATTGAGCAGTGCAACAAAAGTAGGGTGGTGTTCTCTCGAAAGGGTTTTGAACATAAATACTTGTGTTCTTATGTGTGCATGCTTGTGTTGATGTTTCTCATGGTTATTATGTTTGAGTTTATTGTTTCTTTCATATTTAGTTAAGGCAATATTTTGAATGGGCATGGTTATTTGATATTGTGGTAACAATTTTAAAATTGATATAAAGGCCATCACTACTGATTCATCCCCCCTCAATACTCAATACATTTCCAACATAATTTTTTCTTCTTGGTAGTCAGTCAGCAATGCAGAGCCCTAGACCAACTAGTCGGGGAGTGTTGTGGAGATTTTCACACACTGAGACCTAAGCCTAACCCCCTCTAAATCAATTTTTTGGCACGCTCTGGTTTTGACCTCGAGATTGTGGAGCTTTTTAAGCTCCCTACAAGGACAAATTACTATTTCTCAATGTAAGTGATCGATGGGGGTTTGTGGAATCCTATCCCAGTGACCCTAAATCTAATTACAAGATTTTTTTTCCCTATTGCCCAATTGGGCTTGATCTATGTGAGTTAAGTTATAATTAATGTGGACCATTTCAAGTCTTTCCTTAGTGGTTGTAACCAAGCGCTAGTTTTATTAGGGTGTGAGTGTGTGAATAATGTGTATGTGGATGTGTTTATTAAATCATGTTTTATGATGGCAATGCTACTGAGAAATAAAGTGCATAAACTATAAATAATAGTAAAATAACAACAAACGGAAGCACGCAATTCCCCACGCAAAAATCTATGAAACGACAAGAACAAATGAGGACAATACAAGCAACCCAAAGAAACGAAAATACCAAAAGATTTAATGCATAATGGGGCTAGGATCTAAGGCTAGATCTGCTAAAATGATGCGAAAAAATCAAAGAAAAAACATAAGAGAAAGTATTGGAAAATAACATAAATCAAATTGTGAAAAGAAGGATGCTCGTGGCAATCCTAAAGAATAAATTCAACACATGTCTCAAAAGGAAACAAATCATTCTAAAAATTACCTAAAAAGGACTACAAAATGATGGCAACAACGTTGGAAAACAATGGCTAAATGTTCTGCGCACTAGATTCCTCAACTGAACAAATTGTCTCCAAAATGGTAGAGGTGTACTCTAAACCCTAAGGGGATTTTCCCTTCCTCGAAATGAGAAAACATACTAAGAGACTCTAGGCCTAGGGGTGAAAGGGAACAAGAAGAAACCCTTCCTGACACACGTGCATAACTGTGGCCAAAATTATGAAAAAAAATTGTAGAAATAGGGGGCACAAGTTTTGACATGTTTAATGTGTCCTCAAGCATAAAAAGGCTCAAAACGTCTGTATGGGGTGCAATATTTTGTCAAAAAAAATGTGCTCCATCCCCAAAGGAATTTCTTCGTAAATTTATTGCAAACAGTGTCATCTCTTGCACGAATGGTACATGTGACCTACAAAAAAGACAAGGAAACCCAACAAAACAAATATTCTTCAATCAAAGAGTAAAAATCCAAAGAAAAAAAGTGAAAATTGAGAGAAAGAAAAAATCTTGAAAATTGCTAAAAAAAAAATGTTGAAACAACAGTCACTAGGGTTCTAAATTTTTAAGCTACTCGAGTTTCCATTTATTAGTATGAAGTTTCTTGGAAGTTGCACCAAAATCCTTCACTTATGTTAATCATGGCATATAACCCTAACAACAAAAATGAATGGTTTTCATTTCTCTTTAGATCTGAAAAATAAAATATCAAAACGCTACAAAAAATAATATCCAAATATAAATGAACATGTACCATAAAATGATATATTGAGAATCCAATGGAAATAACAGAACTTTGATTCTATTATTGAAAAATAAATGTTTATACATGTGAAGAGAATGTATAGACTTGGATCTAGAGATCCCCCTCTTTTGGATGAGTCCTTTGTACCCTATGCTTCAGCGATTGATTCAACTCATTGTCTCTCAAAGTGTATGTAATGGGTAAGAAGAAACGGTGATGGCCTGAACTAAAGATGGGAGCTCAAATCTCACAAGGCGATAATTAGGACGATGAGAATAGTCATGGTGAAGAATGAGGAGATAACCATATTATTTGTAACAAAATATTGTTATAGATCTAGATTTAAGATAATAATAAAAAATGTTGGAATAAATCAAGATCTAACTGTTAGGAATATTTTATTGCATTTTAGAGAGGAAAATATTATTTAAAATTATCAAATATCTTTTTTTAGAAAATTAATACAAAGATGGATAACATAGACATAGTCCAACTCTAGCCAAATAATTGCACACTTGCATCCATTGCTATTGGACAAGGAGCTTGCATCTAGAAATAGGTAAATACCACAATTTTCATCTTAATTCCAAGCCAAATAAACCTACATACATCACCCATTAGGCCAATTCCTCCATCGTACCCTTCTCCATAATACACAACAAAATAAGTGAGAAAGAAATAAGATTTATAATTCTCATGTATAAACTTATTATTACATAAACTTTGTAAAATTTTAAAAAAATATTCAAATGTGGAAAAAGTTGGATAATAAACTACATTTATTTAGATAATAAACTGCATTTATTTACATTTATAAACCATAAGTAAAATTCTTTAAACTAACTAATTAATCTAATTATGGAAAATCCTTATGTTTTTTAAACCTTTATTAACTAATTAAAATGCCCAGTACCTATGGACATTCAAAACGTGATTTACACGAAATCCTAAATTCTAGCACGAAGTTGAGACTTACTACAGGTTGAATAATCTATGGTGAATAATCTAGGGTGATGGTGATGCCCTCTACAGGTTGGATAATAAACTGCATTTATTTACATTTATAAACCATTAATAAAATTCTTTAAACTAACTAATTAATCTAATTATGGAAAATCCTTATGTATTTTAAACCTTTATTAACTAATTAAAATGCCCACTCCCTATGGACATTCAAAACCTACTCCCACCTGTTACAATAACCCTTTATAAAAAAAAGGATAGACGAGGATAGAAATGGTTCAAAACGTGATTTACACGAACTCCTAAATTCTAGCACGAAGTTGAGACTTACTACAGGTTGAATAATCTATGGTGATGGTGATGCCCTCTACTATTGTTGGAGGATCTACGTCTCAATTTTTATCCAACCACGTGGAAACATAGTCCGAGGAAGAGAAACCTCGACTTGGTTAAGCGTTTACCGTTCAATGAATGACGGTAGATTTTTCCGTATGGCCTCCACATCCTTATATATAACACAATAACCAGCCCTGGAGTCTCATAACAGATCAATAGTGGCTATTCTTCTTTAGTTATTTCATATTGTTCTCAAAGTCCATATAAATTAGATTCGTTCTCATACATAGTGTTCATTATTATATTGCGATCATGGCCGCTGTAAATGCATCAGTAATGGCGATGAATGGAGCATCGCTCCTGCAACGGAGGCCAGCGGAAAGGTCAACAACCAGCAGGGGTTAGTAATTCTGTCGCTGTTTCCGTATCCACGAATAGAAGGTTTTATGTTATTCTATATATAACTTAATTTGGGTCATGTGGATCCACAGCCGGAGTCAAGGCGATCAACTTCTACCCCTGCTGAGACGGTAAGCGATTATGCAAGCGCCAATTTTTACATTAACATGCACATGCACTGCACTGAACTGAATTGAATTGACATAAATAATAATGCAGGTGAGCACAAACTTTAAGGACGTGTTTGCTTTCAGTGGGCCAGCCCCAGAAACCATAAATGGGAGACTCGCCATGCTCGGATTCGTCTCAGCTGTCGGGGTGGAGATAGCGAGCGGGAAAGACCAGCGGAGGAGTTCCACTGTTTATTGGAAGCGCGCTTCTCTGATACCCATGTTCAAGGGAGTGTCCAAAGAGAGCAAATCACAGGAAATAATGTCTTCTGGGGCAGAGATGTTGAATGGCCGTTTTGCCATGATTGACTGAATACCTCAAGGGAGGTCCTCTCATCTCATGATCATCATCAGCTCTGTACCAAACTTCATACCCCTCTTAGCGTAGGTTGTAATCGAACCCAACTTGTATTCACTCAGCTATCACGAGATGGCCCTGTAACAAATTGTTTTGGCAGTTTGTGATATATTTGACAAGTTCATTCACAATCAGTACATCTTTGGCAGAAACTCTGATCTAACTTGGAAGGATAAAAACAAGCATAGCGATCAGTAACACAAACAAACTTTTATTCATTTGGTACTCGTAAATTTATAAATTCCGTACTAACTAATATTAATAATTATTCCAAAAATACTAGTAATTATTCCAAAAGTGAAGCGAATATTTAAATTTAAATAGATATTATAAAAATTAATATTTTAGTTTTATAAATTTTTATTATACATTAACTTGTACATATTTATATATAGTTATTATATATATATATATATAAACATTAGTTTTGATATATTTTTAACAAAATACTAAAATCATAGAATAACCAATGTTAAAAACAATCATTTAAACTCAATTAAAATGAATGGATTAAAAAATCTATGGTTTATATTATATTATTAATTAATATTATTTTCTAAAAACTAAATAAAATCTACTTATAGTGTATTTTAATTTATATATGAATGAAAAGTGGTGATATTTTAATTTCATATATAATTCCAATTAAAAAACAAATTTGATACATCATTCATAAAATACCCAAAGTAAAAGATAAAAGCATAGTGTGCAAAATTTAAGGAATAAAAAAAGCCAATAAATTACCCCTACCAAAAATTATTTTTTTTAACTAGAATAGTACACATAAAAGAGAATCAAATATGCTTAAAATCATGGACCTTGGTTGAACAAATGTACTTGTATTACTGCCTGTAATTTCCATGTCAAATGGCTAGGCATTTGTGTATAATTTTTTTGGTTTGTCACGAGTTGTTGTACTCTTGGAAATGGTAAGCTTTAGAGATCAATTAGATGGCCACACAATTTAGTTATGGGCTTTTATGCTAGTCCCATAGGGATGCACTGCAAGACTTGACAAGCCTCTTTTATGGTTATTTTTATCCCTGTAATCGATGGCTATGTTAGCAAGTACGGGCATTGAAACTTGAGAGTGATTCGGGTGAGAAAATGCCATTCAAAGTAGATATGAATTTGTAGTTGGGCGGGACTCTCATGTTCTTGTTAGGGACATAATTAAAACTACATTAATTCATTATAAATTTTTGTAAATAGCTCAAATCCATTAAAATCAAGCGAGTGAAGGTCTCAGAGGCTTTAGAACCCTTGAGGCCACTCTGTTTCATCACCCATACGTAAGATATTTTGCAATTACTTGTTGAAATTTTTTCCATTTGATGATGGTAAACATTGTGGAGTTACAAGAGACTTGATTCAAGCTAATGAATGATAATTTTGGATTAAGTTAAGACCTAGTGCATTTGTGATTCCCATGCCTAGATAACTAACAGGTGCATTAAGCATTTGGATAATTAACAAAAACAAATTCATGCAGGCTGCTGGTGCCTTTTCTTGTGATTTCCATCTCTATTGTTTATGATTCCCATCCCTGGATAAACAATTGGCAGTTTATGTATTACTCCCTCAATAAATAATAAATATGAGTTCCATCCATAACTCGTGTTTTCGATATCCCATGCCTTAATATCCCTATCATTAGTGGTGCATTTGTAATTTCCATTTCTAGGTTTTACAACCTCCTTGCAACTGAATAGTTTTGTTATGTGGAAGGAAGCCTCATTTTGAAGACACTCAGGGTTAGAAAAACCAAATGAAGTTGTATAGGTTTAAAGAAAAATATGCTTTAATTCATAGGTCTAAAGAAAATAAATTGTTCCAAATTGTTGTGACCACTCAGGCCATACCCAAATTCATAACTATTAAATAGACATCATCATTATAAGTTGTATACACCAGCACTCAAGCTTAGGCACATATTGAACCTCCACTTCTCCATGAGGAAACCCTAATCTCTATGTGTGCATTATCAGGCATTTTAACTTCATAGACCACATCAAGTTCCATAATGTTGTAGTCCCCATTCATAATGGTGGTACTCATATTTTCATTCATAAGAGAGTGGTAGAATAAACCCATTGTTTTTAATGCCTAGGACACAAATTTTAAATCATGATCCCCAATTGAGGTATAATGAACTGTGGGGGGAAATGTGAAAATGTCAAACTCTATATCGGAGACTATCAACTCAAATCCCATTTATTTTCCATTGATATGGGTGGCTATGATATAATATTGGGGGTAGAGTTTCTATGCACATTGGGATCACCCATAATGTATTTGAAAGAAATCTATATAGATTTCTCTAAAGGGGGACATGTATACACTCTTCAATGGATTTTGGTAAGGTCCCTTGAAATAGTCAATGCCCATAGTATGGAAAAATTATTAAATAAAGGCCACTATAGAATTATTTGCCAATTTAATTCCATATGAGTTATGGATAATCCATAATTTGACATAAGAAATACTCTTAAATTTTCAATTGTTCCTTCACAAAAATCATCAAGTCTTTCAAACACCAAAGACTAATTTTATCCATTCTTAAATAAAGCGTTAACATAACATTCCCTTGATCCTAGGAATTCAACCACAAAATGTACGTTCTTATTAACACCCTTTTGCACAAATTGATATAAGAAAAAATATCAATCAAGAACTATTGAAGGTGGAGGTCATACAACCTACTACAAGCCCTTACTCATGAGTAGTAGTCTTGATATTAAAGAAGGAAGGAACCTAGTGCAAGTGTCCTAATTATTAATGATCTTCTAGATGAAAAGCATGGAGAGAATTTTTTCAATAATAAACATATGAAGGTCAATATGAGTTTTTTGTGATTACTTTCAATATTTATTAAACTTCGTCAACCTTCTAGAGCCTTATGAAAAAAAATTCAAAGCCTTTCTATGCAAGTTTTTCTAGTCTTCTTTGACGATATTATGGTCTACAATAAAGCATTGGAACTACATATAGAGAATGTTGATAATTCATTGAAACTCTTTCGAGATGACCAATTTTTTATGAAGCATTCCAAAGGTGCCTTTTGGGCTCCTAGGTTTGAATATCCATGATTATCCCCATCCTAAAACACTTCGATTTTAAGGAGATTTTTAGGAAATAAATGATACTGCAAAATAATTGTGAACACTCATGGTAAAATTATAGCTCCCCTTACTGTACTTGGCAATGCTGCCTGTGTGTTTCATGACATGTCCTTAACCATCACTTGAGGATCTGTTAGCTCTAGAAATATGTCTGTTTACTAACACCTACGAGTTCTAGTGTAACATAAATCATGATCCCAAAAATTGGTATCAGATACAGGTTCCTTTAGGAATAACTTTACCACTAAAAGGTAAATTGATAGGGCATCCTGGCTAAACCAGAAAGTCGGGATGCTTATTCAAGTAAGATACAAGTACTTGATGGTACAAATTATGTATTTTGGAAAGTCAGTATGGAAGCCTATCGCATGTCCCTAGGTGTAGATGTTTGGAGTTTTGTATTAGTTGATTATATTGTCTGAGAAACCCCTCCTACAAATGAAAATGATAAAAATGTTTATGGGAACAATGAAAAGGCAAAGAGTGCAATTCTCTTTGGCCTTAATCAATATGACCTTGTAAAAGTAATTCAATGTAAGTCAACTAAGGAAGTATGCTACAAGCTCTAGAATAGTTATAAAGGAGATGAGAAAGTTAAGCAAGCCAAACCTCAAGCAATTAGAATGAGGTTTGAGAGCTTAAGAATGAATAAGGAGGAAAATATACCAGAATATTTTCTTAGATTAATGAGGTAGAAAATATGATTAGACGATTTGGAGAACAACTCATGAATGAAGTAGTTTTCTAGAATGTATTTATATCTCTTCCTATGAGATTCAGTTCTAGGATCTCATCTACATAAGAGATATCAAACATAAAGTCTGTTTTAATGAAGGCGCTACATGGAACTCTCACTTCCTATGAGATGAGAATAGAAAAAGAGAAGTTTGAGCAAAAGGAGGTAGAATTTAAACCCTCAATGAAGAATAAGGAACACAAATATCACCAAGAATGTTCCAAGTATGAATTTGATCAAGAGTTTGCTTAGTTGGCTAGAAAGCTAAAAGATGGTTTAGGAGAGTATAAGGGACATCTACCCTTCCAATGCTTTGAATGTGGAAGGTTTGAGAAATTTTCCTCCAAGTTTCCTTATTGAGATAAGACAAGAGAGGAAAAGGATCAGAAGCGCAGAGATAAAGCTCAAGAATATCATAAGAAGAATCATTTCAAGAAAAAATGGTCTCTACTCCAAAGAGGATAGTTTTGCATTAGAAGGAAATAGGCAAGAGTCTCCAAAAGATGAGGTTGATGAATTCTTACTCATGGCATTAGAATCTAAATCTAAATATAAGAACGAATCAAACCTCAAGGAAGAAGAAGATGAAAGTGTAGTAGATCTTGAAGGGGAGCTCATCAACGCCCTTGATGAATTAAAGATGACCTGAAGCAAGAAAAAAAAAGAGAAGTTGTTGTGAGATGAAGAAGGTATGAAGAGTTTGTTTACCAAAGTAAAAATTTTGAGGAAGCTATTAAGAGTGAAGACAATCTGGCACAACAATTAGAAGAAAAGGAAAATAATTGTAAGAAGCTAGAAGATGAGAGTAACCTCTCGAAACAATAATTGACCAAGAAAAGGGAGAAAATGATTATAAAAATATATAAACATGAAATTTTGTCTCTAAAACTCAAGCTTGATGATGCAAAAAGGGAAGAAGAGGTTTCTAATGGATTAATCATTGATTGGGAAATAACTGCCATAGTTTAGAAGCAAAGATTAGCTCTGAGAAAAAACCTTGATAAGTCCAAAATTGAGATGGAATTAGACAAAAAAATTGTTGAAGAAACAAAGAAACTAAACCACGTTATGAACAGTACAAGCCAAGGGAATTCGAACTTGGATCTGATCTATTCTCAACTTGGATTGCGTAATAGAGGCAGGCAAAATAGTGGAGGAGATTTGAACTTGTAACTTGTTCAGATCTGTGCTAGTTTGTGTGTAGCATGTGGAGATAGTACTGAGTACATGTGAGGAGTATTGTACTATGTATTGTTACATGTTCTCTATCATTATAATATACAGATAGTTGTGGGTTTTCAGTTGTATCCTTTCCCCATTACATACTGTGTTGATATGTGTGATTGATGTTTCAATGCGCACATGCGATTGTTTTTTTTAATTCCGCAAATTGATGATCAATGGTAGAGGAGGTTATGTATTATGCATGCATCGCGCAAATAGTGTATAATAAAGATAATCTCTATGAATAAGTGTTATATTATTGAAATTTCTACAGAACAAATATTCTTCAACCAAAGAGTAAAAATCCAAAAAAAAGAAGTGAAAATTTAGAGAAACAAAAAATCCTGAAAATTGCTAAAAAAAAATTCGAAAAAACAGTCACTAGGGTTCTAAATTTTTAAGCTACTCGAGTTGCCATTTGTTGGTATGAAGTTTCTTGGAAGTTGCACCAAAATCCTTCACTTATGTTAATCGTGACATATAACCCTAACAACAAAAATGAATGGTTTTCATTTCTCTTTAGATCTGAAAAATAAAATATCAAAACCCTCCAACAAATAATATACAAATATAAATGAACATGTACCATAAAATGATATATTGAGAATCCAATGGAAATAGCAGAACTTTGATTCTATTATTGGAAAATAAATGTTTATACATGTGAAGAGAATGTATAGACTTGGATCTAGAGACCCCCCTCTTTGGGATGGGTCCTTTGTACCCTATGCTTCAACTATTGGTTCAACTCATTGTCTCTCAAAGTGTATGTAATGGGTAAGAAGAAACGGTGATGGCCTGAACTAAAGATGGGAGCTCAAATCTCACAAGGAAATAATGAGGACGATGAGAATAGTCATGGTGAAGAATGAGGAGAAAACCATACTATTTATAACAAAATATTATGATAGATCTAGATTTAAGATAATAATAAAAAATGTTGGAATAAATCAAGATCTAACCGTTAGGAATATTTTATTGCATTTTAGAGAGGGAAATATTATTTAAAATTATCAAATATCTTTATTTAGAAAATTACTACAAAGATGGATAACATAGACATAGTCCAACTCTAGCCAAATAATTGCACACTTGCATCCATTGCTATTGGACAAGGAGCTTGCATCTAGAAGAAGGTAAATACTGCAATTTTCATCTTAATTCCAAGCCAAATAAACCTACATACATCACCCATTAGGCCAATTCCTCCATCGTACCCTTCTCCATAATACACAACAAAATAAGTGAGAAAGAAATAAGATTTATAGTGCTCATGTATAAACTTATTATTACATAAACTTTGTAAAATTTTAAAAAAATATTCAAATGTGGGAGAAGTTGGATAGTAAACTGCATTTATTTGCATTTATAAACCATAAGTAAAATTCGTTAAACTAACTAATTAATCTAATTATGGAAAATCCTTATTCTTTTAAACCTTTATTAACTAATTAAAATTCCCACTCCCTATGGACATTCAAAACCTACCCCCACCTGTTACAATAACCTTTTATAAAAAAAAAGGATAGACAAGTATAGAAATGGTTCAAAATGTGATTTACACGAACTCCTAAATTCTAGCACAAAGTTGAGACATACTACAGGTTGAATAATCTATGGTGATGGTGATGCCCTCTACTATTTCATTATTAAAAATCTAAAAATCTATTATTAAATTAGTTGGAAACGTTCCAATTATACAAGTGTGGTGCGCCAGTTGTTCGAGGATCTACGTCTCAATGTTTATCCAACCACGTGGAAACATAGTCCGAGGAAGAGAAACCTCGACTTGGCTAAGCGTTTACCGTTTATGCAAGCGCCAGTTTTTACATTAACATGCACTGCACTGAACTAAATTGAATTGACATAAATAATAATGCAGGTGAGCACAAACTTTAAGGATGTGTTTGCTTACAGTGGGCCAGCCCTAGAAACCATAAATGGGAGACTCGTCATGCTCAGATTCGTCTCAGCTGTCGGGGACATAGGAACAGATGCAAGGGAGCAGTTATGACAACGCGGTCTCGGAACAATGAGTACATGAGATTCAACAAGCAGCCGCTCAGTGCACTGCCGACCTTGTAGCAGTTTGAGCAGAGTTGGGAGGTCTTTGCGAAAGGATCTCTACACTGACAGAGTGACTCGAGGGTGAGTCATGATGTTTGTTTTGGAGGCCTGTTGGGCGTGGAATCCCCCACATGGCAAGTTTTAGGGCTTAAAGACCATTGTAAATACTTAGCGAATTGCGAGTGTGTGGCACGATGTTGTAATAGAGTCATAGAGTCATAGAGTCATAGTGTCATATTGAGAGAACTACCCATGGTCGGCAGACCATGGGATTGTATAAAATGGATTGATGGCAATGGAATATAAGGATAGAAAAGTATCTGAAGTGTAGATTTGTGTCTTTGGGTCATAGAGTAGGAGAAGGCTCTGCAGCTGAGTGCGCATATGCCTAGTAGTATGCAATTGAGTGCGCAGACCCCTGCAGCTAAGTGCGCAGGGTAGGTTGAGTCTATAACCATTTGAAATGTTAATAAAGAGAAGTTTTACCATATTTTTGTGTATATTTTCCTGTTCTATGCATTAAAGTATATTGGGTATGAATTGCATGTTTACTGGTTATTTACTCCACGAACTTATATGAATATGCTGAGTAAGTGAATGTAATAAAAGGTATCTATTTACGTGAAGGTAACTAACTGTTATAAGGAGATAAGTAAGATCCATGGCGTGACTTGGGGAAATAGTGCAGATCACTACTCCAGCAGTGTGAAAGCCCCATAGTCCCATGTTACGGATACGCGAAGGCAAAGATAATAGGTTGCGAAGGCCATATAGGTCCAGGAATTACGCGAAGTAACATGCATGAAGGTATTCACAGTTGGACTAAATCAAACCCCTCAGACATCTCAAGGGTGCGGAAACCTGGTTCCAACATCCCCCCATACTGCTTTGGGTGACACCTCAGTCTGCACTGCACGAACTGTTGCTGAAAGGGCCAGTAGTACCTGGATTTGTTTGTCTAATTAAACTCCCAACCTGTGTCAAGACCCAACAACCCAACAAGATGCATATTGAAGGTAGAGTGTTTGTGGAGAATTTTGATGGCCCGGGTGCTAGTATTGTTGTTGGTTGGCATCCAAGTGAACCTTGTTTGACTTACTATTGGCCCTCAGTTTTGGTCTATTTTTTCATTACGGAAAAATAGTTAGGGTTATGAAATGAATATGGAATGTAGAAAATAAATAAAGGTAAATAGAGAATGATATTTAGGGTTATGAAATGTTAGGGCTATGGAATGAATATAAGATGTACATATGTACATTGGATTAGGTATAGGGTAAATGTAGTAGGATGGACATAGGCTAATGGGTATAGAAGAAGGAAAATGTGATGAATATGCATTCAGGTATTAACTCAATTTCAACAAATTCTAAAAATTTCTACAAAAATTTGAATTTACAAGAGCAAAATTGTGCACTTACTATTCTTGTACTTCCCTGTAGTATTGCATGAATGTTGTAGTTCTTTAACAATATTGGATGAAGTTGTCTTGATCAAATATCGTAGATAGATAGAGCTTATTTATGCCTTATGTTCTAGCATCCTTCATTGATTCTGGTCCATTGATTGTTGATGTCGTTCAGGTCCCTCTTCAATTGATTCATAATAACTCAGGTCTCTTTTGTCATGTACATTTTTATGCAATATATACATGTTTTTGCTAACATTTCAGGTCCCTCTGCAATTGAATTCAAAAATATTTCAGGTCCCAACTGCCAACAATACAAGTTCCATCGTCAATTCAGCTGCACAACTAAGTTTATTTTTGTGAACCTTCCCCCCTTGCTGATGGGAAGACTTGTCCTCAAGTCTTCTTTATTCTGGAGGATGATTCCTGCAAACGCAAACTGAAGAAATGGCAAAACAAAATAGAGAATTCATATTGGCCAAGCAAGTTGGTTTTCCAATATGAATTCGAGTTTGTATTGTCCCACTTTCATGGATTTTAACAACCAAACTCTATTATTTTTGAAATTTTTCTATTTTTTTTTCTGAATGGAGGTGGGGTGTAATGGAGTAGGGAAGTATGAAAGCTTATGAAAATAGTTTATATTGAAGTCATGATGTAGTAGTAAGTCTGGACTTCAACATGCTTCGTCATGGAGCTTAACATACAGTATGGATGATGAACAATATGAATTCAAATCATGAACAAATGATGATGATCAAAATACGAATTCAATATGAAAGACTTCTTTGAAGATTGATGTGACTTGACATGGTACTGAACTTGATTGCTTCTCCTAATGATTGTCTTCATGGCTTTTTGCCTTGATCTCGATCATGTTGTAGGGTTTGTTGATGTTGTTGGTCAACATTGAAGAGCAAGCTTCAAGAGTTTGAGTTTCATTGAATGAACTCAACATCAGGTGAATTTTCACTTTGCTTTGACTTGAACATTTGTATTCATATTTTGGAATATGAATTTGACTTTGAAAATTACTTCATCCATGGACTTCACACCTTCATTCTTCCTGTGACCTGCAAAAAACATAGCATTTGCCTGCAATACAACATTAGATGATGGAGGAAGAGAGGTGTATTGTCTCTCTTCTTCCAATAAATATGTAAATCATTACAAGCATTTCTTATAAAACAAGTCCAAAGATTATATACAAACAAAATGCATTTATTTACCCCTTTGAGGAATGGTTGGCAGCCTAGACCTCCTAGTGGCATTTTGTTTACAAAATATTTGTTTGATATCGAATTAGAGTGATTCCAAAGCCACGTAGAAGTGAATTCATATGGCTTCCTCCAGTATAAACAGGTTTTCAAAATGGCTTAAAATGATATGGTAAAAATTATAAGGAGTGCCATGTTTGATAGAGCTTCTAATTGTTAATTTTTAACTAGACCAACAGTCACTGTTAGAAGCGTAACTTCTTCGATAAATATCACATCAATGTAATTCCACTTGGATATTAAAGTAGATTCATTTTTGTATTTCCAGTAGAAACTGGTTTTAAAAAGTTTTAGGCTTGATATTACAAAATTGGTGATGAACAGGCCTAGGAGGCAGAGTTTTGCTATGCTAGTTTGAAGACATGCAGTCACTAAATGTGGCATAACTTTTTCATTTCACCTCCAAATGGGATGATTCAAATTGTGTCTTAAACTAGACTTGAATATATATCTCCCGTATAAATAGGTTTTGAAAAGAAGATGATTTGGTATTTAAAATATGCCAATGAACAGTCAAGACCTAGAATTGTCACCATGCAGATGTTTCGACAAGCAATTAGTATTTCAAGAATAACTTTTTCATATAATACCTGATTGAAGTGATTCAAATTGATTTGGAAACTAGATTCAAAGGGCTATATTCCCTATGAATTTCAGATAAAAATGTTCCCATTATCACTTCATATATAGGTTGTACTAACTCTGTCCTAAACATTTCACTTGAGACCTAGTTTTGATTTTGATCACATTTTTATTTGTGATATAAATTGAGAACTTCAAAATGGATTCCAAAACTAGATTTCAAGAGATATGTAAATAAACCATGATTTCAAAATGATCCTATATGCTTACCCAAAATAGGCTTGTTCTTACTGCATTTTTCCATGTAGTCCTTTCAAATGAATATTGAACAATGATTCGAAGAAATTGTTTGAAACAAATTTATTATGGAAGTCTTATTGTGAATTCATTCTACTTGTTTATTTATTCTATCCTATCCTATTCTATTTTAGAAAAATAATTCATTCTCTCAAGTATAAGAGAATTTCCAATGCATCCATTTTCGTAACAAGATCATAAGTAAACTCATATCCAAATTTGGAAAATATACTTTAATGAATGTTTGGACATGAAAATTTCTCTGATCATAAAGATTTGATGAGAAAGAATGTTGAATAATGGAGTAGTGTTGTAGCCTATTCTTTAACATCATTTTTTAGATCTTGTCTTGCAAATGGATTTTGTAGTTTTTTTTTTTTTTGATTTTATGTTTTTGTTGGGGGGTATTGTTGTGGAAACCTAATTTTAGGATCTCTATTTCTAGGCATAAAGAAACATAACTAAGAGAATTGTATCTTAACTAAATTTTTAGTGTTTTTGTTTATCTTTTTTGGACTATGCTGATAATTGCCTCCCCGGCAACGGCGCCAAAATGTTGAGCTAATTTATTGACTAAATTAACACAAGTATTTAATTATCAATCCGGGTTTGTAAAACTTGGAGGCAAATCCACTGTATATGGACATCAGATATAATCAAGTTTAGAAGATAAAACTTGAAGAATTAAGGAAGTACATATTACAAATATAAACTTATTTTAGCAATTTCTACTTCATTTATGTAATATATGAGGGAAGAGGCTCCTAACTTAGGAGAACCAGGTTGTCCTTCCCTACAATACTACTTTCATGAAGATAAATCTAAGAGCACTAATTAACAATGGTTTATGATGCAGAAGATGTAAAAGAAGAGGCTCCTAACTAAGGAGGTCCAGATTGTCCTCCTTCACAATCCTACTATATCACAATCACCATTGCTTCAAACCAGAAATGCATAAATAACTTCAAATAAGAAAAGGAGAATGAAATTCAGTTTTAGTTCAAGATCAAATAGAAGGGGAATTTAACTTAAATTCCTGTGTGTTCCTTCATATGTAGATTAGAATTAAACCAATATTCATTCAACAATCATCACACATCTAAATACATTTGAAACAAAAACTAGTCTATGAAAACTATGAAAATTGAACCAAGAAGTGTACTTAGCTTGGTGTGGGGGCCCTCCACCCTTGCCTTGCACACTTGAAGAAATCTCAGCTACAACAACTTCAGTAGATCAACCAAGCATGAACAACAAATTGGAATGAAAACAAGTTCTTCAAATTAGCTCCCAACTCCAATTATACAAAAGTTACATACAAATTCCATTACAAAAGCCATCAAAGTCTTGGCTTTAAATAGAGGTTTAATGAAACAAACTGATCTATATTATCTCTAACACTCATATCTACTCATATCCACCTATCTAAGTCGAACTCATCCAATTCATCCCAAGAAATATGGTCAATCCCATAAAATCTCAAAACTGCCCCATTTCCTAGGGATTTTCTGGTGACTAGTCATGTTTGACCAGCCTTGACCGGGCCTAATAAAGCTTGTTCTGGCCGAACCAAGTGGAGTTAGCTTAGTCCTAGTTCCCAAGCTATCCATCCATGCATCAAACTCGAGCCCAAGTGTCCTGCAAACATGTCATCCACATAGCTATTACGGGAATTTCCGATTCAGTCCAAAATTGCACTTGAAACTCAATTTTCATAAAAAATTCTAGAAATTGCAAAATTAAAATTAAACACCTGAATATGCATAAAATACATCAAAATGAGATGGAAATGATGGAAAATGTTTGGAAAATATAAGAATTAGGTAAGTTTTCCTAAGCAAAAATAGACCAAAACTGAGGGCCAACATCTCAGCGAGAAGCAAAAATGGATCAATGTGAGGAATTAAAAAAAGTTGCACTTGCACAAAAAAAGCAAGCATTAGTCCTATGGAAACAATTTTAAACATGACCTAAAAATGGTCATTTTAAAATTAAGGGAAGACATTGCAATACATATGGAACAAGTGCAAATCGAAATGATTAACTTTATCATAAGCGCATAAGAAGAAATGCTATTATTTATATATGCATGGTGTAAAGTTATATGATGGCAAGTATATGATAATATGCAAAAGGGTAATATTATTATCATCAAACATGCGCATTGTTTTTAAGGGAAATACATCAACGAAATATATATAAGGCAATATTTCATAAGGAAATATATGCGCACTGAACCATTTGCATACAACAAAGGAATGTGTTAAACATATGCACTGTATTAAAACATAATCTTTTTGCATCCTGAAAATGGCAAATGAGTATGGCGGAGTAAATGATATTAGGCAGGGGATATGATTCAAACAGGCTTTCAAAACTTTCTCAAACTTATGGCAATACAATTCGATGGGCACGATGGTAATACAGCAAAGGGTAAGGATATGCGCCATTAAATTGAAATAGTTTATATGTGCATGGTTCATATGAGAAGGAATGAATGGTGAACAGCTATAGGTAATGGCGAAAGTAAAAAAATAAAACCATGATTTATTTTTTTACAGCAGTCACGACATAATGAGTTGGTATGCAGAAGGATGGCCACGATGGAAGCAATCAAACAACAGAGAAGCGGTCAAATCAGAATTTAAACTACACCATCATTGCTATTTTGAAAGCTCAGAAAGAAAGGGAGTAACGATGTGCAGCCACTTGCGTTCATACAACACAATGAAAATATTTTACAATGAAAATATTTAAACACGGTTCCAATTATAAGTTTGATGGTTATGCACGGCGTACCAGACAACAGTAAATGGTAAAAACATTTTGAAAAAACCTTGTGGGAAGTAAAACGTTTTAACAAGAGCTACAGCTACAGTCAACAGGTAAAAACGTTTTGACATAAACCCTGTGCGAAGAGCTCCGCCATTGTGGCCATCATGGCCATTGAGAGGCTCAGGAAAGATGGTAGATGCCATTGGCATATGGCTGAAAGAAGTGAAACGTTTTAACAGAAGCAACAACGTAGAATATATAAGCAAGCTGTGAGAAGAATAATGCACTGGTTCAAAGAGAGAGCGTAATTCTCTCAATGTTAGCAGCGCTCCACTAGACTCCAGAAATCCCGGGAAAGAAGGTAAGAGATCGCCTCCAACTGTTAGTGGATTTCAAGGAAATAATACTTGTGTTAAGCATTGCATTGTGAGCTAAAACTTCAGTTAAACAACCTGAGCGATTGCCACATATTTGCCATTAATTTAATAAATGAATCCTCGCAAAGGCAATTTTATTTAATTAAATTGGCGCTGGAGATCTGGCTGACGTGTAAGCTCAAGCAGAATGGACTGAGAAAGATATTTTTGAGCAAAATGGTAAGAGCCAAAATCCGATTCATTTTCATTAATGCAGCGGATATTCTTGAGGAAATCTCGGGATATTTTAATAAAAACATCAGTTATAAGATAATGCATTTACCAGTGTCATTGTCATCATTCATTGAAACTCTTCCATCAATAAGGTCGTAGGATGTTTAGATGTAGTTTAATAGTGGAAAACGCAGGTTAATTGAGCCACGATGCAGAGGAATCACAACACTTCATCACAGCCAGTGAGTTTGCTTGCACAAATAAGGCACGGGGAATGAGTTGTTAACGGTGAAATGGAGACAATCAAAATAAATCATCTGACATATCCCGGTTCTCCCTGAAATAAAATGTTTATTACGGGTTGACTGCATGCTGAAGTAATGAATAAAAAGTTTGAGTGCAGTTTTGAAAACATGGAGTTTGCTGAGCCGAAAATTACACCTGTCCATGCATTTTTATGATCAAACAAGTCGAGTTTCAGTTTGATGCATGAAGGAATGGGTCTTTAAAAATAAAGTGCGGGCATATGTTTAAAGATTTGCGTTTATATTTGCTAATGCAAAGCCAAATTTATATTGATTGTCATATGTTGATTAAATAAAACAGTGCAATGGTTTATATTGGTCATTGGGCAGTGAACTGTCATATGTTGATGCAGTGTTTTAAATTGGTCATAGTTATATACAGTCCTAAAGATTAGTTATTGAATCTTGGTTTCCATGAACAGGGTAGAGATGTTGCAAAGACAGAGACAAAGGAGTTTTTTTTTTAAATTTGATGAAACAGAGGATAGAATATAAGAAATAGATTAATAAAAACATGTTTATTATGTTTTTATAATCTTTTTATCAAAATTTTGTTCATGTTTTTGAGGATTGGTCTCATCTCTTTGTCAAGGCATTGGAAAAGAGGTAAGCAGGATGCTAGAGAAACATTTGAAGGAAAAAATTGATTTCAAATTGAATGATCATTCAATCTCAGAAATGCATTTCAATTTTGAGAAACTACTATTTTTCATTGCTTTTTTTGGGCAAATGAAAATGAAATTTGAAAAACGAAAACATGGGTTTTCTTTAGAACGAGCCTAATTAGACTTCATGGGGGCAATTTTTTCAAATTCATTTCTGTTTGGGATATTTTTATGGTTCTTTCAACCCCTATTTTGCAAATTGCATGGGTAAACGAGTGGCTAAATTGAAAGTGAATGCCTAGACATAAAAAATTGCTTCTTTTAATGAGATGTAAGGGCAACTGGATATTGGATGCTTTGAGTAAAATTATTGATTTGAGTTGGACATGAATCCTGTGTCGGAATGTATTGCCAAATTCAAGTTTTATTTGTCATCTGAAGTTGCTCATCCAGAATGATATATTGGTAAAGAATGTCATCCACAAGAAAAGAGAAGAAGTACATGAAAGCATAGATATCCTTTTACAGGTAGCTCAAGAGAAAGCTTCATCTTCAAGGGACAGAGCCATTGGTAGAACAGCAAGGGAGGTCAGCATACAGAGGCAGAAGATCAATGAGACAAAGGCAAGCATGAGGACATGCTTGAAGATCAGCAAGGGGGAGATGTTGGCCCTCAGTTTTGGTCTATTTTTGCTTAGGGAAACTTACCTAATTCTTATATTTTCCATCCATTTTCCATCATATCCATCTCATTTTGATGTATTTTATGCATATTCAGGTGTTTAATTTTAATTTTGCAATTTCTAGAAGTTTTTATGAAAATTGAGTTTCAAGTGCAATTTTGGACTGAATCAGAAATTCCCGTAATAGCTATGTGGATGACATGTTTGCAGGACACTTGGGCTCGAGTTTGATGCATGGATGGACAGCTTGGGAACTAGGACTAAGCTAACTCCACTTGGTTCAGCCAGAACAAGCTTTATTAGGCCCGGTCAAGGCTGGTCAAACATGACTAGTCACCAGAAAATCCCTAGGAAATGGGGCAGTTTTGAGATTTTATGGGATTGACCATATTTCTTGGGATGAATTGGATGAGTTCGACTTAGATAGGTGGATATGAGTAGATATGAGTGTTAGAGATAATATAGATCAGTTTGTTTCATTAAACCTCTATTTAAAGCCAAGACTTTGATGGCTTTTGTAATGGAATTTGTATGTAACTTTTGTATAATTGGAGTTGGGAGCTAATTTGAAGAACTTGTTTTCATTCCAATTTGTTGTTCATGCTTGGTTGATCTACTGAAGTTGTTGTAGTTGAGATTTCTTCAAGTGTGCAAGGCAAGGGTAGAGGGCCCCCACACCAAGCTAAGTACACTTCTTGGTTCAATTTTCATAGTTTTCATAGAATAGTTTTTGTTTCAAATGTACTTAGATGTGTGATGCTTGTTGAATGAATATTGGTTTAATTCTAATCTACATATGAAGGAACACACAGGAATTTAAGTTAAATTCCCCTTCTATTTGATCTTGAACTAAAACTGACTTTCATTCTCCTTTTCTTATTTGAAGTTATTTATGCATTTCTGGTTTGAAGCAATGGTGATTGTGATATAGTAGGATTGTGAAGGAGGACAATCTGGACCTCCTTAGTTAGGAGCCTCTTCTTTTACATCTTCTGCATCATAAACCATTGTTAATTAGTGCTCTTAGATTTATCTTCATGAAAGTAGTATTGTAGGGAAGGACAACCTGGTTCTCCTAAGTTAGGAGCCTCTTCCCTCATATATTACATAAATGAAGTAGAAATTGTTAAAATAGGTTTATATTTGTAATATGTACTTCCTTAATTCTTCAAATTTTATCTTCTAAACTTGATTATATCTGATGTCCATATACAGTGGATTTTCCTCCAAGTTTTACAAACCCGGATTGATAATTAAATACTTGTGTTAATTTAGTCAATAAATTAGCTCAACACTTACGATGGTTATAGTGATGTGGAAGTGATTTGATGAAGTGTTGTAGAGGCACCAGTGACTTCTGGAGGTCATGTAGAGGCTTGCGAAGCTTTGGAAGAAGTTTGAGAAATTTATGAGTTGAGGAAAGATGTTTCCCTTCATCCTCTACCCCAGTTGCATGGATGATGAGTCACGGGATGATTGAAAAGCTCCAGTCATTGGTAGGCAGTCCTATGGAGAGACTGGGGAGATCTATTCAAATTTAACCTATGTTTTAAGTGTGACAGAGTTTTTTCAGGAGTTTTTCTCTACATTCCTCACGCCGTTAAGCTAATTTTGGCATTGTCAGATGTTCTTGATCAGAATTTTTCAGCATATGGTAGGAAAAGTTCGCGGGTCTGCTAGAAGTTGATCAAAGTTGAAAATATCAAATGGATAGTGGTGTTAGTGGTTGATTTAGTAAAAAATCCTATCTTAACCAAATCTTAAGCGTGTGCAAAAATGGTTAAGTGATCCATAACATGTACAATTTACAAAGTTACTCAACATAGGAAAGTGATAAATAGAGGAAGGTACTAATTGGTTGGTTTTCTTGAGAACGTTAGAGTATTCCATTCTGAGGGTCTCGAGAATGAGTATATATTGCAGCAACGACTCACATTGTTTGGCATTTTTTTATCAATGTATTGTGTGCAGAAATTAGAGATAGAGTTTAGAAGAAGATTTATATTTTATGTTTTGATTGTGGCCTAAAATTGGCAGCTTGTGGTGTGTTAGAGAGCAGAGATTGTTGTGACTAGAAGAGAAGAAATAACCCTCTTAAGGGATTTTTTTTTTTTTTTTAGATTTGATGTGTAGGATGATGGTGTTCGTGGGTTTCTCATGTTGAGCTGATTGAGAACCCATTATAAAACATTTATGAAATGTGGTTTGCATGGAGGAAGTGAAGGCGTGGAGGCTTAAGAGTAGACATTGATTTGGCATATTCAGTAAAAGGAAGATATTTCTCCATCCAGTTGGAGTTGGATAGTCCAATGGTAGTTGGGAGAGGATCGTTGGTCGTGGGAGCTTCGAGCAGATATATTTTGATATATCTATGAGAGGAAACAATTTTCCGGTCTGATGGATGCCATCATAATTTGAAGAGGGCTGATTCTTCTAGCTTATGGGTGTAAGCTAATCCATGTACAATTTGTTCAACAGATTAATAAAATAATTGAGCAGTGCAACAAAAGTAGGGTGGTGTTCTCTCGAAAGGGTTTTGAACATGAATACTTGTGTTCTTATGTGTGCATGCTTGTGTTGATGTTTCTCATGGTTATTATGTTTGAGTTTATTGTTTCTTTCATATTTAGTTAAGGCAATATTTTGAATGGGCATGGTTATTTGATATTGTGGTAACAATTTTAAAATTGATATAAAGGCCATCACTACTGATTCATCCCCCCCCAATACTCAATACTCAAATACATTTCCAACATAATTTTTTCTTTGTAGTCAGTCAGCAATGCAGAGCCCTAGACCAACTAGTCGGGGAGTGTTGTGGAGATTTTCACACACTGAGACCTAAGCCTAACCCCCTCTAAATCAATTTTTTGGCACGCTCTGGTTTTGACCTCGAGATTGTGGAGCTTTTCAAGCTCCCTACAAGGACAAATTACTATTTCTCAATGTAAGTGATCGATGGGGGTTTGTGGAATCCTATCCCAGTGACCCTAAATCTAATTACAAGATTTTTTTTCCCTATTGCCCAATTGGGCTTAATCTATGTGAGTTAAGTTATAATTAATGTGGACCGTTTCAAGTCTTTCCTTAGTGGTTGTAACCAAGCGCTAGTTTTATTAGGGTGTGAGTGTGTGAATAATGTGTATGTGGATGTGTTTATTAAATCATGTTTTATGATGGCAATGCTACTGAGAAATAAAGTGCATAAACTATAAATAATAGTAAAATAACAACAAACGGAAGCACGCAATTCCCCACGCAAAAATCTATGAAACGACAAGAACAAATGAGGACAATACAAGCAACCCAAAGAAACGAAAATACCAAAAGATTTAATGCATAAGGGGCTAGGATCTAAGGCTAGATCTGCTAAAATGATGCAAAAAAATCCAAGAAAAAACATAAGGGAAAGTATTGGAAAATAACATAAATCAAATTGTGAAAAGAAGGATGCTCGTGGCGATCCTAAAGAATAAATTCAACACATGTCTCAAAAGGAAACAAATCATTCTAAAAATTACCTAAAAAGGACTACAAAATGATGGCAACAACGTTGGAAAACAATGGCTAAATGTTCTGCGCACTAGATTCCTCAACTGAACAAATTGTCTCCAAAATGGTAGAGGTGTACTCTAAACCCTAAGGGGATTTCGCTTCCTCCTCGAAATGAGAAAACGTACTAAGAGACTCTAGGCCTGGGGGTGAAAGGGAACAAGAAGAAATCCCTGCTGACACACGTGCATAACTGTGGCCAAAATTATGAAAAAAAATTGTACAAATAGGGGGCACAAGTTTTGACATGTTTAATGTGTCCTCAAGCATAAAAAGGCTCAAAACGTCCATATGGGGTGCAATATTTTGTCAAAAAAAATGTGCTCCCTCCCCAAAGGAATTTCTTCGTAAATTTATTGCAAACAGTGTCATCTCTTGCACGAATGGTACATGTGACCTACAAAAAAGACAAGGAAACCCAACAAAACAAATATTCTTCAATCAAAGAGTAAAACTCCAAAAAAAGAAGTGAAAATTGAGAGAAAGAAAAAATCCTGAAAATTGCTAAAAAAAATGTCGAAACAACAGTCACTAGGGTTCTAAATTTTTAAGCTACTCGAGTTGCCATTTGTTAGTATGAAGTTTCTTGGAAGTTGCACCAAAATCCTTCACTTATGTTAATCGTGACATATAACCCTAACAACAAAAATGAATGGTTTTCATTTCTCTTTAGATCTGAAAAATAAAATATCAAAACCCTACAACAAATAATATCCAAATATAAATGAACATGTACCATAAAATGATATATTGAGAATCCAATGGAAATAGCAGAACTTTGATTCTATTATTGAAAAATAAATGTTTTATACATGTGAAGAGAATGTATAGACTTGGATCTAGAGATCCCCCTCTTTCGGATGAGTCCTTTGTACCCTATGCTTCAGCTATTGATTCAACTCATTGTCTCTCAAAGTGTATGTAATGGGTAAGAAGGAAGGCCTGAACTAAAGATGGGAGCTCAAATCTCACAAGGCGATAATTAGGACGATGAGAATAGTCATGGTGAAGAATGAAGAGATAACCATATTATTTATAACAAAATATTATGATAGATCTAGATTTAAGATAATAATAAAAAATGTTGGAATAAATCAAGATCTAACCGTTAGGAATATTTTATTGCATTTTAGAGAGGAAAATATTATTTAAAATTATCAAATATCTTTATTTAGAAAATTAATAAACTACATTTATTTGGATAATAAACTGCATTTATTTACATTTATAAACCATAAGTAAAATTCTTTAAACTAACTAATTAATCTAATTATGGAAAAATCCTTATGTTTTTTAAACCTTTATTAACTAATTAAAATGCCCACTCCCTATGGACATTCAAAACCTACTCCCACCTGTTACAATAACCCTTTATAAAAAAAGGATAGAGGAGGATAGAAATGGTTCAAAACGTGATTTACACGAACTCCTAATTCTAGCACGAATTTGAGACTTACTACAGTTGAATAATCTTTGGTGATGGTGATGCCTCTACTAATTCAAGTGCGTGTGCAGGGACTTAACGCGATAACCGGGAGCGGCAAATTCGGCATTAATAATAATTGCCCGCTCCGTATTATAGCTAAGTGGCTTGCTTGCTCTAAAGGCATTAAATACCCAATAATGATTGGTTAGCTCCAGCCTCTATTTTCAGTGCGGTGCGCCGGTTGTTCGAGGATCTACGTCTCAATTTTTATCCAACCACGTGGAAACATAGTCCGAGGAAGAGAAACCTCGACTTGGCTTAAGCGTTTACCGTTCAATGAATGAGACGGTAGATTTTTCCGTATGGCCTCCACATCCTTATATATAACACAATAACCACCCCTGGAGTCTCATAACAGATCAATAGTGGCTATTCTTCTTTAGTTATTTCATATTGTTCTCAAAGTCCATATAAATTAGATTCGTTCTCATACATAGTGTTCATTATTATATTGCGATCATGGCCGCTGTAAATGCATCAGTAATGGCGATGAATGGAGCATCGCTCCTGCAACGGAGGCCAGCGGAAAGGTCAACAACCAGCAGGCAGCTTCGAGTAAAATGCATGGCAGGGGTTAGTAATTCTGTCGCTGTTTCCGTATCCACGAATAGAAGGTTTTATGTTATTCTATAAGGTTTTATGTTATTCTATATAAACTTAATTTGGGTCATGTGGATCCACAGCCGGAGTCAAGGCGATCAACTTCTACCCCTCCTGAGACGGTAAGCGATTATGCAAGCGCCAATTTTTACATTAACATGCACATGCACTGCACTGAACTGAATGAATTGACATAAATAATAATGCAGGTGGGCACAAACTTTAAGGACGTGTTCGCTTTCAGTGGGCCAGCCCCAGAAACCATAAATGGGAGACTCGCCATGCTCGAAATCGTCCCCCTCCAGCTGGGCGGGGTAGAGATTAGCGAGCGGGAAAGACCAACTGGCAGAGATGTGAATAGAGGTGGGCGTTTTGCCATGATTGGCCTCGTTGCGCTGGCCTTGACTGAATACCTCAAGGGAGGTCCTCTCATCTCATGATCATCATCAGCTCTGTACCAAACTTCATACCCCTCTTAGTGTAGGTTGTAATCGAACCCAACTTGTATTCACTCTGCTATCACGAGATGGCACTGTAACAAATTGTTTTGGCAGTTTGTGATATATTTGACAAGTTCATTCACAATCAATCATATAAATATATTTCTGATCAGTACATCTTTGGCAGAAACTCTGATCTAACTTGGAAGGATAAAAACAAGCATAGCGATCAGTAACACAAACAAACTTTTATTCATTTGGTACTCGTAAATTTAAAATTCCGTACTAACTAATATTAATAATTATTCCAAAAATACTAGTAATTATTCCAAAAGTGCAGCGAAAGAACTAGAATTTTTTAATTGCAAAAATTGTATTAGTACATATATGCCGTATGTTAAATGTATTTACATATTTAAATTTTAAATAGATATTATAAAAAAATAATATTTTAGTTTTATAAAATTTTATTATACATTAACTGTACATATTTATATTTAGTTATTTAATATATTCTCATATATATATTTAGATTATATATATTATATATAAACATTAGTTTTGATATATTTTTAAAAAAATACTAAAATCATAGAATAACCAATGTTAAAAACAATCATTTAAACTCAATAAAATAAATGGATTAAAAAATCTATGGTTATATTATATAATTATATAATATTATTTTCTAAAAACTAAATAAAATCTACTTATAGTGTATTTTAATTTATATATGAATGAAAAGTTGGTAAATTTTTAATTTCATATATAATCCCAATTAAAAAACAAATTTGATACATCATTCATAAAATACCCAAAGTAAAAGAAAAAGCATAGTGTGCAAAATTTAAGGAATAAAAAAACCATTAAATTACCCCGACCAAAAATTATTTTTTTAACTAGAATAGTACACATAAAAGAGAATCAAATATGCTTAAAATCATGGACCTCGGTTGAACAAATGTACTTGTATTAGTGCCTGTAGTTTCCATGTCAAATGGCTAGGCATTTGTGTATAATTTTCTCGTTTGTCAGGAGTTGTTGTACTCTTGGAAAATGGTAAGCTTTACAGATCAATTAGATGGCCACACAATTTAGTTATGGGCTTTTATGCTAGTCCCATAGGGATGCACTGCAAGACTTGACAAGCCTCTTTTATGGTTATTTTTATCCCTGTAATCGATGGCTATGTTAGCAAGTACGGGCATTGAAACTTGAGAGTGATTCGGGTGAGAAAATGCCATTCAAAGTAAATATGAATTTATAGTTGGGCGGGACTCTCATGTTCTTGTTAGGGACATAATTAAAACTACATTTAATTTTGTAAATAGCTCAAATCCATTAAAATCAAGCGAGTGAAGTCTCAGAGGCTTTAGAACCCTTGAGGCCACTCTGTTTCATCACCCATACGTAAGATATTTTGCATTTACTTTTTGTTGAAATTTTTTCCATTTGATGATGGTAAACATTGTGGAGTTACAAGAGACTTGATTCAAGCTAATGAATGATAATTTGGATTAAGTTAAGACCTAGTGCATTTGTGATTCCCATGCCTAGATAACTAACAGGTGCATTAAGCATTTGGATAATTAACAAAAACAAATTCATGCAGGTTGTTGGTGCCTTTTTCTTGTGATTTCCATCTCTATTGTTTATGATTCCCATCCCTGGATAAACAATTGGCAGTTTTATGTATTACTCCCTCAATAAATAATAAATATGAGTTCCATCCATAACTCGTGTTTTTCGATATCCCATGCCTTAATAATCCTATCATTAGTGGTGCATTTGTAATTTCCATTTCTAGGTTTTACAACCTCCTTGCAACTGAATAGTTTTGTTATGTGGAAGGAAGCCTCATTTTGAAGACACTCAGGGTTAGAAAAAACAAATGAAGTTGTATAGGTTTAAAGAAAAATATGCTTTAATTCATAGGTCTAAAGAAAATAAATTGTTCCAAATTGTTGTGACCACTCAGGCCATACCCAAATTCATAACTAATAAATAGACATCATCATTATAAGTTGTATACACCGCACTCAAGCTTAGGCACATATTGAACCTCACTTCTCCATGAGGAAACCCTAATCTCTATGTGTGCATTATCAGGCATTTTAACCTTCATAGACCACATCAAGTTCCATAATGTTGTAGTCCTCATTC